>CM055270.1:31668844-32268844 GCA_029237695.1 Conchocele bisecta
TTTGACCATTAATGAAGACAAGAATTCCGTCGCGGAAGCAGTGTCACGCCTGCCGAGGCATTTGACTTGACCATAACATGACCATGGGCACGAAAAAGGTCAAGGTCATGTTAATTGCAGCATGAGTGTGTTCCAAATGCTTACATGTATTAAGTTACATGTATTAAGAAGAAACTTGTACAAACTTTTTGACGTAAAACAAATAGCTATGTGTTTCCACAACCATTTGAAAGTCAAAAAGGTCAAGGTCATGATAATGGGGGCATAAGTGTTCCAAATGCTCACATGTATCAAGACATATTAAAGGTATAATTATTATGATGATGGAGAAACTGGTAGAACTTTTTGATGCAAAGAAATGGCTAAGGTCAATGTCATATTAATGGCGGTACGAGTGTCCTCCATATGCTCATGTGTATCAAGTATCCAAATATTAAAGCAATCTGTAAAGAAATATAAAAGTTATATCATGTTGAAGAAACTTGTACAAACTTTTTGACATTGTATATGAATGGTACATACATAATGTGTGGCGATGGACAACAGAAATCCAGGTCTGCTCGTTACTGGAACCCTCCGTCTTGCGCGGGCCTCGTCCAGTTATGACACGCACATCGAAAAGCCTGAAAATGGCAAATCAGTACACAGATGTGACCAATTATAGGCAATAGAATGATAATTGCTTTATTTGTGTGACATTTGTCTGCCAAATCTGTTGTACGGTTTCACCATTAATGAAGACAAGAATTCCGCCACGGAAGCAGTGTCACGCCTGAATTTATTTATGAAAAATATTGTAATTATGCAGAGGTCCGAAGGTACAAAATCACATGGCGTGTCTCATATATAAATATCCTCAGCTGGTGTCAGGCACCCTTACAAGGCTAGTTTTGTCATGATACGACCCATAAATTTAAATCACTGGTTTCAATAATTTGAATCACTTACCATTCGTGATCCACATATACGAGCGAGCAACTCGGTGAGTAGATAGACTGGATCATCACCGTTGTCACGCTGAACTGTTGTGACCACCTCTCCCCGGCGCAGAGATCTAAATACATAACACGCATATTAACCCTTTTTTTTACCCCTATTAAGTAACTGGAATGGATTTTGATATGTTAATTTTGCAACCAATCCAACTATCACAAAATGATTTTCAGACTAGTCCATTTAGGAAAAGGGGGCGTTTTTGTTCTTAATAATATGAAAATTACTTGCAAAAAGTGCAGATCCTGATGAGACGGCTCGTCACGAGCCGGCTCATCTGGATCTACACATTTTGCCAATTATCACTATACAGGCCTGTGGTGTTCAAAGGGTTAACCTATTATTGCATTCAGAATATGCTTTTAAGGGTATGACAATTTTTAATGAAACACGAATGGACGACAGAGTGAAAAGATTGATAATGACTGCTAAGCATATGATGTTCCAAGCCTTTAAGCCAATCCAACTTACGGTGACCGAGGTACAATGTAGTAGGTTCCCGAAAACTTCAACACAATTTTTTTCCAAGTCAACTTCTAATTGGCTATTTTCTATAAATGATGTCAAAAATGACGTCCATTTTCAACTTCATTTATGGAAAATGCTGCACTTTTTCATAATAATTATCAACAAAAAATGGTGATGTGATCTGGTGCCAGGCATTCAACTCGTAATGTTTGTTTGTTTGTTTATTGGTGTTTAACGGCCTATCAACAGCTAAGGTCATGTAAGGCCAGGCAAACAGGTTCAATCCCGTTTTAACCTGCTGCATTGGGGGGAAAATCCCAAAATCAGAACGGAATATTTACATCGAGATACAACATATTCAGCCCTGAAATTAGAATAACCTGACCTGGTGCCAGGTCCATACTGCACCAAAGTCACTTGGCCCCTTCCCCTATTTAAAAGTAATACCGGTAGGATTACTCTTATAAGGGGTATAACCAGATTCAACTGTCACATACAAAATGCCAAAGACGAATGTGAGGGCCAAACCAGGTCTCCAGTCGGGATTCCGGTACGGATGAACCCCGATCGTTAAATTACCCATCGCGTGCTCCCACCTGCCACCCACCAACTCGTAATGAAAGACAGAAGCCTGGTTTGTCAAATATGGCTAATAAATTTGAATCACTTACCATTCGTGATCCCCAGATATGAGCATCAAGTTGAGTAGATAGACTGAATCATCACTGTTGTCAAGCTGAACTGTTGTGACCACCTCTCCCTGTCTAAAACTGGATCTACAGGTAGTAAACTGGTATGGATTAACCCTTACAATGCTGAATTAATTTCTGTCGTCTGCTGAATATTTTTCCATTTTTCTCATCAAAAACTTGGTCTGTCAGCACTTTAGAATCATTTCCGATGGAAATGATTCTAAAATGCTGCCGAACCATGTTTTTATTTAGAGAAATACAAAATAAGAAACAACAGCAGACGACAATATTCGGTTCCTGCCTTCTAAGGGTTAAGCATGCACATCAACATATTGCATTCAGAATATGATTTTAGTGGTATGACAATTTTGACACATTATTTTTCTTATTTTACCTTTAAAGTAGGTATATGTTGTGACCACTCATTTCAACTGTTTCGGTGAGATGGTTCTAATGAGTGGTCACAACATATACTTTTGTTGCGGAATAAGAAAAATAATTAGTCTTTTCCAAAAGAAAATTGTGTATCTTCAGCTTGTAATGGGATATAACCAGAATATACCAGCTGTCACGTCATCCTGTATTACAGCCAGTAAGTTCTGGTTAATTGTACATATGTGGCTGTGACTGGAGAAATGGAGGCTTATGACATTTGCAATCAATGTAGACCTAGACCAGCCTGCAGTCTGATCAGGGTCTGCACTAGTGAAATGCATGTCATGTCACCAGCCACAGCCACAGATGTGTGGGGCTGATCAGGGTATATTCTCATTTAGTCGGTCAAACATTGATTGATTGGTTGGTTGGTTGGTTGGTTGGTTGACAGTCATGCATTTCGGATGTCATCATTATAAAACACTTCTAGAAAGTTTAGTTTATCTCCATCTTATACAAAGCGATAGTCCTGAACGAAATAACTCATTACCTCTTGACTCTCTGCTGCCCACATTGTGGCTGATGTTCCAACAGTGACCGCTGGCTACTGTCGTCACTGCTGAAACCTGCTGGCCACATCACATGGCAGAAAACACAGACACGTAAAGGGAGAAAACTCACAGGAATGTTGGTGGCAGAATACTAGAGAGAATACTCACAAATAGTTAAAGAGTAACATGATTAAGGAGGGTAGGTATATTGCATACATGAATTTACAACATGTTATACATGGCAACAATTAAAATTACCTTTAATTACCAAACTAAATGAGAACAAGCAGCAAGGGAATATAAATTAACCACAGAAATCTTTGGTTGTTGGATCACATAATCCTGAAAAAGCATAAATATAAAATCAATTGTTCACTGCATCTACAAAATAAAGGTAAGATTATTCCAAAGATTTTGACATTCTGTAATTAAGCTAGCAAAGTCAAATAAATGCTATGTCAATTTGTCACAGTCAGTGTCACGGTCCAAGTGACAGTCAGTGTCACATGCAAGTCCAAAGGTGCACCATGCCCATTCCGACATATAACCTGTCCATTTAAACCCACCGTGCCCATAAGTCTGGGTAGTATCAGGAATGAGACACGGTATGGACATGGGGTCTTATAGCACATGTCTGGCCTGTATGATCTGTAGGATCCTGGCTACAGTCATATTCAGATATAGGCAGATGAAATGTGCTATATAACTTATATAATATGAAGAATTGCCAGTTTCCATGGTTCTATAGGATTTTCTAGCAACATTTATATTACCGGTATTATTGTATTTGTTATGATGATTATAATTTTATATTATAGATATTCTAAGGGCAATTCAGTATTATAAGGATACTGAAGTTTGTTATGCATGTACCGGGTACATGTTATATAGGGATATATATATATATATATATATATTGAAGTTTTATATTTTATATATATGACAATTCAGTATAATAAGGATACTGAAGTTTGTTATACATGTACCGGGTACATGTATTATAGGGATATATATTATATATATATATATATATATTGAAGTTATATTTTATATATATGACAATTCAGTATTATAAGGATACTGAAGTTTGTTATGCATGTACCGGGTACATGTATTATAGGGATATATATATATATATATATATTGAAGTTATATTTTATATATATGGCAATTCAGTATTATAAGGATACTGAAGTTTGTTATGCATGTACCGGGTACATGTATTATAGGGATATATATATATATATATATATATTGAAGTTATATTTTATATATATGACAATTCAGTATTATAAGGATACTGAAGTTTGTTATGCATGTACCGGGTACATGTATAGGGATATATATATATATATATATTGAAGTTATATTTTATATATATGGCAATTCAGTATTATAAGGATACTGAAGTTTGTTATGCATGTACCGGGTACATGTATATAGGGATATATATATATATATATATATTGAAGTATTTTATATATATGGCAATTCAGTATTATAAGGATACTGAAGTTTGTTATGCATGTACCAGGTACATGTATTATAGGGATATATATATATATATTGAAGTTATATTTTATATATATGGCAATTCAGTATTATAAGGATACTGAAGTTTGTTATGCATGTACCGGGTACATGTATTATAGGGATATATATATATATATATATATATATATATATATTGAAGTTATATTTTATATATATGGCAATTCAGTATTATAAGGATACTGAAGTTTGTTATGCATGTACCAGGTACATGTATTATAGGGATATATATATATATATATATTGAAGTTATATTTAAAAAATATGGCAATTCAGTATTATAAGGATACTGAAGTTTGTTATGCATGTACATGTATTATAGGGATATATATATACATGTATATATACATATATATTGAAGTTATATTTAAAAAATAGGGCAATTCAGTATTATAAGGATACTGAAGTTTGTTATGCATGTACATGTATTATAGGCATATACTTATATATATATTGTTAGCATGTGTCAAACATGGCATAATGTAAAATATAAACAGAATGCTATTGTGGTGAGTAGCTTAAAAAGTCAGCGGGGGGTTTGTTGTTGTTGTAGCGTGCGGAAAATCGGCTGCGTGTAATCGTAGAAGGCTGTGATGTTTTGGGGTTTTGATATTGTCCAGATTGAAAGCTAGCCAATGGTGTATTAATAATTCATGTACTTGTTCTGATCAGCAATAGCCTATTTCACCAACATTGCAAAGTATACTTATCAAGCAAAGTATACTTTGAGGGAGAAATATTCAATTTAAGGATAAATTTATTAATTTTTATTATACTGAATTTATTATACATTCAGTATAATAATTCTGTATACTTTTAATCATCACATATATGCAGTGGTTAGTTCTATATGAAATAATGCATTTTGGGGAAAATAAATGATTACTCCCTCAAAGTTACTTTGCTAGATAAGTATACTTTGCAATGCTGATGAAATCGGCAAGTGATCAGCTACACAAACTCTAGATTCTATCAAACTGTATAGCAAGATGGTCAGTATATACAGCCATGGTGAGTGGATGGGTCAATTGTAAACACACAGGCTGATAAAGACCTATACTAGCCAGATTTTGATAGATCGGTGCAAATATTAAAGTTGATGTATATGAATGGTACATACATAATGTGTGGTGATAGACAACAGAAATCCAGGTCTGCTCGTTACTGGAACCCTCCGTCTTGCGCGGGCCTCGTCCAGTTATGACACGCACATCGAAAAGCCTGAAAATGGCAAATCAGTACACAGATGTGACCAATTATAGGCAATAGAATGATAATTGCTTTATTTTTGTGACATTTGTCTGCCAAATCTGTTGTACGGTTCGACCATTAATGAAGACAAGAATTCCACCACGGAAGCAGTGTCATGCCTGCCGAGGCATTTGACCATAACATGACAATGGACACGAAAAAGGTCAAGGTCATGTTAATTGCAGCATGAGTGTGTTCCAAATGCTTACATTTATCAAGAAGAAACTTGTACAAACTTTTTGACGTAAAACAAATAGCTATTTGTTTCCACAACCATTGAAAGTCAAAAAGGTCAAGGTCATGATAATGGGGGCATAAGTGTTCCAAATGCTCACATGTATCAAGACAAAATTAAAATTAATTAAAAGGTATAAATTTATTATGATGATGAAGAAAACTGGTAGAACTTTTTTATGCAAAAAAAATGGCAAAAAAATGGATGAGGTCAATGTCATATTAGGTAATGGCGGTACGAGTGTCTTCCATATGCTCATGTGTATCAAGTCTCCAAATATTGAAGCAATCTGTAAAGAAATATAAAAGTTATATCATGTTGAAGAAACTTGTACAAACTTTTTGACATTGTTTATGCGGACGACAACGATGACGCGAACGACGGAAAAAGCGGCGACAATAGTTGCACCTTATGCTAAAGCAGGCGCAACAAAAACTATAGATCGCTATTACATTGTACGAGTGTACTACACAACAGCCTGCATTAATCTTGCCCAAATGTTAACACTTTCTGAACATCTATTGGCAATCCCAACTGGCAATCAAGCAGTTTGATTGGCATACGAAACCTCAATAGCAATGCAAATCCTGATTTAAGGATATATCCTGAAAATTCCCACCCCTGTTATGTAGTTATTTTTTCAGTCCGTAACATATGAGAATTGGGCATAACAGTATACTGGAGAATGCATGTACCGTATTTATTCTAATAGCAGCCACCTCTCTCATAGAAGCGCCCTCCCCTCCCATATTTGCATTCTAAATATGTTATTCACAAAACATTGTTTTAAATGGCTTTTGTATGAGAAAATAACATATTTCGATACTACTTTCCACTGATCCCCACTTTGATCCCCACTGATTGCATAGCCATGGTGGCGTTTATTAGAATAAATACGGTACCGTTATGGCTAATTGCATGTGTTTGTCTGTGAAGCGAAGACTAAATGAAGGCCACACTTGATCTATTAATGGCAACACTTCATCTGCAAATTAAGCAACAAGAAAATTTGATACAGAATTCAACGCTCCTAAAGTGAAATCCCAATAACAACCGATTGAGTGACTGGAATTTTACATCCATTCATTTGGTAATATTTATTTTGCTCATAGTGACTCGCGGTGGTATTAGGCTATTTTCATATGCAAATGAGGCATGACATTTTTTAATTATTTATACTAATTAAATGTGTCACCTGAAAAAAATAATATTTCGACAGATTATAAAGTATGATCATTACACATCAACAAACAAATACAGAGAATAAATAGTAATGTCCATTAACATTTTAAGAAAACACCATTTCAACATTAAGAAAACTGGGGGCCGTTTCACTAAACTTTGTACGACTAAAATGTTCGTAAGTGCAAAATTATGATTGAAATTTCCAGGGCCCGGTTGTTCAAAACATCCGTTAGCTTAACGGACTGTTAAATCCTTAACTGAATGGTTAACATCTCTGTTAAAACCATTCAGTTAAGGATTTAACAGTCCGTTAAGCTAACGGATGTTTTGAACAAACAACCGAGCCCAGACGATCCTAAATTTGCACTTACAAACATTTTAGTCGTACAAAGTTTAGTGAAACGGCCCCCAGTAACATTGATGGATGTACGCTGATACAAAATGTAAGTAATTTTCATTTGACTTTGAACTTGAGCACAGTGCTATAAATGGAAATATGGATGATGACAAATGTGAAAGAGAATGGGTTTAACGTTCCAGCAACAGGAGTGGGATGGATATACTATGAAAGTATTTTTGAAGTCCTAGACTATGTTTGAACCCACAACCTCCGGATGAGTGAGTGTGGTATGGAATGAAAATATGGATGATGATAAGGAAGTATATGCAGTTGGAAGTCAATCCAACTTTTGCTTGCAGAGATAATGGGTACCCAAAAACTTTACTAAAATCTTACGGATGCATATAAGTAATTTGCCTTGACCTTGGACATGAAGGCCACATGGGTGTGGTATGGAATGAAAATATGGATGATGATAACGAAGTATATGAAGTTTGAGGTCAATCCCACTTACTGTTACAGTGATGATGGGTACCCAAAAACTTAAAAGTAAATGGGAGGGACAAACAAACAGATGGACAAAGAGATGGAAAACTATATACCCCTCGACTTACTTCGTATGCCGGGGGTATAAACAAGAACACGGAAGTGGTGACATGCCTACCGAGGCATTGACCATAACAGGAACATCGGAGGAATGTGCTAAAGTAAGCATCCCAAAAATCGTATGATAGGGGGGTAAATAGGGGTATATGCTTAAAACACAACAAGAATTCTGCCATGGAAGCAGCGTCACGCCTGCCGAGACATTTGCCGGTAACATGATCATGGGCATACATGTGCTAAAGTAAGCATCACAAAATCTGTCAGAGAAATGCAAGCTTAAAACATGATTAAGGTCGAGGTTGAAGAAACTTTTTGACATAACTAGATGGCCGCGGCCTGCATGTCGCGCCTTGGGGCGAGGCATGGACACTAAAAAAATAGATATAGTAGACGGAAAAACATTAACCAAAAAACTTTAACCGGACACACGTCCGTATGTACGTACGTACGTACGTACGTACGTACGTACGTACGTACGTACGTACGTACGTACGGACGGACGGACGGACGGACGGACGGACGGACGGACGGACGGACGGACGGACGGACGGACGGACGGACGTTCTTACATTAGGGTACTAGGGTACATTAACGATTTTTTAGGTGGCTAATTATAACCAACCCTATCCTTTAACAAGTCCATAACCCTGTGGGGCTAGCCACATAAGTACCCTAATGTGTGCACGGACGGACGGACGGACGGACGTATGCCAAAGTGCCGACTATATCGCGCTTTCCGAAAGCTGTCGCGGCAAAAAATTTAACCAAAAACTTTAACCAAAAATTTCAAAGTAATTAGACCTTGACATTGGGCACAGGGGCCGCACGGGAGTGGGGTAGAATGAAAATATAGATGATGATAAACACCCATGTGAAGTTCAAGGTAATGGGCAAAGCAAATGCAGAGATATAGTACATGAAAAAACTTTAACCAAAAACTTTAACCAAAAACTTCAAAGTAATTTGACCTTGACATTGGGCCCAGGGGCCGCACAGGTGGGGGGTAGAATGAAAATATGGATGTTGATAAACAGGCATGTGAAGGTTCAAGGTAATGGGCAAAGTAGGTGCATAGATATAGTACATGAAAAAACTTTAACCAAAAACTTTAACCAAAAACTTCAAAGTAATTTGACCTTGACATTGGGCACAGGGGCCGCACAGGAGGGTGGTAGAATGAAAACATAGATGATGATAAACATCCATGTGAAGTTTCAAGGTAATGGGCAAAGCAGTTGCAGAGATATAGTATAACAAAAAACTTTAACCCAAAACTTTAACCAAAAACTTTAACCAAAAACTTTAACCGGACACACGTAACGTACGTATGCCAAAGTGCCACTATATCGCGCTTTCCGCAAGCGGGCGCGACAAAAAAATGGCTAAGTGTTTCCACAACCATGTGAAGGTCAAAAGGATCAAGGTCATGTTAATGGTGGAATGAGTGTGTTCCAAATGTGTTTTCAAATACTGAAGCAATCCATCAAGTCATTTTAAAGTTATATCATGATGAAGAGACTTGTACAAACTTTTCAAGAAACAAAACTGTGAAGGTAAAAAAAAAGGTCAAGGTCATGTTAGTGGTGGCATTAGTATGTTCGAAGTGCTTACATGTCTCAAGTGTTTCCGCAAACATGTGCAGAAAAAAAGGTCAATGTCATGTTAATGGTGGCAGGAGGGTGTTCTGAATGATCACATGTATCAAATGTCCAAATATTGAAGCAATCTGTTAAGAAATATAAAAGTTATATGACAAGAAAAGGTTTAAGGTTGAAGAAACTTTTTTTTTACTTAAAACAAGAATTACACCACGGAAGTGGTGTCGTGCCTGACGAGGCATTTTACCGTAACATGATCATTATAGGCATGTGCTAAAGTAAGCATCACAAACACCGTAAGAGAAGCGCATGCTTAAAACACAAAAAAAGGTCAAGGTTGAAGAAACTTTTTGACATAAACCAGATGGCCGTGGCCTGCATGTCGAGCCCGCCGAGGCATCTGGTGACCTCGGAGTAAGATACGTATATAATGTAGCAGCTTATACAAACTTTTGAACATTTTAGATGACGACGACGCGGATGACGACGGAAAAAACAGCGACAAATCAGCTTACAAAGTTTCAAGCAAATCTGACTTACGGTTACAGAGATAGTAAATGTATAGGTATGTGAAAAGCTTAATGCAAATTTGGACAAAATTTTAACGTAAACTTGTAAGTATTTGACCTTGACCTTGGGCACATGGCCCGCATGAGTGGGATACAGCATGAATATAATGGATGATGACTAATAAGCATATGAAGTTTCACGTCAATGTGACTGAGGACTGTAGAGATATAAAGTATTTAAAAATATTAATGCAAATTTTGGATGGACGGACATCATTGTGATCACTATGTCTCGCTTTCTGCAAGCAGGCTCAACAAAAAATGGCTAAGTGTTTCCACAACCATCTGATGGTCAAAGTCATGTAAACGGCGGTATGAGTTCCCAATTCTTACATATATCAAGTGTCCAAATATTGAAGCAATCCAAGTAATATTAATGTTATACGATGATGAAGAAACGTGTACAAACTTTTTGACTAAGGTATTTAAAAATGTTAATGCAAATTTCGGATGGACGGACGTCATTGTGATCACTATGTCTGCTAAAAATTGTCTAAGTGTTTCCACAAATATGTGAAGATAAAAAAGGTCAACGTCATGTTAATGGCAGCATGAGTGTGTCAAGTGTCTAAATATTGAAGCAATCAGTCAAGTAATATTAAAGTTATAGAGGGGGGGTGGGGGGGGGGAGGGGGGTGTGTTATAACCCCGGAACCCCAAACCCGGAAGTTATATTATCTAGATTTTACACACAATGCATACGCCCCACTTCCACACACCCCACACAAAGTATGCATCTCATAATCACTAATTACTAATCACCCCCAGGCCCGTAGTAGGAATTAATTTAGGGGGGTGCGTTATCGACAGCGCGAAGGGCTAAACATTGTTTTTTTGCACATTCACAGACAGACCTCGGCAGATTAACCATTTCATCCCTAAATAACTAGAATGAATTTTGATGTTAATTTTGCAACCCATTCCAATCATCACAAAATGATTTTCAGACCAGTCCATTTATGAACACGAGGTGTTTTTGTTCTCAAAATTATGAAAATTCGTCCGAGCCGGCTCATCTGGATCTACACTTTTTGCCAATACCACTATACAGGACTGTGGTGTTGAACGGGTGGCGTACGCACCCGTCGCACCCCCTCTGCATACGGGCCAGATCACCTCTCTCCCCCCACTCCCTTTCAAGTATTACAAAACTTCATATACCTGCAAAACAAAATTCTTCATGTCACCTCTAGACTCTAACACAGTCCGTCTCCAAGTGAAGTATCAACGGATTAAAATGCTCGCCTTTCAGTCAATAGTCGTGAAACTAGTCGGTCAATAGTCGCTCGCACGTGAAATTTACTCACGGCGCAAACAAATTTAGAACTCTCTCTGGTAAAATACCCTGAGGTACACCAGGGGGCCGTTTCACTAAACTTCTTGCGACGAAAATGCTCGTAAGTGCAAACCTATGATAGTCTGTAAATTTCACATTAACAATGTTTTCTTGTAAACATAAGCAGCCTATGCTCAATACATGTAAATCCATCAATTGAACTTTTCAGACGATTCTAAATTTGCACTTACGAATATTTTAGTCGTACGAAGTTTCGTGAAACGGCCCCCTGTACTCTACGTGTGGAAAAGGTCAAGCAACACCATTGCTAATCAAACCAGCATAGACCTGAATACTATCTTATATACCAATTTGTGCATGCCTATCACGGTCAACGATGTTTGCCATATTTTCTCAAGCGCCATGGTCAACAATTTTTGCCATATTTCTCAATGTATACGTTGGCAAGAAATGGGGCTTACGACCTTTGCGATCAGACAGTGATATCGAATTTTAACTACAATGTATTAGTGTATACCCAGATCAGCCTGCGCATCCGTGCAGTCTGACAAAGGTCTGCATCGGTCTGCACACGAATTAACTCTCAGTGTAGGTGTTAATCAGACTGCGTTGTTGATGCTAAGCTGGTGCTACCCTGGCCCGGGAGCTTAATACTCCTATTTGTCAGCGATCACAACTACAAGGTGCATGATCACGTGGTTACAACAACAACAACGTCGCCCACTCCAAAGTAAGTATTATTTGATAGTTTCCTTAATATGCAACGGATTTTGATGAAATATGGCGCAGCAAACGCGTCTTCGTGAGCTGCAATTTGGTGGTCTATGGAGTTTGGCACAGACTTATGTCGTTTTTGCGAAGAATCGATTTCCGTGTCGGACAGAAGTTAGGGCGAAAATACAGAGACCACCAAATGCAGCTTAACAAAACGCGTTTGATGCGCCATATTTCATCAACATCCGTTACGTAATAAGGTCCGACACTATGAAAGAATACGTACTTTGAATCGGTACTTGTTGTTGTTGTTAGTACCACGTGATCATACACATTGGACTATGTATATGGCAGTGAGCTCATAAGAAAACGTACCCTATGTGACCCGATCCTAGAAACACGAACTTCGTGCTTCTAGAACCGGATTGCATAGGGTAAGCCATGATATCGGTTGTCTGTGCGACTTATTCTATACTGGAGCCTTAGTGTCAATATTCATGTACATGTACCAGGCCCGTACGCAGAAATTAATTTAATTTAGGGGGGGAGGGGGGGGGGGGGGGAGGGGGTGGCGTTATCGATGGCGCAAAGGGCTAAACACTTTTTTTGCACATCCACGGACAGACCTCGGCAGATTAACCATTTCATCCCTAAGCAACTGGAATGGATTTTGATATGTTAATTTTGCAACCCAATCCAATCATCACAAATGATTTTCACATGGGGTGTTTTTGTTCTCAAGATTATGAAAAATACTTGCAAAAAGTGCAGATCCAGATGAGACGGCTCGTCACGAGCCGGCTCATCTGGATCTACACTTTTTGCCAATACGACTATACAGACCGGTGGTGTTTAAATAGTTAAGGGGGGAGGTGCGTGCGCACCCGTCGTACCCCCTCTGCGTACGGGCCTGTGTACTTTAGATTGGTTCGTTGAACTTGGCAACATTCGGTTGCCGCCATTGTGTTTGATCCCGAAAGCCCATTATAACCTCGTAACGAGCCGTCTCATCAGGATCTGCACTTTTTGAAAGTACTTTTCATATTTTTTGAGAACAAAAGACACTCTCTTTTCATAAATGGATTAGTCTGAAAACCATTTTGTGACGGTTGGATTGGTCGGAAAATTAACTTTTCAATGCCGGCTCATAAATGGACAAGTCTGAAAACCATTTTGTGACGATTGGATCGGTTGCAAAATTAACATATAATTATCCATTCCAGTTACTGAGGGGTGAAAAGGTTAAGATGGTGATATGAAACGTCGAAAATCGTAACCGTAATACACGAGTGCTTATGACCGAGCATGGAGCGTAACGTCATTATTTTTCAACGCTATGTGCATGCTTATGCCCTCCCCATCCCAATTTATGGAGGAAGTATTATATTTTACCATTGTCCGCCCATCCGACCATCATACAATAGGGCTTTGTCTTAAATTAATAAGTCGTATACCGCTTGGAATATCTTCATGCTACTTCACACCTGTGTACCTCATGGTTCAATGATGTGTCGCGAGCCATGAAGATGCCTTTGTAGCTTGTACTTTTGGAGTTATCTCTCTTTGACGCAATGTTCGCCTTTTTAATTTAGGTCTTTGACCGGAGCATACGTTACATGTGGCAAAATGGAAATGGGGCTTATGGGATTTGTGGCCAGAGAATATCCCGATGAATAACACACTCTTGTACCTAGCCTTATAATGATATATATTCCTTGTTAGAAGCCTGACAAATGACGGGATCCTGATCAGACTGTGCGGATGCACAGGCTGATCTGAATATACACTAGTCGCAAAACCATATTAATCTATTACCACAATTTTCGTGACAGCAATGATTTATGAAAACAATGTTATTGCTCCGATGCAGCTATAGCTCCAATAACTTGCCTTATGGAAAATAATAAGCACTATGGGACTTGATCGTATTTCACCACATGTGTCAACAGTTACAACACATGTTCAGGGCTTCAGATAAGGAATTAGTAATTGAGTATTTTCACTCCATCATATCTGAAGCAATTGTGTATTTCAAAATTTTAATTGGGTAAAATAAAATCACACTACTGTTTATACATCAACAGACAGCACTTATTTAATAGTTTGCTTCGAAATGAAAACAATATGCTATATTTGTGGTCTGGTTATTGTTTTCTGTAGCATGATAAAGGTACCACACATTTGTTATTGATTTTTGATACTCGCTACTTCTGATTTCAATTGGGTTTTTGGCAATTTTAATTGGGTATTTACGCAAATACGCAGCTTATCTGGAGCTCTGCATTTAATAACACTTCACCACACCACCCACCAACTCTTTATGCTTCCTTGTGTTAGTCCAACCATGTTTTGAATATTATTTGTTTTTATTGGCAATTTGGCTTTCCATTTGTCAATCCGACTGATGATACGCTGTCACTATTTAGAGTTTTGAGATATATACATAAATCCAAAATGGCCGCCAAATAATTATAATACAGTATGTCATATAGCTGGTTCCATACCAGATACCCGAAAATCGATTGCATAGATACAGTGCGACAGTTGAGTAACTTCAAAATAGAAATCAGTAACTATCACATAGGAAACAATCCCAGATGGTCGCCAATTGAAACTATTTTATGATATACTGTTAATCATATTATTTTAATAGTTAAATTATATAATTGACCTCGGATGTCATGTCGGAAAATTGGTATTCATGTACGTCACTAGCTTATCCCCCATTATGCGGTAACATAGCATAAACATACACGTGGATAATATTAAAAAAGGTACTGGGTTCGTGTTCAGTATTGGATGCGCATTTTTCTTGCCGTGTGACATAAGAAACAAGAGAAAAGACGCCATGATTTAAATTAATGGTAGTAATATGACTGGCCCCGTCGCCAGTTCTGCAAGATAATACATAACAAAAAAGTATCCCAAAAACTTCATACCAAATACGAAAATGTATTTCAGTGTCATATGAAATTAAGAACATGTTAAAGGTACATGCCCACTCTGCAGGCACAAAATGTTCTTTATATCAGAGACATCATCTGAGACATTTTCTGGAAAAATAAACATTCATTCACCATTACCACATGTATTGATTCGCATTATTATACATTTTATATCAGACGTAAATTTTCACACTAATATCCGAGGCGATAACCGTGTTTCCTTAAATGCTAACGGGCATTACTATTTATTATCTGTATTTATATTTTGATGTGCAATGATCGTACTTTATAATCTGTCGAAAATGTTATTTTTTCAGGCGACGCATTTAATTAGTATAAATAATTAAAAAAAACTAGCATGCCTCATTTGCATATGAAAATATGCAATCACTATCAGTAAAATATGTATTACTAAATGATTATATCTGTATAGCGGGCACTTGTAATTTTTATGACGTCAAAATACAAGTGAACATCTGGAATAAAACGCACTTCACTGGGTGTCATTAACCATGCAGTCTCCATGCAAAGAAAACGGTAATGAGCGGTCACGTGTCATAGTTATGTCATTGTCCAACTCAGCCGTACGTTGTCAGTATACGGGTCGTATATTTTATTGATACATTTCCAGATAAAACAATAAGGCTAATTAAAGAAATAAATGACTGTACTTTACTTTAAACAATGTTGCTACGTTTGAAAATACATCATATGCCCTATATTATTCACATCACAGTATCACTGATTGGATTAATGATTTCACAAGTCTATTATATTTCAAGACAAGATCACCAATTCCTTGGTAAAATTTCGTGAAACGGCAAACCTGTGGCAGGAATTTCGGAGTAATAACAATAGTTCTATGATTGAAGTCTTAAACATACGGCTAGAAGCTCTGGCTTGCCGAGATTGTGATGTCTGTATTTTGTTTAGTACAATTTGCCTGCCTGCCAGCAAGACAGAACGGTTCCACTAATGGTAAGAAAACATTAAATGGTGTAAACGTAGACCGGTATAAAAATAATCGGGATGTTGTTGCACAGTTTGCTTACAAATCCTGATATATTACTGCCCAATTCCATTTTCAGACAAAAACATGTTGGGGTATTTTAACACCAGTTTTCAGCATATTTGTAATCACAGTTGCAGTGGCAAAATAGTGTAAACAATATTGGGGGACAGGACGATGTTGAGTGTGTCTCTGTTAGAAGTAACTGAACTTCTTTTTTTTTTTACTCACGACTGCAGATCCAGTACAGTCTGGTTCCACGTCATGTGAAAGTAGGTTGCACACCCTCCATACGAATAGTGAAAGACTGAGCAATATTTGGGTGATTCAGTTAAGTTATATTCAGTACAATTATTGGGTGTTTTCATTATTTAAATGCTGAAATACATTCCTTTCCTTTTTCAAACGAGAACCCTATTATTTAAATGTGAATATCATTCCTTTCCTTTTTCAAATCGACCCGGCTAAGAAACTATTCAGTGCATACCTTATGTTTAACCACACTAAATCATAGATATGCATGCACGGTCAAAAGTAGTACAGGAAAGAAAATAATACAGATGTTTTATGCCATAGACACTATTTGCTTGCAGAAACCGGTCAATTGATGTACTAATCTACTTCACATGTATGTTAATGTATCATTACACCATTATTCAACCATATGCTTTGGGATTATTTTGTAAGCCGGAACATGTTTGTCATGTGAATCGGTTCCAATTCCAGCCGCTGAATGTCTGCGCCACCACTAGGGTGGTCACAGGAGATCAAGGATTTTAAGTCTCTCTATGTCTCTGCAGGAGATTGAATTTATCTTTCTTAACAATAAGTAAACCTATGTGATTAATTAGTGAATCTGCAGAGCAGAATTGGTGCTGGTTATGTGAAAATAGGTCCCACAACATCCATACGAAAAATGAAAGTAGCAGAGAATAGCAAAATGTGTGGTCATTGGTTAGTTTATAGGTTAGAAGACACCAAATGGTGCGAAATCGCCCAGGGTGTTTGCAAAAGTATGTGAAAATAACATATTTTGATCCTGTTTTACACGTTTTGATCCCCACGAATTGCATAGCCCTGGAAGTGTTTATTAGAATAAATACGGTATTTCCATGGATACTGACAATGTTTCCAAAAAAACTGTAGCCGACACTGTAGGCTCTGGTCAGACAGAGTGGATGCATGGGTGGGACACTGGTCTCCAATCCAATAATCTAAACAAGAAATTGTCAACAAATCATGCATATTGTTCCATTAACCATTTCACCCCTAAGTGACTGGAATGGATTTTGAAATGTTAATTTTGCAACCAATCCAATCGTTACAAAATGATTTTCAGACTAGTCCGTTTATGAAAAGGGGTGAAAATTACTTCCAAAAATTGCAGATCCTGATGAGACGTCTTGTCAAGAGCCGGCTCATCTGGATATACACATTTTGCCAATACCAGTATACAGGCCTGTGGTGTTGAAAGGGTTAAGAATATGGATATGTAATATGTGTACAAAGTAATATACATGTACGGTAGTTAGAAACAAATATATCAAAATAGGCAAAATATATTTGAACAGAATTAAACATGTTAATGCATTAGTGATATATTTTGGCATATATGTAATTTAGAGAATGAAAATAGGCAAATAGTAATTTGAACCGAAATAAACATGTTAATAGACGAGGGATATATTTGGGCATATAAGGGTTAACTCAGCAACATTGTTATTAACCCATTTCATGCTGAGGATACAGTACAATATTTTGTGTGTGAAAAATACTAAATATCTTTCTATGCGCTTAGAAGTACATTTATATGTCGTGACCACCATTTTCCGACATACGGTATACAACCTACATACAACTATTGAGTACCATAATTTAGTTGATACTTTATTGGTTTCTTATATGTACCAAAACCGAGCACAATTAGCCTCAAGACAATTGAAGTTTTCCAGCAGAAAACAGAGCAGTAACAGCAACATTTTGAAAATATTTTGTCTATTTTACAAATTCCTGAAAGAATATTTTTTTATGATCACTCATTTGAATAATCACATCGAGGTAGTTCAAAAAATATTTGCATTTTAGGAAAGTTGACGTGTGCGTCTCATTTACAATTGAGAATCCATGCCCCCTCTAGACATAAATGCTGGATCCGCCCCTGTGATTCCATTCACAGGACCATGCTGCCACAGTAGGTCATGTGACAGCAAGGAGATGAAGATACAAGAATAGGAGAATACATGTAGGTTATAGTAAGGCCATACAACATCTTTTCTATGTTAAGCGTCCACCCAGTTGACCAAAACCTACATACGTATCCGGTAAAAACAAACAAGACCTTGAAAAGTGTGCAAAGGGTTGAAGAAGTTTTTAGCATAAAGTTAAATTTCCGCCAGCAAACATTAGAAAAAAATACTCTTATTAAACTTATTAAGTGGACATTCACGAACGGATTTAAATGTACAATCCCTGAGTGGCACAAAATGCTCTTTATAGGAATTAAATAAGTGTATAATTGTGTCACTATATCACCAGTTCTAAATATTACGAGTGCCCGCTATACAGATATAATCAGTTAGGAATATTTATTTTACTGATAGTGACTCGCGGTGGTATCAGGCTATTTTCATATGCAAATGAGGCATGATATGTTTTAATTATTTATATTAATTTAATACGTCACCTGAAAAATTATTTTTGACAAATTATAAAGTATGATCATTGTACATTAAACAAGAAATGCGTCTGTCGAACGCGGATGCCACCTGCAGCATATTTGAGAAACTGTGACAAATTGGTTAACCGAAAAGTGTGACGGACGGACAGACGGACGGACGTTCTTACAGTACTATACTTATGATTTTTAGCCACATAAAAGGATTTTTTAAGTGGCTAATTGTAATCAACCCTATCCTTTACCTAGTCCATAACCCTAATGTGTGCCCGGACAGACGAACAGACGGACAGACAGACGGACGGTCCAAACACTATATGCCACCCGTTTCTTCGAAACCCGGTGGCATAAAAATAAATACAGATACCAAATAGTAATGTCCGTTAACATTTTAGGGAAACACGGTTGTCGTCCCTGATATCAATGTGGAAATGTACATCTGATATACAATGTCTAATAATGCCAATCAATACGTGGGGTAATGGTGAATGAATGTTTATTTTGCCAGTAAATGTCCCAGATGGTGTATCTAATGTAAAGAACATTTTGTGCCTACTGAGTGCGCATGTTCCTTAGGCAGCTATCTTTTTTGTCGTCTGATGCTTATTTTCTATTTGCCACTTGTATCATCAAAACATGCTTTGGCAGCACTTTAGAATAATTCACAACATGCTTTACAGCACTTAAGTTTGTTTGTTTGTTTGTTTGTTTGTTTGTTGGGGTTTAACGGTCCATCAACAGCTAAGGTCATTTAAGGCCGGGTCAATGTGTTTAGTACTAAATCCCATATATAAATGATTCTGAAGTGCTGTGAAACCATGTTTTTATTGAGAAGGCAAGATATAAAAGCAACAGCAGACGACAATTGTTGTGAGTAGCGGTCTAAGGGTTAACAGAGAAAGAACTTGCTATGGCCTAACAGTGAATACACGTACAGTGCCATGCCAAATGTAAGTAAAATCATACAAATATCCTGACACTTCCGGTGTCCTAAATATTTGCTAAATTTTATATTGTCATCACTATTTGGGAAGTTAACACATTTACTAAACAAACACAAACATCAATCACAAATAACCTGTAAATTTTGTGCGTTTCAGGTGGACTTTTTTTGTAGATTGTTTAACTAGCTGGCGGCTCACCAACCGGCCACATCAGTTTTACGAAATTGATTCTGAAATCTAGCTAGATAGCTTGGAAATGATCTACCTAACTAATATAAGAAAATAAAAGTTACATTTTGGAAATCGGTCCACTATTGCTGAAATTATAATTCCCCATGTGAAATCCCCATGGACATCTTCACTTTGTGAAGATGACTATGGGGATTTAACATGTGGAAATTGTTTTTTCGCAATAAAATCAATATTGGACCAAATTTCACGAAATAAAAAGGCTCATTCTTAAATTTTGCTAAAATTTAATATTATCGAAAAAAATATTGTTTTTGCATTGTATATATGGCCGTCAAATTTGGGCAGGTTTCGTGAAACAGACAGTAAGCCACAGTGACTGGTATGTTACCACACAAGCTATACAGGTGGAGCTTTTGCACAGAATGATGCAGGATGATGCTAGTAAGACATCAGACGTCCGTTTCACTAAACTTCGTACGACTAAAATGTTCGTAAGTGCACATTTAGGATCGTCTGAAAAATTCAATTGGTGGATTTACATTTATTGAGCATATGCTGCAGACTGACGAAAAGGAGAAAACTATATATCCCTCAACATACTTTGTATGCCGTTTTCAAACAATTTTTTTTTACAATACACACAATATGCAGGTCAGTCCAAGTGGAGAACGGTTCTGAGTGGAGCAAGGAACAAACCAGTAGCCGATTTTACCAAAATTTCAAAGTATACTTTTCCAGTAAAGTATACTTTGAGGGAGAAATTTTCAATTTTAGGATAAATATATTAATTTTTATTATACTGAATGTACCGGTATTACATTATCACAGCCATTTTGGCTGTGATAATGTAATAAATTCAGTATAATAATTCTGCATACTTTTAATCATCAAATAATCGGCTACAGAAATGTGTCAATGGGAGGCTGTCCGACTAGCCCGAGTTGAGCATGAACACATGCACTGAATTTATTTTTTTAAAGACCGGACCCAGTTTTGTCGCCGACATTGGCCGTTGTGGGACAAAACTTGGCCCAGGCTTATACAGTTGAACCTCTCTGTACAACAGTCAGTTTTGTGTCTTACCGTCTTCACACGGATCTTCATAGCAGGCCTCGCTGTCATCGAGTTTGTATTTCTCCGCCTGGGCCGGGGTCAACGTGCCGTATGCGTCCCGCTCGCGCGTCCGACTCCCCTTGCCTCACGTCACGTTGCACGGACCAAACTCCGACCACAGACTCACCGGCGAAACTGAAGATGTGCTCACAATATAGCCTCGTATTTCATGTATGAAGCAACAAGGGCCAGTATCACTAAACCAGAGCTCCAGATAAACTTTGTGTCTAAAGAATATTGTACCCCCTGATTTCAAATTAAATGGGTATTTTATTTTTACAAATGGATTATTGATTGTCTTCATTATTTAATGGGGAACAAATGATAAAAACATAGAACAAATTTAACAATTCACTTATTTGAGTGTATTATTACTTATTCACTTATTTGTACTGTAATACAGTTGGACATGTGCTTTTTGCAGCTCAACTAAGTACATTTTAAACTTTATTACAGTATTTTCACTACTCAATTTGAAAATAAATGCATATTTTCACATTACTGTGAGTATTTTGTACTCCCACTGTTGAAAATCAATGCATACTTTCACATTACTGTGTGTATTTTGTACTCCCACTGTTGAAAATCAATGCATACTTTCACATTACTGTGTGTATTTTGTACTCCCACTGTTGAAAATCAATGCGTACTTTCACATTACTGTGTGTATTTTGTACTCCCACTGTTGAAAATCAATGCATACTTTCACATTACTGTGTGTATTTTGTACTCCCACTGTTGAAAATCAATGCATACTTTCACATTACTGTGTGTATTTTGTACTCCCACTGTTGAAAATCAATGCGTACTTTCACATTACTGTGTGTATTTTGTACTCCCACTGTTGAAAATCAATGCATACTTTCACATTACTGTGTGTATTTTGTACTCCCACTGTTGAAAATCAATGCATACTTTCACATTACTGTGTGTATTTTGTACTCCCACTGTTGAAAATCAATGCATACTTTCACATTACTGTGAGTATTTTGTACTCCATGCATACTTTCACATTACTGTGTGTATTTTGTACTCCCACTGTTGAAAATCAATGCATACTTTCACATTACTGTGAGTATTTTGTACTCCCACTGTTGAAAATCAATGCATACTTTCACATTGCTGTGAGTATTTTGTACTCCCACTGTTGATAATCAATGCATACTTTCACATTACTGTGAGTATTTTGTGTACTCAACATACATGTGTATTTTGTACTCCCACGTTGAAAATCAATGCATACTTCACAATACGTGAGTATATGTTTACTCCCACTGTTGAAAAATCAATGCATACTTTCACATGTCTGTGAGTATATTTTGTACTCCCACTGTATATTTTCATTTTTGCTAGTATTTTGTACTTTCACTGTTTTTGATCCCATTGCATACTTTCACATTGCTGAGTAATGTACTCCCACTGTTGATAATCAATGCATACTCACATTGCTGTGAGTATTTGTACTCCCACTGTGAAAATCAATGCACAACTTTGCACATTGCTGAGTGAGTATTTTGTTTACTTTTTTCTATTTTTGTCTTTCACTGTTGATAATCAATGCATACTTTCACATTGCGGTGAGTATTTTGTACTCCCACTGTTGATAATCAATGCATACTTTCACATTACTGTGAGTATTTTGTACTCCCACTGTTGAAAATCAATGCACACTTTCACATTACTGTGAGTATTTTGTACTCCCACTGTTGATAATCAATGCATACTTTCACATTGCTGTGAGTATTTTGTACTCCCACTGTTGATAATCAATGCATACTTTCACATTACTGTGAGTATTTTGTACTCCCACTGTTGATAATCAATGCATACTTTCACATTGCTGTGAGTATTTTGTACTCCCACTGTTGATAATCAATGTGTATTTTCACATTGCTGTGTGTATTTTGTACTCCCACTGTTGATAATCAATGTGTACTTTCACATTACTGTGAGTATTTTGTACTCCCACTGTTGATAATCAATGCATATTTTCACATTGCTGTGTGTATTTTGTACTCCCACTGTTGAAAATCAATGCATACTTTCACATTACTGTGAGTATTTTGTACTCCCACTGTTGATAATCAATGCGTACTTTCACATTACTGTGAGTATTTTGTACTCCCACTGTTGAAAATCAATGCATACTTTCACATTACTGTGAAAATTTTGTACTCCCACTGTTGATAATCAATGTGTATTTTCACATTGCTGTGTGTATTTTGTACTCCCACTGTTGAAAATCAATGCATACTTTCACATTACTGTGAGTATTTTGTACTCCCACTGTTGATAATCAATGCGTACTTTCACATTACTGTGAGTATTTTGTACTCCCACTGTTGAAAATCAATGCATACTTTCACATTACTGTGAAAATTTTGTACTCCCACTGTTGATAATCAATGTGTATTTTCACTTGCTGTCGTGTATTTTGTACTCCCACTGTTGAAAATCAATGCATACTTTCACATTACTGTGAGTATTTTGTACTCCCACTGTGATAATCAATGCGTACTTTCACATTACTGTGATATTTTGTACTCACACTGTTGAAAATCAATGCATACTTTCACATTACTGTGAAAATTTTGTACTCCCACTGTTGATAATCAATGTGTATTTTCACATTGCTGTGTGTATTTTGTACTCCCACTGTTGAAAATCAATGCATACTTTCACATTACTGTGAAAATTTTGTACTCCCACTGTTGATAATCAATGTGTATTTTCACATTGCTGTGTGTATTTTGTACTCCCACTGTTGAAAATCAATGCATACTTTCACATTACTGTGAGTATTTTGTGCTCCCACTGTTGAAAATCAATGCATACTTTCACATTACTGTGAGTATTTTGTACTCCCACTGTTGAAAATCAATGCATACTTTCACATTGCTGTGAGTATTTTGTACTCCCACTGTTGAAAATCAATGCATACTTTCACATTACTGTGTGTATTTTGTGCTCCCACTGTTGAAAATCAATGCATACTTTCACATTGCTGTGAGTATTTTGTACTCCCACTGTTGAAAATCAATGCATACTTTCACATTACTGTGTATTTTGTATTTTGTTTCTCCCACTGTTGAAAATCAATGCATACTTTCACATTACTGTGAGTATTTTGTACTCCCACTGTTGAAAATCAATGCATACTTTCACATTGCTGTGAGTATTTTCCCACTGTTGAAAATCAATGCATACTTTCACATTGCTGTGAGTATTTTGTACTCCCACTGTTGATAATCAATGCATACTTTCACATTGCTGTGAGTATTTTGTACTCCCACTGTTGAAAATCAATGCATACTTTCACATTGCTGTGAGTATTTTGTACTCCCACTGTTGATAATCAATGCATACTTTCACATTGCTGTGAGTATTTTGTACTCCCACTGTTGATAATCAATGCATACTTTCACATTACTGTGAGTATTTTGTACTCCCACTGTTGAAAATCAATGCACACTTTCACATTACTGTGAGTATTTTGTACTCCCACTGTTGATAATCAATGCATACTTTCACATCGCTGTGAGTATTTTGTACTCCCACTGTTGATAATCAGTTGCAGTACTTTTCACATTACTGGTAGTATTTTGTACTCCCACTGTTGATAACAATGCAATACTTTTTCACATTGCTGTAGTATTTTGTATCTCCCACTGTTAAGAAATCAATGCGATACTGGTTCACATTACGGTGTATTTGTACTCCCATTGTTGAAAAGCTATGCATAGCTTTCACTTTAACTGTAGTATTTGTACTCCCACCTGTTTGAAAATCAATGCTTACTTTTCACATGTGCTGTGAGTATTTTTGGTAACTCCCACTGTTGAAAACCAATGCATACTTTCACATTGCTGTGAGTATGTGACTCCCACGGTTGATAATCAATGCATACTTTTCACATTGCTGTGAGTATATTTGGTAATCCCAATGTTGAAAATCAATGCACACTTTCACATTGCTGTGGTATTTTGTACTCCACTGTTGATAATCATAGCATACTTTCACATTGCTGGGAGTATTTTGTACTCCCACTGTTATAATCAAGGCATTCTTTCACATTACTGTAGTATTTTGACTCCCTCTGTTGAAAATCTAATGCACACCTGTTCACAGTAATGTAAGTAGTTTTTGTACTCC
Organism: Conchocele bisecta; assembly: GCA_029237695.1. Lineage (NCBI taxonomy): Eukaryota > Metazoa > Mollusca > Bivalvia > Lucinida > Thyasiridae > Conchocele > Conchocele bisecta. The sequence continues at coordinate 31,694,299 of CM055270.1, forward strand.
CACTGTGATAATCAATGCATCCTTTCACATTGCAGTGAGTATTTTTGTACCCCACTGTTGAATACTCAATGCTTACTTTCACATTACTGGCTGAGTATTTGGACTCCCACTGTTGATAATCATTCATACTTTTCACAATTGCTGTGAGTATTTTGTACTCCCACGGTTGATAATCAATGTGTAATTTTTCACCCATTGCTGTTTGTTTGTTTTTGTAACTTTCCCACTGTGATAATCCCAATTTGTGTACTTTCACTTAACTGTTTTGAGTAATTTTGTTACTCCCAACTGTTGATTTATTCAATTTTGGCCGTTAAAACTTTCACTTTACTTGTGAGTAGTTTGTACTTTTCCCACTGTTGATAATCCCAAATTGCTGTTCATTTTCAAAACAAAATTGCTAAATTTGTGTTTGTTCATTTTGTACTTCCCATTTTGTTGAAAATTCAATGCATTTACTTCACAATTACCTGTTTGAAGTTTATTTTGATAACTCCCACTTGTGATATTTAATGCGTACTTTCAAACGATTAACTTGTGAGTTTATTTTGTACTCCCAACTGTTCGAAAATCAAATGCATCTTTACATTACTGTTGAAATTTTGTACTCCCATGGTTGATATTTCATGTGTATTTTCAACATTGCTTGTGTGTATTTTGTACTCCCACTGTTGAAAATCAAATGCAATACTTTCACATTACTTTTGTGAGTATGTACTTTTCCACTGTTGAATAAGATCAATGTGTATTTTCACATTGCTGTGTTGTATTTTGTTACTCCCACTGTGAAAATTCAATGATTACTTTTCACATTTTACTGGTGAGTATTTTGTACTCCCACTGTTGATAATCAATGCGTATTTTCACATTACTGTGTTTTGACATTGCTGAGTTTTGTGTACTTTTCTACTCCCACTGTTGAAAATCAATGCATACTTTCACATTACTGTGAGTATTTTGTACTCCCACTGTTGATAATCAATGCGTACTTTCACATTACTGTGAGTATTTTGTACTCCCACTGTTGAAAATCAATGCATACTTTCACATTACTGTGAAAATTTTGTACTCCCACTGTTGATAATCAATGTGTATTTTCACATTGCTGTGTGTATTTGTACTCCCACTGTTGAAAATCAATGCATACATTTCACATTACTGTGAAAATGTACTCCCACTGTTGATAATCAATGTGTATTTTCACATTGCTGTGTGTATTTTGTACTCCCACTGTTGAAAATCAATGCATACTTTCACATTACTGTGAGTATTTTGTACTCCCACTGTTGATAATCAATGCGTACTTTCACATTACTGTGAGTATTTTGTACTCCCACTGTTGAAAATCAATGCATACTTTCACATTACTGTGAAAATTTTGTACTCCCACTGTTGATAATCAATGCATACTTTCACATTACTGTGAGTATTTTGTACTCCCACTGTTGAAAATCAATGCATACTTTCACATTGCTGTGAGTATTTTGTACTCCCACTGTTGAAAATCAATGCATACTTTCACATTGCTGTGAGTATTTTGTACTCCCACTGTTGATAATCAATGCATACTTTCACATTACTGTGTGTATTTTGTACTCTGTTGTTTATAATCAATGCATACTTTCACATTCTGTGTGTATTTTGTACTCCCACTGTTGATAATCAATGCATACTTTCACATTGCTGAGTGACTCACGTTGATAACATGCATACTTTCACATTGCTGTGAGTATTTTGTACTCCCACTGTTGATAATCAATGTGTATTCAGCTAAAATAAGTGCGTAAAATACGCCAAATCGCACTTTATCTGGAGCTCTGCTAAACTTTGTACGACAAAATTCAGTATGAAGAGATAGAGACCTGTTGAATAGCTACAGGTTATTTGATTTGTATGTGAATATATGCACGAGTTCCGCAGCGTGCAATATTTTGCGGGACGTTAGAGCGCAATATCGTTGCGCAGCAGAACGAGTGGCATATATCCACATACAAACCAAATAACCTTTTCATTATGTACGTACATCACTCGCAATTTGTATGCGCCTCATTAAAACAATAAATAAACTAAACAAATTAGTGGTGATTCAGAGGAACTGTTTTGCGAGGTGAAACGTCTGAACTCACGAGACGTCAATATGGAAAAATATTGATGGATTGCATTCCATGCTATTTCAATGGGAAACACACGTATGTATATATTAAAGCCTCGTATTTCACATATCAGGTAACAGGTACCCCGTTTCTGCAACTGTATCTGGCAACTTGAAAAAAATCCGAACAAACATCTCACAAACTAAATTTCTATTAAATTACTACAACCTCTTTAGAGGTGAAAAATCACAAGATTTTCGTCAGACAGGATTGGATTTGACTTACTTTTGCATTGTAGTGTTTTTGTTTGACCACGTGGCGAATTTATTATAGGAATGAATGGCTTTTTTGTGGAATTTATCGGGGTATAAACTTGGAAAAGTCGAGGGAATACTGGACGAAAATCGGAAGGCCTCGTCCAGTATTCCCGCGACTTTTCCAATTTTAGATCCCCGATAAATTCCACAAAAAGGCCATTCATTCCTTATAATTCCTGCATTTGAAATAAATTCATCAAGAAAATGTGTTTATTTTCCGTTTTCTTAAGAATTATTTTAACTGCGCCTCACGGTTATGGAAAGTAGTTCGGTGTGGGAATTTATTGGGATATAAATTTTGAACAGAGACTTGCTACGGGCCAATCAAATGTTAGGGAATTGAGTAAATATTTTTGTGCTGGAATTATTGTCATATCGAGACGGGACCGCAGTTTAAAGTCTCATCCGACAAACCAATGGGATGGAAATACTATGAAAGTATTTTTGATGCCCAAGGCAAGGGTTGAACCCACAACCTCCGGACTGGAAGTCGGGTGTTCTAACCCCTAGGCCACAACACGTCGCGTATGTGCTCAGAAAGGTTGATACTCGTGGGCCATCGCCTTACTGCCGAGTTTGCCGTTGCAGGGATCCATGCTATCAAGAAGTTCTGCCTCCATGTTAAGTCAGCACATCGTCTGTCTGAAGGAGCATATGTCGGTTACTGTCGCAGACCTTTGTAACACAACATAAATGCGCTCGTGACTGCTGAAATGGGTTTTGCGACAAGGGTAGCTCCTGATCAAATACCACACTCAGGCCCGTAGTGGTGAATAAAATAATACCACGGTGGACTATTGAGCAGGGGTTCTAGGGGCCGCCCCCCCCCCCTCGAAAATAAATCAACCTAGATACCCTCATAATGGTGTTTCCTGCGTTCTAGAGCCAAAATAGTGCCATAGCGTGCAGTGGCTACCGTGGTGGTGTCTATGGCCGCGACATTCATGTAGCCTAATAGCGATATATATTGCTTGTTACATTGCTGGATGGACGAGCAGTGCAGATCCTGATCCAGGGCTCCAGGTAAGCTTATTTTGAGGGTAAATAAGCATTGAATATCAGGTTTATTGAATATTTAGTTTCACTAAACTTCGTATGACTAAAATGTTCGTAAGTGCAAAATTATGATAGTCTGTAAAGTTCAATTAATGGATTAACATTTATTGAGCATAGGCTGCACATACAAATGTAAATCCAATATTTTTTTTACTAGAAAACAGTGTTCATGTGAAATTTACAGACTATCATAATTTTGCATTTACAAATAGTTTAGTTGTATGGCTCCCAAATCAGCATTGACTTTTTTTCAGTTCAGCATTACAAAATTGCAGCAGATGATATCTTTTTTACACTGCAATGTTTGTTACAATGTGCAAATAGACATATTCTTGAGTATCTCTGTTTGGGTAACACATGTATGGGCATTTATAGGGTTGACCTTATTGTTTATTTACTTACGGTAACGATCCGACTAAACGATCAAGAGATATTATAGGAATGAATGGCCTTTTTGTGGAATTTATCGGGGTATGAACTTGGAAAAGTCGCGGGAATACTGGACGAAGGCCGGAAGGCCTCGTCCAGTGTTCCCGCGACTTTTCCAAGTTTATATCCCCGATAAATTCCACAAAAAGGCCATTCATTCCTTATAATTCCAGCATTTGAAATAAATTCATCAAGAAAATGTGTTTATTTTCCGTTTTCTTAAGAATTATTTTAACTGCGCCTCACGGTTATGGAAAGTAGTTCGGCGTGGGAGTTTACTGGGATATAAATTTTGGACAGAGACTTGCTACGGGCCAATCAAATGTTAGGGAATTGTGTAAATATTTTTGTGCTGGAATTATTGGTAAATTGGCTGCGTCAGAAATTTATGTCCCACAAAGGTTAAGGTCACCAAGGTGAAAGTCAAAGTCACCCAAATGACACTGGATGGATAGCTATAAATGTGAGGAAGCTATTGATGAAGTTTTGTAATGATCCAACTAACGGATCAAGAGATATGGGAAATTTGGCTACGTCAACAATTTACGTCCCACAAAGATCACCAAGGTGAAGGTCACCCAAATTACACTAGATAGATAGCTATCAATGTAAGGAAGATATTGATCCGGATCAAGAGATACGGGAAATTTGGCTATGTTCAAAATTGAGTGTAGGTCAAGGTCAAGGTCACACAAAGATTCACATCAATGGCTTGTGATAGTGTCCAAGTATGATGGCTGTAGGCCTAATAATTAAAGATACAAGCTTAAACAAAACCTTTAACCTAGTGACGGACGGACTGGGGGACGGACGGACAAGGTAAACACTAAATGCCCCCTCCACCATTGTGGTGCGGCATAAAAACTGAAATCAGCGTTGGAAGGGTTAGAGAGTTCAGCTGGTGTTTGTTTGTTTATTGGTGTTTAATGGCTCCGTCAGATCATGGTCTTTGCTTGAACCTGTATTATTATTTGTGTATATTATATTCATCTATTAGGTTCATATTTATAATGTCTTTATTTCCCAAACCTATAATATGAGGTGGAATGGGGGGTGGAGAGGGGGTGGGGAAGGGGTTAAAACAAAGAAAGGAAAAAAAACTGCATAAAAGCAGAGATTTATTTATTAATTTTTATTATAATGGATTTATCACACCACCACATCCATTTTGGTTATGATAATGTAATAAATTCAGTATAATAATTCTGCATACAAAAAAAGAAGGAAACAAGAGCTGTAGGAGAACAGCATAGCTCGACTACGAGGGTTGTCGATGTACACATAGCTTGACAAAGAAGGTGGCTGCGGCCTGCATAAAAACCGTAACCAAGGTTGACTAAAAACCTTAACCAAGGGAAATTAAGTAAGTAATTCAAGGTTAAATGTAGGTCAATGTCAGATATAGGTCAGGGGTTATTGATGTACATCACTAGGAGATAAAGTTTTTCAAGTATGGTTGCTGTAGGCCCAGGAGTATTCCATATACAAGCTTGAGTAAAAAGCGTAACCAAGGGGAGATAACTAAGTAATCCAAGGATAAAAGTAGGTCAAGGTCAAATATAGGTCAGGGATTATTGATGTACATCACTAGGAGATGAAGTTGTCCAAGTATGGTTGATGTAGGCCCAGAAGTATACAAGCTTGACTATAAACATTAAGCAAGTAATTCAAGGTTAAATGTAGGTGATGGTAAAATAAAGGTCAGGGGTTATTGATGTACATCCCTATGAGAAAAAGTTATCCAAGTATGGTGTCTGTATGCACAATAGTATTCCATCTACAAGCTTGACTAAAAACCTTAACCAAGGTTGAGTAAAAACCTTAACCAAGGGGAATTAAGTAAGTAATTTAAGGTTAAATGTAGGTCAAGGTGAAATATAGGTCAGGGGTTGTTGATGTATATCACTAGGAGATGAAGTTGTCCAAGTATGGTTGGTGTAGGGCCATGAGTATTCCATGTACAAGCTTGACTAAAAACCTTAACCAAAGAGAATTAAGTAAGTAATTCAAGAGGAAATGTAGGTCAAGGTCAAATATAGATCAGGGGTTATTGATGTACATCACAATGAGAAAAGGTTGTCCAAGTATGGTGTCTGCATGCACAATAGTATTCCATGTACAAGCTTGAGTAAAAAGCTTAACCAAGGTCGAGTAAAAACCTTAACCAAGAGGAATTAAGTAATTCAAGGTTAAATGTAGGTCAAGGTCAAATATAGGTCAGGGGTTGTTGATGTACATCACTAGGAGATGAAGTTGTCCAAGTATGGTTGGTGTAGGGCCAGGAGTATTCCATCTACAAGCTTGACTAAAAACGTTAACCAAGGGGAATTAAGTAAGTAATTCAAGAGGAAATGTAGGTGAAGGTCAAATATAGATCAGGGGTTGTTGATGTACATCACTAGGAGATGAAGTTGTCCAAGTATGGTGGGTGTAGGGCCGGTAGTATTCCATATAGAAGGTTGACTAAAAACCTTAACCAAAAGGAATTAAGTAAGTAATTGAAGAGGAAATGTAGGTGAAGGTGAAATATAGATCAGGGGTTATTGATGTACATACCTATGAGAAAATGTTGTCGAAATATGGTGTCTGGATGCAAAATAGTATTCAATGTACAAGCTTGAAAAAAAACCTTAACCAAGATTGACTAAAAACCTTAACCAAGGGGAATTAAGTAAGTAATTCAAGAGGAAATGTAGGTCAAGGTCAAATATAGATGAGGGGTTATTGATGTGCATCACTAGGAGATGAAGTTGTCCAAGTATGGTGGGTGTAGGGCCAGTAGTATTGCATATACAAGCTTGACTAAAAACCTTAACCAAGGCGTGACGGCGTGACGGTGATGCCGACGCCGACGCCGGGGTGACAACATAAGCTCTACTTATTCTTCGAATAGTCGAGCTAAAAAGTGTGATGCAATTATCAATCAAGTAAAAGACATGGAAGATTGGTGGCTGGTTGATTATATTAAGGTATTGTTAAGTTGACATGCAATTCTATTTAATATTATCAAAAACAGTATTGACTGGATATCAAAAATGTTTCACGGCACCGTGTTTCATGGCACATACGCACTGTGTTGATGGGATAAATAGGATTTGTGACCAATGTAGCTCCTGATCAAATAGCACACTTCTGTAGCCTGATAACAATCTAGTTTCCTTGTTAGAAGCTTGATGGGTGATTCACGGATGGGATATGGCGAACAGTGCAGATCCTGATCAGACTGTGCGGATGCACAGGCTGATCTGGATCTACACTGGTCGCAAAACCCATAAGTCTCATTTCTAGTCATAGCCATAGTCACAGTCTCAACACGTCACATAACCAGGTGCCACGGCCAAAGTAATCTTTTATTTTTCCTGAAATGCATTATTTCATATAGAACTAACGACTGCATATATTTGATGATTACACATATGCAGAATTATTATACTGAATTTATTACATTATCACAGCCAAATTGAAAATTGTATGGGTTTAACATCCCAGCAACAGCTAAGGTCATATAGAGACTGAACCACAGTTTTAAAGTCTCATCCTACAGACCAGTGGGATGGAAATACTATGTCATGCCCTAGGGGAGGTTTTGAACTCACAACCTTCAGAATTGACGTCCTGTATTCTACCCCTGAGCCACAGCACATCCCTTTGTTGAATTCTAACTTGGAGATGTGCCTCAGAATGTTGTATAAGGCCCAGGCCAAGCAATGAATGTCAATTACAGGGTAAAACTTTTGAACTTTTCATAACCTTGGACCCACATGACAAATGAGACACACCATGTGATTGTGTACCTAAGAAGAAATGGTGCATTATCTCATTAAGAATATTTACAAAGTTTACAAAATGTTGCATTAATGATGTCGAAAGTTAACAAAATGGTCAGCATTTAGCTATTAAACGTTTCAGAGCTCCAGACAAGCAGTATATTTGCTTAAAAACGCAATTAAAATTGTCAAAAACCCAATTGAAATCAGAAGTAGCGAGTATCAAAAAGCAATACAAATTTGTGGTACCTTTATCATGCTGCAGAAAACAATAAACAGACCACATATATAGCATATTTTTCATATTTTCCATGAAAACACATATTGGTATTTCATTAGAATTGTCTCCAAGGAAACAATTCTAATGAAATGCCAAGATATGTTTTCATTTCGAAGCAAACTATTCAATAAATGCTGTCTGTTAATGTGTAAACAGTAGTGTGATTTTATTTTACCCAATTAAAATTTGGAAATACCCAATTGCTTCAGAAATGATGGAGTGGCAATACTCAATTACTCATTCCTTATCTGGAGCCCTATATATATATACAGAAGAGGATTAAATGTAAGATCATGCAGTAATGAGCATGGAGCATGTCATTATGGGAATCCCGCAATTTTTATCACCAATATTTTTTGTCTATTGTGTCTTTCTCAAAAGGTCAAAAATTGGCCCATAATTTCAAATAAATTCAAAACAAATTGGATTACAATTTCCTTGGTTAAAGATTGGGGCCCATACATGAGGTCCAGCTATACCCCTATTTATTACAAAAATATATACAGTCGAACCTGTACTAACGACCACCTGGGAATAGCGGCCACCTGTCCACAACGGCCAGTTAAAAATCCCTTCGTCCAATTTTTTCTTTATAAGACCTTGGAATAACGACCACCCCCGAACTGCGACCAGCGGCCAGTTATTTTAATTCCCACGCGGCATTTTTGTATGTGAACAGCGGCCATGTCATGTTTTTTGTTGGCAAAAGAAATAGCACCACAATCGCTATTTTCCTTTCATCACAATCTGGCCGCTATCATTTGAATTGCAACTGGTCGTATCCAATTAGGTATTGATTACATTCGCATACATTGGCACAATGCTCTTTTGAAAACATTTACCTTGCCCATATCGGTTGGTAATTCCATTCCAGTAACTTAGGGGTGAAGGGTTAAGAGAGTTTGAGGTAACGAGTGTAGACTGTATATATAATGCCACCTAACTGTTGTCTAGTGTGACAAATTAATGAAACAGACTTACACTGGCACTTCCCGAAGTAGTCAACCTGTCCAAACCCTAGTCCCGCCTCACAATACTGGAGGATCATGTCGCGCATGCTCTGGTACGTCACCCCATCCTCACCACACATCTGTGGGCCACACAGAGAATTAGTACACTGTAATTGTTACATGACTGTCGTTGTTTGATACCGCTCACAGCCGTGTTCAAACGTACAGCATGTGCTGTTTGACCATGGCTGTAGACAATGCTCATTCCAGGGCCCAGTCAACACCTACGTAATGCATGTGTCTCATGACATTACTAGAACACGCCATTACGTTCACAACGGTTACACTGAAATTTTGAAGTTGATGCGGCTGCATCACGCGATGTGTACTGCGGCCGCGGAATATGTATACATAAGTCAGCTGTTTGAATATAGCAGGTTATCAAAGTACCAAAAGTACTACATAAATGCTCAAATTACAGCCGTGGGTAAATGTTTGCCGTGGCACTCGGGAGCTGTTTGAACCGCAGCCTACGGCCTCGTGGTTCAAACAGTTCCCTCGTGCCACGGCAAACGTTTACATTTATTTGTGGCTGTGACCGGAGAAATGGGGCTTGTGGTCACAAACACCATAATCCCCATTTATTATATACCTACCCATGAAATACATAGTTATATGATGTAAATAAAAGTCATATGTTCTCATCGATCAAATAAACATCTTCCGGTGAAAATACGACTACTTCTGCTATCTATATTCATAACGCGCACCTGCAGTGCCGGACTGCAAATAGGCTGAAAATACACATTCATTACCGTATACAGTCTAAAAAACTGCTAATTTCCATGGAGCGGTATATAATAAATAGAATATTCATATTTTTGCAACGAATATGACATATATGTTCATCTCATGGTGTGAAATGTCCATATTTCACGAGTACCTAACGGCACTCGTGAAATATGGACATTCCACACCACTCGATGAACATATATGTCATATTCGTTGCAAAAATATGAATATCCTCTATTTATTCAGTCACAGCCACTGATGACTAGCTACCCAAATTGTGCTTTAATTAATTATTGGAGACAACTTTAATGATTGTTTGAACCTAAAGTTCAAGTATTTATTCAATTACCCGCCAATTATCCTCTTTAACGATTGTTCTGTCAACTCACTCAAATGACACGATTTCCCGTTTCATTTTTGGTCTGTGACTGGAGAAATGGGGCTTATGTGTGTTGTGACCAGTTTAGATCCAGATGAGCTTGTGCATCACAGTCTGATCAGGATCTGCACTGTTCGCAATTCCATGGAATGGCGAATAGTGCAGATCCTGATCTGGATCTACACTGGTTGCAAAACATGTAAGCCACAAATATAGAATATTACCAAACCTTGTCAGATCTGTTACACACGGCGATGTCACAAATATAGAATATTACCATACCTTGTCAGTTCTGTTACAAAAGGTGATGTCACAAATATAGAATAATACCATACCTTGTCAGTTCTGTTACACAAGGTGATGTCACAAATATAGAATATTACCATACCTTGTCAGATCTGTTACACACGGTGATGTCACAAATATAGAATATTACCATACCTTGTCAGATCTGTTACACACGGTGATGTCACAAATATAGAATATTACCATACCTTGTCAGATCTGTTACACAAGGTGACGTCACAAATATATAATAATACCATACCTTGTCAGTTCTGTTACACACGGTGATGTCACAAATATAGAATATTACCATACCTTGTCAGATCTGTTGCACACGGTGATGTCACAAAAAAAATATTACCATACCTTGTCAGATCTGTTACACACGGCGATGTCACAAATATAGAATATTACCATACCTTGTCATTTATGTTGCACATGACGATGTCACAAATATAGAATACTACCATGCAATGCCAGTTCTGTTACACACGGCGATGTCACAAATATGGAATATGACCATACCTTGCCAGTTCTGTTACACATTGTGGGTGATGTCACAAATATATAATAATACCGTACCTTGTCAGTTCTGTTACACATGGTGATGTCACAAATATAGAATATTACCATACCTTGTCATTTATGTTGCACATGGCGATGTCACAAATATATAATAATACCATACCTTGTCAGATCTGTTACACATGGTGATGTCACAAATATAGAATATTACCATACCTTGTCATTTATGTTGCACATGGCGATGTCACAAATAATATATATAATATACCTTGTCAGATCTGCTACACATGGTGATGTCACAAATATAGAATATTACCATACCTTGTCAGTTCTGTTACACATGGTGATGTCACAAATATAGAATATTATCATACCTTGTCATTTATGTTGCACATGGCGATGTCACAAATATATAATAATACCATACCTTGTCAGATCTGCTACACATGGTGATGTCACAAATATAGAATATTACCATACCTTGTCAGTTCTGTTACACACGGCGATGTCACAAATATATAATAATACCATACCTTGTCAGTTCTGTTACACACGGCGATGTCACAAATATAGAATATTACCATACCTTGTCAGATCTGTTAAACACGGCGATGTCACAAATATAGAATATTACCATACCTTGTCATTTATGTTGCACATGACGATGTCACAAATATAGAATACTACCATGCAATGCTAGTTCTGTTACACACAGCGATGTCACAAATATGGAATATGACCATACCTTGCCAGTTCTGTTACACATGGTGGGAGATGTCACAAATATATAATAATACCATACCTTGTCAGTTCTGTTACACATGGTGATGTCACAAATATAGAATATTACCATACCTTGTCAGTTCTGTTACACACGGCGATGTAACAAATATATAATAATACCATACCTTGTCAGTTCTGTTACACATGGTGATGTCACAAATATAGAATATTACCATACCTTGTCAGTATTGTTACACATGATGATGTCACAAATATAGAATATTACAAATATAGAATATTACCATACCTTGTCAGAGTGAGTGAGTGAGTGAATAGGGTTTAACGTCCGCTTTTCTGACATAGAGGTACAAGCCTCAGGGAGTCTACACGCAGACGGGTCAACGGGGTCGTGTCCCGTATCCACCTGTCCGAGGGGGTAAATCCCAACTTCAGAATTCAATATTTACAATCAAAATATATATTCAGTCCTGAAATTAGAACAACCTGATCTGGTGCCAGGCCCTCGCCACACCAGCATCATTTATCCCATCCCCTAAAAGTAATAGGATTAGTGCTAATCTTACTTTCATATATGGGGCATAGCCTGACTCAACTCTCACATACAAGAAAGCCAAAAATGTACATGAGGGCCAAATCCGGTATAGTGGGTTCCGGAAAGTATGAACCCAATCGTTAAGCCAGTTTAGTCGCCTTTTACGACAAGCAATGGCTACTGCAGCATTATTCTCAGGATCAGTTGATCCCGCCCCGGTGCCTGCACGGGGCAAATACCTTGTCAGATCTGTTACACATGGTGATGTCACAAATATATAATATTACCATACCTTGTCAGTTCTGTTACACATGGTGATGTCACAAATATAGAATATTACCATACCTTGTCAGTTCTGTTACACATGGTGATGTCACAAATATAGAATATTACCATACCTTGTCAGTTCTGTTACACACGGCGATGTCACAAATATAGAATATTACCATACCTTGTCAGTTCTGTTACACACGGCGATGTCACAAATATAGAATATTACCATACCTTGTCAGTTCTGTTAGACATGGTGATGTCACAAATATAGAATATTACCATACCTTGTCATTTATGTTGCACATGACGATGACACAAATGTAGAATATTACCATACAATGCCAGTTCTGTTACACACGGCGATGTCACAAATATGGAATATGACCATACCTTGCCAGTTCTGTTACACATGGCGATGTCACAAATACAACATTTTGGCTGCTCATCCTCTGGCTGGGATCCCGTTTCTACAAATACATGGACGCCATTACACGGCTGTGTGATTGCCAACTAGATCTTTCTGTGCAAATATAATTTGTGGATATTTAATAAATTGTATTTTCATATATTTGCAACGAATATGACGTATATGTTCATCGAGTGGTGTGAAATATGGATATTTCACACCACTCAATGAACATATATGTCATATTAGTTGAAAAAATATGAATAATCTATTATATATGCCACCGAGACTGCTACAGCTCAGGGGGCCGTTTCATTAAACTTTGTACGACTAGAATGTTCGTAAGTGCAAACTTATGATAGTCTGTAAATTTCACATTAACAATGTTTTCTTGTAAACTATTATTGGATTTACATTCATTGAGCATAGGCTGCATATGCAGCCTATGCTCAATTAATGTAAATCAATAAATTTAAATTTACAGACAATCATGAATTTGCACTTACGAACATTTTAGTTGTGCAAAGTTTAGTGAAACGGGCACCAGGCACAGACAATGACTACGAGTTGGCATATAGCCAATAGATGTTCAGAAATGTTGATAATATGGGCCAGATTAACATATGTGGCAGCATAGGTGCAATAGACTTCCGAAATATGACGCCATCGTAAAATACGGCATTTAATTTGAAATATGGGGTTATAATACTCTTTAGATACAAAACTTATCTGGAGCGCTGTGTAGCAAATCTGCAACTATTTTTGCTTACTATGGTCAATACCGGTACAATCATCAGGGTATTGTAGATTCGGACAACATAATTATATAAACGGTCATATCTATTATCTATCTGGATAAGATTAACAAGGCTTGACTACTGACCAACACATCCTTCATCGTCGTCGTCCATCTCATTACCTTGGCAACAGACACACTCGAAGCCACCGATCTTGTTGGAGCAACGGGTGTTCTCGGGACATATGGGCGGCTGATTTTCGTCTCTCTCTGAGTCAACTTCACACTCGTCAATGTCTGACAACAACAACAACAACAATCGTGCATCAGTGGGATGTTATAAAGAGTTTATCCAACTACATTTTGAAATATGAGATGATTTCCCCGAGACGTCTGATTTACAGATGTCAAGGGAAATAAATCCGGTATTTCAAATTGGTAGTGGAATAAATTGTATATTACATGCTCTTAGAAAAATGTGAAATTTGCTCTTAGTTAGCTTATAACATCGCCAAAATTTACAATTTTAATGTTGGCTTATGAATTGTTTCTTCGCCGGAAATGACGTCAAAACGTCAATTACGTCTCGCGAACGTCTAGGAGGAAATATTTCCTTCATGGAAATAAATCCCTCCAGAATCACGGTAAATCACTGGGTAGCATGTAATATCACAGCATAATAACCCTTTCAACCCTCAATAACTGGAATAGACTGATCTGTTAATTTAAGGACCAATTCAATTATCACAAAACGATTTTCAGATGAGTACATTTATAAGAAGGGGGTGGTATTTTTTCTGAACAATATGAATATTAATTGCAAACAGTGCAGATCCTGCTCATCTGGATCTACACTGTTTGCAAACACAGCTAAAGACGTCTGTTGAAGAAGTTCAAAGGGTTAATATTTTCATTTGCGACTGGAGAAATGGGGCTTACGACCTTTGCGAGCACCGTAGACCCAGATCAGGCTGTGCTTTCGTGCAGTCTGATCAGGGTCTGCACTGTTTGAGATTCAGTCTGTGACACATGTGTATAGGTCCTTATCAGGTCAGATTTCATCAATATCGCTAAGCATACTTACCTAACAAAGTATACTTTCGGGGAGCAATTTTCAATTTATTCATAAATTCATTAATAATTTTATTAAATGAAATAAAATATTTTCCAATCAAAACAATAGCTGTGGTAATGTAATAAAGCATATGAAAGTTGCATAATTTTAATAATCAAATATAATCAGGCGTTCCATCTGACATAATACATGCCTGTAAAAACTAGAAAATGTGACATGTCGACTCACTTAGGACCCCTGTAGGTGATTTGAGAAACTCAATAAAAAATCTATAGGGCACCGCTTAATGTTGGCGGGCCCTAATAAATAATTATTCCCTCAAAGTATACTTAACTATATTAGTATACTTAGAAATGTTGGTTAAATCGGCTACAATAGGCTGCAGGAGCATGACAGCTGATCAGGCAGCAGACTGACCATACATGTCATATGACACGCACCATTTTTCATGTCCAGTCACTGCGACATTGAACCAGTGTACCAGAGCTCCAGATAAGCTGCGTATTTGCGTAAATACCCAATTAAAATTGCCAACAACCCAAGTGAAATCAGAAGTAGCGAGTATCAACAAGAGCTGTAGGAGAACAGCATAGCTCGACTAAGAGGGTTGTCGATGTACACATATACTCAACAAAACTAGAAACGTCCCTGTTTTATAGCCGGTGTAGCTCCGTCTATGTATGTACCACATGTTCAAAGTACATGTATTTTAAACCGTGGCGATGTTCAGAATACGATCGTGTAGAGTTTAGCCGATACACACGGTTTACATAGCGGCCAGTGACCGGAACGTTGATTTCCACTTTTTGCACGTGCACGCTATACTTGTCATCGATAAGGTGATTCAGTTCATGTTGTACCATTCATGCGATAGGGGCTATTCGGAAAATTAAAAAACTTTTTTAATTTTTCACTGTTTTCGATATGCCACGGCTTTCCGAAAACGAGCGAAATCAGGCAATTGGGATGCTTGCGGGTGGGATGGCCGCCAGGGCGGTCGCGCCTCAGGTTTGGTTGCTGTCGGAAGACGATTTATCGTCTTGCAGCCCGGATTCCAGCAGATAGCCCTGGTTCACCGACCGGCAGCGACTGGTAGGCCTCGTGTAACGACGGCTAGAGCCGATCGTTACATTACGTTGACGCACTTACGTCAACGTCGATTGGCAGCCACAGTCACTGCTAGGCGATACGGTGTCTCAGGGCAGACCATTCGCAACCGGTTACGTCTTAACGCCCAACCAATCCGGGCACGCCGCCCGTACACTGGTCAGATATTGACCCAACGTCACCGTGTTGTCAGACTGTTATGGGCGCGACGTCATCTGAACTGGAGAAGGGCTGACTGGAACCGAGTTTTGTTCACCGATGAATCTCGGTTCACAGTTAGTCATGCTGACGGAAGATTACAAGGGTAGGGTATACAGGCGTAAAAATGAAAGATTCACCGATTGTTGCATTGTTGAGAAGAACAGGTTTGGGGGAGGGAGCGTAATGGTCTGGGGTGGGATCATGGGAAACAGGAAGACAGATTTGGTTGTTGTACAGGGCAACATCAATGCACGTTATGTTGCAGATGTGCTAAATGCACATGCCTTACCATTTATCCGTCAGCATGGTCCTGGTGTGACATTGATGCACGACAATGCCCGCCCTCACGTAGCCAGGGTCACCACTCAATACTTACAGCAAAACAACGTCGACGTCATGCCATGGCCCGCGGTCTCCCCGGATCTCAATCCCATTGAGCAAATATGGGATGAGCTGGGCGCAAAGCACGAGCTAACCATCAGATTGACAATGTTCGCGATCTTACACGGGCGTTACAACGGGAATGGAGGAATTTGCCCAACGCTTGGTATTGCATTACGTCACGTCGATGCGGCGTAGGATCATTGCATGCATTCATGCAAATTGGTGGCCACACTCGGTACTAACGAGATTTACTGAATTTGCCACATTACTTATTGAAATTCCATCTCTAAACATTAAGTAACACATTTCTGAGTTTTTGTGATTTTTGATTTTGACCCCTACCGCCCTTGGCCGGTTATCTCACGAATATTTAACAAGATATCCAAATGCAATTTATTGGCTTTGATACAGAAATGAATGAACTTGTTTTTCCATTTTGATTTTTAAAAGTAACCCTTTTGGTTTTTGATGAATCTTTTCTTAAACATGGAGGGACGTTTCTAGTTTTGCTCAGTATAGCTTGACAAACAAGGTGGCTGCGGCCTGCATAAAAACCTTAACCAAGGTTGACTAAAAACCTTAACCAAGGGAAATTAAGTAAGTAATTCAAGGTTAAATGTAGGTCAATGACAGATATAGGTCAGGGGTTATTGATGTACATCACTAGGAGATGAAGTTTTCCAAGTATGGTTGCTGTAGGCCCAGGAGTATTACATATACAAGCTTGACTAAAAAGCTTAACCAAGAGGAAATAACTAAGTAATCCAAGGATAAAAGTAGGTCAATGTCAAATATAGGTCAGGGATTATTGATGTACATCACTAGGAGATGAAGTTGTCCAAGTATGGTTGATGTAGGCCCAGGAGTATTCCATATACAAGCTTGACTATAAACATTAACCAAGTAATTCAAGGTTAAATGTAGGTGAAGGTAAAATATAGGTCAGGGGTTATTGATGAATATCACTATGAGAAAAAGTTATCCAAGTATGGTGTCTGTATGCACAATAGTATTCCATATACAAGTTTGACTAAAAACCTTAACCAAGGTTGACTAAAAACCTTAATCATGGGGGATTAACTAATTAATTCAAGGTTAAATGTAGGTCAAGGTCAAATATAGGTCAGGGGTTGTTGATGTACATCACTAGGAGATGAAGTTGTCCAAGTATGGTTGGTGTAGGGCCAGGAGTATTCCATCTACAAGGTTGACTAAAAACCTTAACCAAAGAGAATTAACTAAGTAATTGAAGAGGAAATGTAGGTGAAGGTCAAATATAGATCAGGGGTTATTGGTGTACATCCCTATGAGAAAAGGTTGTCCAAGTATGGTGTCTGTATGCACAATAGTATTCCATGTACAAGCTTGAGTAAAAACCTTAAC
Source organism: Conchocele bisecta (assembly GCA_029237695.1). Lineage (NCBI taxonomy): Eukaryota > Metazoa > Mollusca > Bivalvia > Lucinida > Thyasiridae > Conchocele > Conchocele bisecta. The sequence goes on from CM055270.1 coordinate 31,712,013, forward strand.
CAAGGTTGACTAAAAACCTTAACCAAGGTGACTAAAGTAAGTAATTGAAGAGGAAATATAGGTGAAGGTAAAATATATATCAGGGGTTGTGGATGTACATCACTAGGAGATAAAGTTGTCCAAGTATGGTGGGTGTAGGGCCAGTAGTATTCCATATACAAGCTTGACTAAAAACCTTAACCAAGGGGAATTAACTAAGTAATTCAAGAGGAAACGTAGGTCAAGGTCAAATATAGATCAGGGGTTATTGATGTACATCGCTATGAGAAAAGGTTGTCCAAGTATGGTGTCTGTATGCACAATAGTATTCCATGTAGAAAGCTTGACTAAAAACCTTAACCAAGGTTGACTAAAAACCTTAACCAAGGGGAATTAAGTAGGTAAGTCAAGGTTAAATGTAGGTCAAGGTCAAATTTAGGTCAGGGTTTGTTGATGTACATCACTAGGAGATAAAGTTGTCCAAGTATGGTTGGTGTAGGGCCAGGAGTATTCCATCTACAAGGTTGACTAAAAACCTTAACCAAAGAGAATTAACTAAGTAATCGAAGAGGAAATGTAGGTCAAGGTCAAATATAGATCAGGGGTTACTGATGTACATCCCTAGGAGATGAAGTTGTCCAAGTATGGTGGGTGTAGGGCCAGGAGTATTCCATATACAAGCTTGACTAAAAACCTTAACCAAGGGGAATTAAGTAAGTAATTGAAGAGGAAATGTAGGTCAAGGTCAAATATAGACCAGGGGTTATTTATGTACATTCCTATGAGAAAAGGTTGTCCAAGTATGGTGTCTGTATGCACAATAGTATTCCATGTACAAGCTTGACTAAAAACCTTAACCAAGGGGAATTAACTAAGTAATTCAAGAGGAAATATAGGTCAAGGTCAAATATAGATCAGGGGTTATTGATGTACATCACTAGAAGATGAACGTTGTCCAAGTATGGTGGGTGTAGGGCCAGTAGTATTCCATATACAAGGTTGACTACAAACCTTAACCAAGGCGTGACGGTGACGCCGACGCCGACGCCGACGCCGACGCCGACGCCGACGCCGACGCCCACGCCGACGCCGGGGTGACAACATAAAGTTCTACTTATTCTTCGAATAGTCGAGCTAAAAAACAATAACAAATGTGTGGTACCTTTATCATGCTTAGAAAAACAATAAACAGACCACAAATATAGCATATTTTTCTTATTTTTCATGAAAACACATCTTGGTATTTCATTAGAATTGTCTCCAAGGAGACAATTCTTATGAAATGCCAAGACATGCTTTCATTTCGAAGCAAACTATTCAAGTATTGCTGTCTGTTGATGTGTAAACAGTAGTGTGATTTTATTTTACCCAATTAAAATATTGAAATACCGAATTGCTTCAGATATGATTCAGTGAAAATACTCAATTACTAATTCCTTATATGGAGCTCTGCAGTGTAGACAGTGGTCAGCTGTTACTCATGCAGCCCACTGTTTCACATTGTTGGCCACATGTTTCATGTATGGTTTGTCGACAGTGCAGGAACAATGTATACCCTGATCAGGTGAGGGAAACTATCGTCTGTTCCACGTTTTGCCGCCGACAAACTTTTGGTGATTAAGCACATTAAATCTCAAAACTATTTTTATCCCGTCAACACAGTGCGTATGTGCCGTGAAACATTTTGGATATCCTGTCAATACGACCTAATAACTGCGTATGAATATGTGCGGCGGCTTGGGTTATATGTTTGCATTTTACAGCCATTTGTAGGTGTTGACGGGATAAATAGAATATATATAGTAGATTAGTGCCGTGAATGGGATAAAATATCTGGCGCGGCACGGAAACGGGATGCACTCGGCAGAGCCTCGTCATCGCGTTTCCTGAGCCTTGCCAGATATTTTTTCCCATTCACGGCACTAACCTACTGTTCTCTACCTGTTTTCCTTATTTCTGAACCAAAGTATATGTTGTCGCCACTCATTTGAACCGTGACGGCGAGATGGTTCAAATGAGTGGTCACAACATATACTTCTGATGAGAAATAAAGAAATTCCTGAGCCTTGTCGGATATTTTTTCCCATTCACGGCACTAACCTACTATTCTCTATAACCCTTTCAACACCACAGGCCTGGTATTGGCAGATGAGCATGAGGATCTGCACTAATTGCAACTAGGTTGGTTAGTAAGCGAGGCTTACGGAATACCCCCCGCGTAGGCCCAGGTACCCCTAAATATGTAAAATAATTTCTAAGTGTCGGCTTGTGACCTTGACGCTGGGCTTAGCGGGGGCGACACAAATGTGAATTTGTCACAGGGTGGTAGAGGTCCATTGAAGCAATGTGTGTGAAATTTGAAGCAGATCCTAGCAAGGAAATGGAAATTATAATAGATTTCTCTGATGTTAAGTTTTGTAAAGAGACTAAGTATGTGACCTTGACCTCGATATCAGGGGGATTTGTCACAGCATGACAGTATAGCCTTAGAGGAATGCATGCATGAAATATTAAGAATTTTCGATGAAAGAAATAGAAGTTATAACATATTTCTCTGATGTTAAGTTTTGTAAAGAGACTAAATATGTGACATTGACCTTGGGATCTGCGGGGGTTGGACGGTCGTAGATATATCACAGCATGATAGTAAAACCTTAGAGGAATGCATAAGTGAAATATTAAGAATTTTACTAAGTATTTTACCTTGACCTTGGGATCAGCGGGGGTTGGACGGTCGTGGATTTGGCACAGCATGGTATTAGAGCCTTACAGGAATGCATGTGTGAAATATTAAGCATTTTAGATGAAGGAAATAGAAGTTATAACAATATTTCTCTGATGTTAAGTTTACGGACGCACGGACGCACGCGCGTGCGCACGGTCGGACGGACGGACGGACAACCTGACTCCAGGGGGGTATAATTAACGATATAATTTTCAAGATGGCCTCCCAGAATATAGATAAATTAGATAATTATATTAAACGCATATACAGCGTAGGAGTGTTATACACCAATATCTAAGTACTCCATTATCGTCACATTTCTCACAGGCAATAGTCTCACCTTTACGGTGGCAATGCATGGCGGCGATTTTTCAAAATGGCTGCCATCAAAAACTGTGTTTACCCATATAACAGCCAATGAATTAACAGATTTATCGACACTTTCGGAACACATCCCGAAAACTCCAACCATACATAGAGAATCTCAAACGAGTTTCCATTTGATATGATATTTATGAAACGAGTCACGCACAATTGATGCACCGAGCCTCCGGCGAAACTAACATTACTATCCTACTCTCAGTTCCTGGGAGAGAATGAGTCGAAAATTCAAAAAATCAACGGCTGAATCTAATCAGCAGTAACTGTTGCTCCCTCAATACACGACCTCAATACAGGTTACATTCCACCATTGATTGCAACTATATAATTTAACAGAAACATGTGTCACCTGGATTTATTTAAAATACATATAGTATGGAATACTTTCTGTCAGACTAAAATTTTCATAATGAATTAGCTTGTGGACAGTAAAATAGGGTGAGTGAGTGAGTGAATAGGGTTTAACGTCTGCTTTTCTGACATGGAGGTACAAGCCTCAGAGAGTCTACACGCAGACGGGTCAACGGGGTCGAGTCCCGTATCCACCTGTCCGAGGGGGGTAAATCCCAACTTCAGAACTCAATATTTACAATCAAAATATATATTCAGTCCTGAAATTAGAACAACCTGATCTGGTGCCAGGCCCTCGCCACACCAGCATCATTATCCCATCCCCTAAAAGTAATAGGATTAGCGCTAATCTTACTTTTATATATGGGGCATAGCCCGACTCAACTCTCACATACAAGAAAGCCAAAAATGTACATGAGGGCCAAATCTGGTATAGTGGGTTCCGGAAAGTATGAACCCAATCGTTAAGCCAGTTTAGTCGCCTTTTACGACAAGCAATGGCTACTGCAGCACTATTCTCAGGATCAGTTGATCCCGCCCCGGTACCTGCACGGGGCCAGTAAAATAGGAGAAAACTAGGTGTTGGCAATCATGTAAGAACTTTAACGCAAACTTCTAAGTCATTTGACATTGATATAGGGGCACAAGGGCCGCATAAGTTGGACACAGAATGAATATATGGATGATGACTAATAATCATATGAAGTTTCAAGTCAATGTGACTTAGGACTGCAGAGATATAAGGTATTTAAAAACTCTAACGCAGATTTCGGACGCACGCACGCAGACACCCGGACGTCATTGTGACACTATGTCTCGCTTTCCGTATCGGGCTCGACAAAAAAGCAGACGCTCGAGAGTGGATCAACGAATGATATGGTCATGTGACGTGTGAATACGTGACAGGCAGTACAATGACAATGCTGTCATAATTTTTATTGAAAATGCTGTCATAATTTGTATTGCAGGAGTAAATGTTTATGTACTTCTATTAATTCCAATCCGAAATTCACCAGTAACCAGAAGCAGTTACAAGGTGCATGATCACGTGGTTACAACAACGTCGCCCACTCCAAAGTAAGTATTATTTGATATTTTCCTTAATATGCAACTGATTTTGATGAAATATGGCGCAGCAAACGCGTCTTCATGAGATGCATTTGGTGGTCCAGGGAGTTTGGCAGACTTATGTAGTTTTTGCAAAGAAATTGATTCTTCGCAAAAACGACAGAAGTTTGAGCGAAAATACAGAGACCACAAAATGTTAGTACCACGTGATCATACACATTGAGTTAGCTCAAAGCAATCAAAATGTTTCGCACCATTTCTTCAATATGTACTACCTTTGACTGGAACAGTAACTAAGTTGGTATCTGAGGTTGTGGACCGTATTGATAAGGACTGTTTTCCTATTCAACAAGTAGATTTCGATCCAGTGTAAAATACAACCATTTAATCCATGTCGCCTTATCTTAAATATTAACCCCTTATGCCTACTATATCAAATGCTTTAGAAATATCACAACACATTATACATGTAGATTGTCGCTCATCAAATGCCCGACATATTTGATGGTGAATGTCTCTAAGTTGATATACCGTTGAGTGGCTGTTATAAATCAATTGTTGTGAGTGCAAGTGATTATAAATATGTTTAAACATTATTCTCTCCATTACCTTACCTAGACAGCTTAATAACGATATCGGGCGATAATTTTCACGCTCCACTCTAGATCTGTGTGTATTTTAAGGACATGAATTTTTATTATTAGTTACCACGAAATAATAATTTGTTCCCTCAATTTAACAATTCGTTCCCACGAATTAACAATTCGTTCCCGTGGGAACGAATTGTTATTTCATGGCAACGAATTGTTAAATTGAGGGAACGAATTGTTAAATTTATGGAACGAATTGTTATTTCGAAAGAACGAATTAATAAAAAATAGAAATGTTGCCTATCAGCACACGAATGCCCCCGCTGGCAGCCAAAGGAAACGAGGCATATTTGATTAGAAGCCATTTACCCTTAAGGTTTAGAACGCACCAAGGCTGTGACCTTGACCCCGGGCTTAGCGGGGGCGGGACGAATGTGGATTTGTCACAGGGTGGCAGAAGACCATTGGAGCAATGTGTGTGTGAAATGTGAAGCAGATCCGAGCAAGGAAACAGAAATGATAAGCCATTTACCCGAGCGTTAAGGTTTCTGGATGTACGGACGCGGTAACACATTCGGTAGTGGGGGCATAGCAAGAATTCTACGTCCTCTGCGGGGTTCCGTAATACCATTGTGCGTTATATTTACATGGCAGTGTTATCCGTCAGGGGTACAACTGATTTCAATTGTGTTCGGGATAACTTGATAAAGATATGTTTGTAGGTCATGCATAATTATCTGCCTTTGCGAATAATGCGTGTCAGTTATGTTGGCTGAACGGAATTTTACGCTAAAAACGGGGTTTCAAATTAGATTCTACTCATCATTCGCATTGGTTCGTGTTATAGATCAGTGTGTATATTCCATTAGTAAGTACTGTAACTATGTATCGACATTCACTGGCACGGACATTGCCGAGTTTATGCACATTTCGCGCCCTTTTTTGTATAATAAAGGCTATGTTTACTGGTTTACTGGTGTTTTGTGAAGCTCTGTAACTTGCAAATATTGTACAGTGGAACCTCTCTAAACCGGACACAATTAAAACATTAAGGCATTCGGTGTATTTCGGCTTTCATCGGTATAACTATATATACACAACAAGGCTTCTAACTTTGGTCGGACACGACCTCGTATCAGAACACATTCCTCGATTTTATTAATGCTAATGTGAATATTTTAGCGGAAAGTGCACATGTTCATTTGATAATTATTGTTATCTTGCTAAAATAAAATAGAACAAATTTATGCAAATAATATCGAATTACAGCTCCTTTTCCTATGTCGGACACAACCTCGTATCAAAACAATTAAATGAAATGTTTTTAATGCTCTAACGTCAATATTGTAGTGGAAAGTTCATATGATCATTTGAGAATCCTGCAGAAATACATAGAATGCATAGAAAATTACAATTTTAAACGTTATTTTGTTATGATACAAAGTCATGTCCGACCAAAGTTATATATATATATAGAGGTATACCGATGAAAGCCGAAACACGCCGAATGCCTGCGATTTTAGATGGGTTTCTTGGTCATTTCTCTCAGATAATAATGTATGATCATGATTGAAAAGCAAACACATACATTTCAGAATTACATGTGCTGGTTTACAGAGGAACATCTCTAAACTGGACACCCGGGGGAGGCTACCATATATATATATAGTATTAAATAAAAAAGTAAGAATATCGTTTTCAGTATATAGTATTTTACTTTTTTTTAATATTTCAATCCATGATCGACATAGAACATATTTACAAGTCACCGATAAATGCACATAGTTCATCATGTTTACAGATGTGCACACTGTTAGAAAATGTTTTCCAACAAAATGATCAGGGTTTACTATGTTTACATGCCCACGCAGTAGGTTATAATATAATATTTTCTGTACGTATGACATTTTCTGGTAAAATAAACATTCATTAACCATTACCCCACATATTGATTGGCATTATTATACATTTTATATTAGACAAACATTTTCACACTGATATCAGGGGCGATAACCGTGTTTCTTTAAGATGTTAATGGACATTACTATTTATTCTCTGTATTTATTTCATTTCATATTTCATTAGTATAAATAAGTAAAAAATTATCATGCCTCATTTGCATATGAAAATAGCCTGATACCACCGCGCGTCACTATCAGTAAAATAAATATTACTAAATGATTATATCTGTTTTGCGGGCACTTGTAATTTTTAGAACTGGTGGAATAGTGACACAATTATACACATATTTAATTCCTATAAAGAACAGTTTGTGCTTACTGAGTGGGCATGTACCTTTAATGTTATAAAATGGTTCAAATGCAAATTACTCATCAGGGGCCCTTTGTACGACTAAAACGTTCGTAAGTGCAATTTAGGATCGTCTAGAAATTTCAATTGATGGATTTACATTTATTGAGCATAGGCTCAATAAATAAAAATCCAATAATTGTTTACAAGAACACATTGTTTAATAATGTGAAATTTACAGACTATAATAATTTGGCACTTACGAACATTTTAGTTGTACGAAGTTTAGTGAAACGGCCCCCAGGGTTTACAATGTGTGCATAAATTAGTGCATAACGGACAGATAATAGATCATAATCTTCACTTTTAGTTTACAAGAATTACATTATTTTGCCAGCAAATGTTTGTTTGTTTATTGGTGTTTAACGGCCTATCAACAGCTAAGGTCATGTAAGGCCGGGCAAACGGGTTCAATCCCATTTTAACCTGCTGCATTGGGGCGAAAATCCCAAAATCAGAACGGAATATTTACATCGAGATAAAATATATTCAGCCCTGAAATTAGAATAACCCGACCTGGTGCCAGGTCAATGCCACACCAAAGTCACTTGGCCCCTTCCCCTAAAATAGGATTACGAATAATCGTAATACTCACATAAGGGGTATAACCAGATTCAACTGTCACATACAAAATGTCAAAGACGTATGTGAGGGCCAAACCAGGTATCCAGTCGGAATTCCGCTAAGGATGAACCCTGATCGTTAAATTACCCATCGCATACTCCCACCTGCCACCCACCCCAGCAAATGTATTTCCATAAACACACAAACGAGTGCAACAATGTGCATATGCTGACAATTCTGATAAAACATACTGATGTAGCCTGATAACAATCTATATTCATGGCGTGTTGGCAGCTAGAAATGTTTCATTAAATGAATGGCGAAAAGTGCAGTTTGTTTATTTGTTTGTTTGTTGTGGTTTAACAGCTTATCAACAGACAAGTCATTTAAGGCCGAGTCAATCGGTTTAGTTTGTTTGTTTGTTAGGATTAAACGACCTATCAACAGCTAAGGTCATTTAAGGCCGGGTCAATGGCTTTAGTACAAAATCCCATATATTACCTGTACATGTACATGTTCAAGTACAGCTGAATCTCGTTATCTCGATATCGTTTATCTCGATATACCTGCTTATCTCGATATATGTCCCAGGTCCTGGCAGAATTCCCTATATATATCATTAATAGCCAAAAGTTTGTCGGCAGCAAAACGTGCAACAGTCAGTAGTTGAATGTTCCGTGTTTCTACAAATAGGTGAGTTTGTTCCAGATGCGTACGTTGTACGGGCCTTATGTAACTGTATTTCGGCGACTTGTTATGGTTTCAAGGAATTTGGTATAAAGTGGCTCTATTAAACGCCCCCCGATGTCATTTTGCAAAGCCCCGGGGGCGTTTATAGAATAAATACAGTATCATGTAACAAGCTTTGCAGTGGCCTGATACATACTGACTGATAACACACTGTTGTATCCTGCATTGAGTAGATACGCATATCCAGGTCAAAGCGGACTCAAAACTACTTGTTGACGTTTCCTTGGTCGAACAAAGTCGCATGCAATTAGCTAAGGTCATTTAAGGCCGGGTCAATGGCTTTAGTACAAAATCCCATATATTACCTGTACATGTACATGTTCAAGTACAGCTGAATCTCGTTATCTCGATATCGTTTATCTCGATATCGGTTTAGTCGAAGTGGAAATCAAGTCCCGATAGTATGTTTCGTTCACATTTGTATTCTGATATGTCGATGCGAAAATTAATCGCCCGGCGCCGCCAAGTCTGAATCAGCGCGATTATCTCAGGTAAGTTTTCACACGTCTATAGAAACCAAAGACACCACCGCCGCTAAAATGCGTTTAAAGTTGCATGACCAGTTAAAGCAGTGCAATTAAAACCATAATTAATCAATTAAACTGAATGTGATATCAAATCTCTTTTAACAGAAAAATGAATTGTAGCAATAAGTAAATCGTCTGTTAATTACGAAAACAGCTAATAGAATAAACTCAAGCCGCGATTTATGAAAACCCGGAAAAAAAGTAGAGTTATTTCTGAAGAGATTTTGTTCAGATTTTTTTTCCACAAATTTGGAAAATTGTTATCTCGAAGTTCGGATATGTCGATATATTTTTATCAGTCCATTCGACTTCAAGATAACGAGAATGACCTGTACATGTACAAATTGGGGAAAAATCCCAAAATCAGAACAGAATATTTACAATAACAAAATTATATATTCAGCCCTGAAATCAGAATAATCCTGATCTGATGCCGGGTTCTCGCCACACCAATGGGTTTAGTACTAAATCCCATATATTACCTGTACAAGTACATGTTCAAGTACATTTACAAATTTGGAGGAAAATCCCAAAATCAGAACTAAATATTTACAATAAACTAGAAATGTGGCCTGTCGGCACACGAATGCCCCCGCTGGCAGCCAAAGAAAACGAGGCACATTTGATTACAAGCCATTTACCCGAGTACGGACGGACGCCGGTAACACTATATGCCCCACTCACCATTCGGTTGCGGGGGCATAAAAAGGTGAAGGTCAAAGGTCAAAGGTCAAGGTCGAAGTACTGGGTGGTGGAGTATGTAGGGCATGTTCATATGTATCATGTGTATAAATATTTAAGCGATTGGCAAAAGTATTGAGAAGTTATTGTAGGATTGAGAACGTGCACGTAGATTTGTCCCAAAGTGCCAAGCAAACATTTAAAGTGGAAAAGGTCAAGGCCAAAGGTCAAGGTCGAAGTACTGGGGGGTGGAGTGTGTAAGGCATGTTCATATGTATCACGTGTATAAATATTGACATAATATGTGAAGCCAGGTAGAAGTTACTAAAGAATATGGTAATATCGGAACGTACGGACGGACGGACGGACGGGACGGACGGGACGGACGGGACGGACGGAAGCCGGTAACACTATATGCCCCCGTACCTTTAGGTAGCGGGGGCAAATATTCAGCCCTGAAATCAGAATAATCCTGATCTGATGCCTGGTCCTTGCCACACCAGAACCACTTGACCCCTCCCAAAAGCAATAGGATCAGTAACAATCTTACCACTTTTATAATGGGAAATAACCTAAATCAACTCCCAGGTAACAAAAGAGCCAAAGATAAAAACGTACCCGAGGGCCAAACCAGCCAAATCGTGATTCCTATAAGGAGGAACCCCTACCATTAATTTATACCTTCGCGTTCACCCGACCACCACCCACAATGGGTTTAGTACTAAATCCCATACATTACCTGTGCAAATGGGGGTTTGTTTGTTTGTTTCTTTGTTGGGGTTTAACGGCCTATAAACAGCTAAGGTCATTTAAGGCGAGGTCAATGGGTTTAGTACTAAATCCCATATATTACCTGTACATGTTCAAGTACATGTTTGCCTATCAACAGCTAAGGTCATGTAAGGCGGAATATTTACATCGAGATACAACATATTCAGCCCTGAAATTAGAATAACCTGACCTGGTGCCAGGTCCATACCACACCAAAGTCACTTGGCCCCTTCCCCTATTTAAAAGTAATACCGGTAGGATTACTCTTATAAGGGGTATAACCAGATTCAACTGTCACATACAAAATGCCAAAGACGTATGTGAGGGCCAAACCAGGTCTCCAGTCGGGATTCCGGTAAGGATGAACCCCGATCGTTAAATTACCCATCACATTACTACTTTTATAATGGACAATAACACAATTCAACTCCCGGGTAACTAAAGAGCCAAAGATAAAAACGTACCTGAGGGCCAAACGAGGCAAATCCTGATTCCTATAAGGAGGAGTGAGTGAATAGGGTTTAACGTCCGCTTTTCTGACATAGAGGTACAAGCCTCAGGGAGTCTACACGCAGACGGGTCAACGGGGTCGTGTCCCGTATCCACCTGTCCGAGGGGGGTAAATCCCAACTTCAGAACTCAATATTTACAATCAAAATAAAATATATTTTCAGTATATTCATTCCCTGAAATTTAGAACAACCTGATCTGGTGCCAGGCCCTCGCCACACCAGCATCATTTATCCCATCCCCTAAAAGTAATAGGATTAGCGCTAATCTTACTTTTATATATGGGGCATAGCCTGACTCAACTCTCAAATACAAGAAAGCCAAAAATGTACATGAGGGCCAAATCCGGTATAGTGGGTTCCGGAAAGTATGAACCCAATCGTTAAGCCAGTTTAGTCGCCTTTTACGACAAGCAATGGCTACTGCAGCACTATTCTCAGGATCAGTTGATACCGCCCCGGTACCTGCACGGGGCTCCCTATAAGGAGGAACCCCTACCATTAATTTACGCCGTCTCATTCGCCCGACCACCACCCACTTGCAAATGGGGGTAAAATCCCAAAATCAGAACTGAATATTTACAAAAAAATAAACTATATATTCAGATCTGGAATCAGAATAATCCTGATCTGATGCCAGGTCCTCGTCATACCAGAATCACTTGGCCCCATCCCAAAAGCAGTAAGATCAGTTTTGTTTGTTTGTTGGGGTTTAACGGCCTATCAACATTTAAGACCGGGTCAATGGGTTTACAGTAGGTTTTTGTTTTGTTTCTTGGGGTTTAACAGCCTATCAACAGCTAAGGTCAGTTAAGGCCAGATCAATGGGTTTAGTACTAAATCCCATATATTACCTGTACAAGTACATGTACATGTTCAAGTACATGTACACATGGGGGGGAAAATCCCAAAATCAGAACTGAATATTTACAATAACAAAACTATATATTCAGCCCTGAAATCAGAATAATCCTGATCTGATGCCAGGTCCTCCCCACACCAGAATCACTTGGCCCCTCCCAAAAGCAGTAGGATCAGTAATACTTGTAATATTTTTATAACGGGCAATAACCCAATTCAACCCTCGGGTAACAAAACAGCCAGAGATAAAAACGCCAGGTCCTTGCCACATATTTTGTGGGCTGAACTTTTAAAAACACGGGTCTTACGCCATAAAAAAGTAGTTCTAACAACTTAGCTTGATCGACTTTTCAGAGTAATAAATGTTTTGTTTGTGCTAAAGTTATGTTATTGCAAATGTTTCCGTATTCTACGGGTGCGGCGATTAACTGCCATATTTGATTATTCGTAACTGCATGGTTCGATGCATGAATACAATTTTCGGTTTCAGTTTCTGTTCTCAGAATAGAAAATTTATACAGGTCTGGCAAACATTGAAGACACTTGTCAGTTTGTTTGTTTGTTTGTTGGGGTTTAACGGCCTATCAACAGCTATGGTCAATTAAGGCCGGGTCAATGGGTTTAGTACTAAATCCCATATTATATTACCTGTGCAAGTACATGTACATTTTCAAGTACATGTACAAATGGGTGGGGGGGGGGGGTGGGGGGGGGGATCCCAAAATCCGAACTGAATATTTACAATAAAAAAACTATATATTCAGCCCTGAAATCAGAATAATTCTGATCTGATGCCAGGTCCTCGCCACACCAGAATCTCCCAAAAGCAGTAGGATCAGTAATACTTGTAATACTTTTATAATGGGCAATAACCCATTTCAACCCTCGGGTAACAAAACAGCCAAAGATAAAAACGTACTGGAGGGCCAAACCAGGCAAATCGTGATTCCAAAAAGGAGGAACTCCTACCGTTAATTACGCCATCGCGTTCGCCTGACCAACCACCCATTAATCCAAAAGAATTGAACGCAAACTTCTAAATCATTTTACCTTGACCTTGTGCACAGGGGCCGCATGAGTGTTTGTTAGTTTATTGGTGTTTAGCGGCCTATCAACAGCTAAGGTCATTTAAGGCCGGGCCAACAGGTTCGATCCCGCATTTAGTGGCAAACCAAGTCTGCATGATCGTTAAATTACCCATCGCATGCTCCCAACCAACCACCACCGGGAAGACATGGAACATGCTGATCTGGGATTGCGCTGGTAGTATATGTTGTAAGATAATTTTGTCAGTTGTCCGGCCAATATAGCCTCCAACCCGCCAGTCATTCATGAATAAATGGACCCACGTCTGACAAAATCGGAATATGCAACACTTGTAAACAGGATCTATACTGTTTGCCATAATATCAATGAAGTAACGTACTATTTCTAACAAACATTAGTTGCAATCCGACAAAATCCGACTTATTGCATAATTCTGTGCATCCATGCAGTCTGGTCAGGGTGTTTACTGTTCGAAAATCACTCCAGTGAAATATTTAATGGCTGCCATGCAAGGTGTCTCACATGACAGCCATTTAATTAAGTTTTAACCACATGGGTCGACAGGCTGATCAGCATCTACACTGTTTAGAAATGTAAGAAGCCTGTGTTGTCAGATAGCAGCACATATTACATACCAAGTGTGACTAATATCTACATTTGTTTCAAATCTCACATTATCCTTTTTGTTCACTAGCCACAAAAATGACCTTGACTAGTTGAGTTTCACTTCCGGGTATACAAAACTACACCATTATTAAATCCAGGCACATAAGATGTATTTTTTAACATATTCATATTCAGGAAATAAATATTGTAGCATTTTTATTTTCCAGGCAAATAGTTTACATTTTAATATCTTAAGTAATGGACAAGAATTCAAGTTTAAACAATATATTTGTATGAATCCTCATCAAATGTTTGGATACATAGTAAAGCAGAACTACCAACCAGTGTTGATGAATGCACAATGTACAAAATGATACCCAAATGTGTAGCATGCTAATGATGGCAAGAAAAGCAACAACACCAAAATGAAAAATTATAAAAATTGACATTGGTTTTGTATTTAATAGGCAATTCCACAGTGGCTTTATCATTGCAAATATCCAGCAAACGTTTTTCTTCGACAAATAAAACAAGTGACAATTGCTACGGAAGGTTTGTCACGCCACTATATACATAGCATGCATTCACAACATGGTAGTCAGTGATCTTCTGGAAACGACAGGAGGGGCGTTACAATGAGACTGGAGAATGGTTCGGTCTGAGAGAATTCATGACACTTGCAGTGGGAGACATCAAGCGATGCTATACTGTGTCCATCAACAAGTTTAAATTGTGCATCAGTACATGTGCCAGAAGCAGAAGCCATCTAATTTCGTTACATTTCATTACATGCAGCCCCACAACCAAACCAGAAGAGAATGTTAGGAATATTAGTGACAAAGTAAAAAAAGAGATGTAACAAAATAAAACAGCCATGCTACAGTGCTTGCCATACCGGTCTGGCAAACACTGTAGACACTTGTCAGACTGATCTAGACATGTACCGGTTACAAACTCTGAACTCTGTGCATAATTTAAACAGAATCTTAATTTTGATTGCCGCAACAGACGTTATGGTGTACTCGAGGTTTGTTGTTTGTTTATTAGTGTTTAACGGCCTATCAACAGCTAAGGTCATGTAAGGCCGGGCAAACAGGTTCGATCCCATTTCAACCTGCTGCATTGGGGGGAAAATCCCAAAATCAGAACGGAATATTTACATCGAGAACAAATATATTCCGCCCTGAAATTAGAATAACCCGACCTGGTGCCAGGTCCATACCACACCAGGCCCCTTCCCCTAAAATAGGATTACAAATAATCGTAATACTCACATAAGGGGTATAACCAGATTCAACCGTCACATACAAAATGCCAAAGACGTATGTGAGGGCCAAACCAGGTCTCCAGTCGGGATTCCGTAAGGATGAACCCCGATCGTTAAATTACCCATCGCGTGCTCCCACCTGCCTGCCACCCACTGTACTCAAGGTAGCAACTCTGTATGTTTCATACTTTCGCTGCATGTGCCTAGAATTCGCCCCCATCGTACCATGCTCCAGGCTCTTTGTAACGACCATCATATCGGTTAATGGTTATAATTGTACGTTATATAGAATAGTCAGATGGAAACATTAGGGAACAATTGACATGTTATCGTTCAAAATATAACTTTTGAATATTTGAATGATGAAACCAGATTCAAATAAAAATTCAAAACATTTTAATTCCTGTTAATGTATGAACAATGGACAACATGATATTCAGATGTCTGTCAAATTAATGCTGGCAATACCTCTACTAGTTACCTTATTTGTCAAGGTCATCTCATGGTCATTTTTGTGTCTAGAAAACAAAAAGGATAATGTGTGATGTGAAACAAATGAAGATATTAGTCACACTTGGTATGTCAGATGTGCTGCAATCTGACAGCACAGGCTTCTTACATTTCTGAACAGTGTAGATCCTGATCAGCCCATCTACCCATGCGGTTAACCTGAATTGTATGGCTGTCATGCAGAGTGACTAAGTCGCCTTGCATGGCAGCCATTAAATTTGGGTTACCCGATAGTAATTCTCTGAATATTTCACCGAGTGATTTTCGAACAGTAAACACCCTGACCAGACTGCATGGATGCACAGAATGATCTCGAATTTGATCGTGATTGCAATAAGTCAGATTTTGTGAGATTGCAACGAATGTTTATTAGAAATTGTAAAGTTACTGCAGTGATTTTGTCAGATTGCAAACAATGTTTGGTAGAAATAGTAAAGTTTCTGCAGTGATATTATGGCAAACAGTGTATATACAAGTGTTGCATATTCCGATTTTGTCAGACGTGGATCCATTTATTCATGAATGGCTATATCGGGTGGTTGGAGGCAATATTGGCGCCACAACTGACAAAACGGATCTTACAACATATACTACCATCGCAATCCCAGATCAGCAAGTTCAGAGTCTGCCTGCTGTTGGTTGGTTGTGAGCATCTTTGGCTTTCCTGTGTATGAGAGTGTTCTATATATAGTACAGAGTTTATGTACACTACTCCTCTAAAACCATTCAGTAAATCAACTATACACGTCTTCTACACATATTGAAGAAATGCACCTTGGATTAAAATCTATTTTGCTTATGATTTTTATTTGATTGATGTAAGAAGTATAAGTATCGAAGATTTGCAACAAATGTTGGGAAAAATATTTCCTACATTGGGTTGTAGGTGATTGGCGACTTCATATTGTCATTGCAATAATTGTAAGCCTGGATCAAACAGCTATGTAGGTATTAGTGTCTATACTGATTGCAATGGTTGCACAAAAACTCTATACATACATACATTCTGGTCACCAGTTTGATTTATTATAATAATGCAGTACAACATCTCAAAATTTCAGACAAGTGTAGATCCATACCATTCTTGACATTTACCCATGCTCTTCATAATTTAATAGGTTCTTACTTATGGAATGGCAGACAATGTCGTCCAATTCCGATTTTTCAAATGCACATGTTGATCGGTCAAAATGCTAGTTAAAATTGTTTTCAGCAGCTACTCGTGAAAAAGTTACAAAATAATGGTTACCAGATGAAATAGGTTTATAACAGAATAATTCCAGCAGAAAAATATTTACATAATTCCTTAACATTTGATTGGTCCGTAGCAAGTCTCTGTCCAAAATTTATATCCCAGTAAACTCCCACGCCGAACTACTTTCCGTAACCGTGAGGCACAGTTAAAATACTTAAGAAAACGGAAAATAAACACATTTTCTTGATGAATTTATTTAAAATGCTGGAATTATAAGGAATGAATGGCCTTTTTGTGGAATTTATCGGGGATATAAACTTGGAAAAGTCGCGGGAATACTGGACGAGGCCTTCAGGCCTTTGTCCAGTATTCCCGCGACTTTTCCAAGTTTATACCCCGATAAATTCCACAAAAAGGCCATTCATTCCTATATTGACAGATGTTTCTATGTCCCAGTGACAGAATCTCTCCACTACCACAATGACTACATACTGTATTGAGTCAACTTTGTTTTGACCCACTACATTGCATCAACTATGAAAGTTTTTGTTTGTTTGTTGGGGTTTTACGGCCTATCAACAGCTAAGGTCATTTAAGGCCGGGTCAATGGGTTTAGTACTAAATCCCATATATTACCTGTACAAGTACATGTACATAGAACAAATGCGGGGAAAATCCCAAAATCAGAACTGAATATTTACAATAACAAAACTATATATTCAGCCCTGAAATCAGAATAATCCTGATCTGATGCCAGGTCCTGGCCACACACCAGAATCACTTGGCCCCCTCCCAAAAGCAGTAGGATCAGTAATAATCTTACTACTTTTATAATGGGGCAATAACCCAATTCAACTCCCAGGTGACTAAAGAGCCAAAGATAAAAACGTACCTGAGGGCCAAACCAGGCAAATTGTGATTCCTATAAGGAGGAACCCATACCGTTAATTTATGCCGTCTCATTCGCCCGACCACCACCCACAGGCTGCATAACAGAGTGCTATATATTTATTTAATGGCCTGTGACTCATGCAAAACAATTTAGTGAAAGAAACCTGCATTATATTCATTAGGCTACATTATTATTTTGTTTTGCTACCTGCTAACAATAAATGTCATCGCTACACAAAGTTTATCCCCTCGCTGCCAGCCTTGATAAATAATAATATTTTTTTTTTAAAAATGTGGGTCGTACTGGCAGCCTTGATAATAAAAAAATAAATGTTTTTAACATTTTTGCCTTACAAATTTGCCTTACACACAAGGTGAAAATAAGTCCTCAGTGACCTTGGCCTTGGCCGGTTGAACATTGGTCACACTGCTAGCCTTGATAAAAAAAATAATATTAACAACAGTTTTGCCTTACAAAAAACGTGAACATAAGTCCCCAGTGACCTTGGGCAGTCAGATGTGGGTGATATGCAAAATAAAGCACCATCCCTACACACACATTGTGGCCAGATGTTGTCAAAATCAGTGAAGCGGTTCACAAGTTATTGAAAAATGAAAGGTGTTACTAACGTACAAACATATGTACGTACGCACGCACACACGTGCACGTACGTACATGGACTAACACTATATCCCCTCTTACCTATCGGGGAGGGGATAACAATATTGTCAAATTGAAAATAGTTATTTTAAGAATCTTATTTGTTTAAGATGACAACAGTTCCTGATTGATTAAATAATTGTCTAGTGAAGTTTTGAGCTAGTACCGGTATATGTACATGATGATTGTAATAATTCCGCTTGTTTTATCTACGCTCTTGTTGCACAGTCTTTATTCAGCCCAATCATTGGAACATGAAACGTCGCTGCTTGTTGGTGATTGTGACAGTAACCACACTACCTGAAATAAAGAATAACCATTATATTATCACCACAGACTCACTAATATTCCAAAAGGAATGGCACAATACAACTAGACAATTATGTTTGTAAAACAATCATGGATATGCCCCCTTGGCATACTTGATAGCGAAACTCCTACAATATTTTTGCTACTGACGCAAATGACCATGGACGGAAGTACGGAAACTCAAAACAGCGCTCCAGTTAAGGTGCGTAATTTGACCAACTTGGGGTGAAATTTTGTTATTTCTTCATCAATATTTTTGCTACTGACGCAAATGACCATGGACGGAAGTACGGAAACTCAAGACAGTGCTCCAGTTAAGGTGCGTAATTTGACCAACTTGGGGTGAAATTTTGTTATTTCTTCATCAAAAATGGCAAGTTGGGAGTCCTTTAGAATCGTCTCATTCAAACGATTCTAAAGGACTCCCAACTTGCCATTTTTGATGGAGAAATAAGAAATTTACCTCCAAATTACGCACCTTAACTGGAGCTCTGTCAAGAGCAAAGCAATATGCCCACCTTGCTATCGCATGGAGGGCATACATATTCCATACACTCATTCATCCAGTTTTCAGCATGACAAGACCTGTTCTGATCAAGTTTATCGAATATTTGTTACTAATATTATTTTTTTGAAGTTAATCTTTCATGTGGTTTAGGATGTTTGGCATGTAACAAGAGTTGGCAGAAGACAATGAAGTGTGTCTAGTGGTGCTATTTTTCTAAACATTTTTCATCTGTAAGCATTACTACATGACCATGACCTTGGGGTGGGATATGCACAATGCATAATGCATACACACACACAGTTGCCACAAATAAGCAAAATATGCAATGTAGTTAAAAAACTAGTCTATTTCATGAAACCTGCCCAAATTTTATGGCCATATTAACAATGCAAAAACAATATTTGTTTTGATAATATTAAATTTGATCAATTTAAGAATGAGCCTTCTTTTTATTTCGTAAAATATGGTCAAATATTGATTTTATTACGAACAAGAGTGCCGAAGGTCACAATATACGCCCATCGAGGCAAGGCCAGTCAGCAAGAGGATATAACTCACTGAAAACCAATAGGTTCTTTATCTTGACGTGATAAACTTGTATACTGAATTTGGTCCAAAAATAAACAAAGGTTTCGAAGGCTTCATCTTGCCTTGATAAACATGTATGCCGAATTTGGTTACGATCGGTGAAGCAGATGGCCGCCGAGGGTAGATAAGTTATTGGATAAAATTGTTTGTACGAAGATTTCTATAAATTCACTTCACACACTAACGTGATTCATTAACAAGTTTTTTTCGCCTACATGTGGGGTAATTACATCTGAACAAATCCACCTAAGAAAATCATATTATAAAGCAAAATATAACACAGAAAAAGTAATTCAACTATTCGATGTAACCAATACGAGTCTCACTAATCGAGATGAGCAAATAAATTTTTTGATTTTTGCCATTTTTAGTTAAAGTAGAAAATCTGTTCAAAGAACATGGATGCCTGATGCCTCACATATCGCTTTGATAGTAAACAAACAAAAACAAAAAGGGCAGATAATCCATGGCCCAGTGTCAAATTGAAATAAACTTTGCTCATCTACTCATCAAAAATGATAAGGAAGATACATACCAAGTTCAGGTCTGTAGCTATTACAATTTAAAAGTGCTACAAGGCAAAATTGGGAAAAGTCGAAAAGGAGGAGATAATCCATGACCGAGGGGGGGGGGGTGGGGGGGTGTTTAATACAAAAAAAAACAAAAAAAAAACTTTGCTTATCTACTTATCATAAGGAAGCGATATACCAAGTTTTAGGTCAGTAGCTAGTTTGTTTTACGAAGTTACAAAGTTGGTGATGGACCGACGGACAGACGGACGGACGGAATGATAAAAACTATATACCGCTCGACAAACTTTGTATGCCGGGGGTATGAGCCCAAAAGTGTACTGAATGTACTGGACTAATGTTAGTGCATGCCAAAGTATTTCCTTTCCACAAGGAATGATGCTTTGTGTCCCCTCAACAGTGTCATTAACCATTTCAGCACCAAGTAACTTAATAGGATGTTCCATGCCAATGTTTCACGCTATTTCATTAATTTTGTTCATTCAAATTATCCCATTCTTCTAAAAGGGTAATCTGTACGACGTTTACAATTATTAACAAACAGTGGAGATCCTGATGAGACGGCTCGTTACGAGCCGGCTCATCTGGATCTGCACTGTTTGCAAACATTGTCTCTATAGAGGTCTGTGGTGTTGAAAGTATGGAACGCCAAATCTACATAAACTCAAATATATATTGCTAGCAACAAATATTTGGAGCTAGCAATTTGGAGAGCTCTCGAAATCATTTGGAGAGCTCTCGAAATCATTTGGAGAGCTCTCGAAATCATTTGGAGCGAGCAATATAACATTTGATTTGGAGAGCTCTCGAAATCATTTGGAGCTATCTCTAAGTCATTTGGAGAGCTCTCGAAATCATTTGGAGAGCTCTCGAAATCAATTAATGATATCTCGAAATCATTTCGAGAGCTCTCCAAATGATTTCGAGAGCTCTGTAAATGATTTAGAGATAGCTCCAAATGATTTAGAGAGCTCTCCAAATCAAAGCTATATAATGCTCGCTACAAATGATTTCGAGAGCTCTCTAAATGATTTCGATATATCATTAATTGATTTCAATAGCTCTCCAAATGATTTAGAGAGCTCTCCAAATCAAATGTTATATAATGCTCGCTCCAAATGATTTCAAGAGCTCTCCAAATGATTTCGAGATATCATTAATTGATTTCGAGAGCTCTCCAAATGATTTCGAGAGCTCTCCAAATATTTATTGCTAGCTCCAAATATTTGTTGCTAGCAATATATATTTGAGTTTATGTAATTTGGCGTTCCATATGAAAGGGCTAACCAATATAAATGAACAGGTCTGAATAACTTTGCAGTCAGTAATAAATTTCCAGCACCAAAATTGTAATATCCTGATCTGGTGCCAAGTGTCCTTACCACACCAGGGGGCCGTTTCATTAAACTTCATATGACTAAAATATTCGTAAGTGCAAAATTATGAGTCCGTAAATTATTGGATTTACATTTATTGAGTATATGCAGCCTACTGATATGTTCAATAAATGTAAATCCATAAACTGAAATTTCCAGACGATCCTAAATTTGCATTTACGAACATTTTAGTCGTACAAAGTTTAGTGTAATGGCCCCTTGGTCATTGGCCGCAGGTGTGCATCCCAGTAAAGTTCATTGTCAACCCATAGACCGCTACACACAACAATTGTCGTCTGCTGTTTCTTTTATATCTTGCCTTATTTCTCAATAAAAACATGGTTTGACAGCACTGTCAAATCATGTTGTAAATTGTTCTAAAGTGCTGTCAAAGCATGTTTTTGATGATAAAAATGGAAAATAGAAAATAAACAGCAGACGACAAAAAATTAAGATAGCGGTGTAAGGGTTAAGATATGTATCCTTCACCATCAAACCTCCAATAGTATTTAAGGTGTATGATCACGTGGTTACAACAACAACAACAAGTACTGAAACTTCCAGAAGACCTCCGATTCAAAGTATGTATTCTTTTATTTTGTCCTTATTATGTAACGGATGTTGATGAAATATGTACAGACACGGAAATAGATTCTTCGCAAAAACGTATGTGCCGAACTCCCGGGACCACCAGATGCATTTGCTGCGCCATATTTCATAAAAATCTGTTTACTATTAAGGAAAATATCAAATAATACTTACTTTGGAGTGGGCGTAACTTTCAGCCATTGTTGTTGCTGTTCATGCACCTTGGTATTGGCCAATATCAGTCAATGTGTATGTATGGTACATACCTAGTATGTACAATCCTAGATATGCTCGTTCCTGGAACCCTCGGGTCTCCCACATGCCTGATCAGGTGATGACCCCTACATTGGAAATCCTGAAATTTTTTATACATGTACATTAGAACCTCTCACCACAGTAGCCGATTTCATCAAAATTGCAAAGTATACTTTTCTAGCAAAGCATACTTTGAGGGAGAAATTTTCAATTTTTGGATAAATTTATTAATTTTTATTATACTGAATTTATTACATTATCACAGCCATTTTGGCTGTGATAATGTAATAAATTCAGTATAATAATTCTGCATACTTTTAATCATCAAATATATGCATTCGTTAGTTCTATATGAAATAATGCATTTCGGGATAAATAAATGATTTCTCCCTCAAAGCATACTTTGCTAGATAAGTATACTTTGCAATGTTGGTGAAATATGCTACAGGACTACCCAGAAAACTTCATTGTCTTTACTGTCCGTTTCATGAAACCTGCCCAAATTGTATTTGCTATATTCACAATACAACAGCAATATTGTTGTTATATATTAAATTTTAGCAAAATTTAAGAATGAGCTTTCTATTTATTTCATGAAACTTTGACAAATGTTGATTTTATTATGAAAACACAATTGCTACATGATACACTTTTTCAACATAATTATCGCAAAATATGGCGATGTAATCTGGTGTCAGACACTCTTACTCGCAATGAATGACATAAGCCCAGTTTTGTCAAATATGACAAATAAATTTGAATCACTTACCATTCGTGATCCACATATACGAGCAACACACACGGAGAGTAGATAGACTGGATCATCACTGTTGTCAAGCTGAACCACTCTGACCACCTCTCCCCATCTCTGATTGGATCTAGTAAACTCTGGTATGGAGGTCTAAATACCTAAGAATATATTGAGTACCGCAAGCTTTTAACTTGGAAATGTAATATATAGGCACAAAGGACTCAGAAAATGTAGGATGCCTATTTGCATATGTGTAGCATTTTTCTGAATTGACCTAATTAATATATTAATTAGGTAAAATCACAAAATCAGGAATAGCTCCCTTAATAAGTCACCTAGAGACTTTGTTTTGGTGTCTACTCTTATGTTTTCGATAGCAAGGAATATATCAAAGATAATTTCAGTAGTGTAATACCAATCAATGATGGCAAATCCGATATGGCCACCATATATGAGGAAATGTGTCTTAAAATCATCATAAAATGACGATCGTCTTCATTTCTTATGACTGTACGTAACATATGATATCAGAAGCTTGTGAAGCATATCTTACAATTTCAGTGATATAGAACCATTCTAACTGCATTAAATCCAATAGGTCACTATCAGAAATATATCGAGACTTCGTTTTGGTGTCTACACCCATGTTTTCGGGATCAGGGAATCTATCTAGCAGAATTTTGGTGGCGTAATCCCATTCAATGACAGTAAATTCAATATGGACGCCATATATGAGCAAATGCATCTTAAAAATGTCATAATTTAATAACCGTCTTCTTTTATTATGTATGTGGTATCAGAAACATGTAAAACATATATTGCAATTCCAGTCCTTTAGAGCCACTCCAACTACATTAAATCAAATATGACCGCCGTGACAATTAGTTATAATTTGATGTAAAAGCGAGTCTAGTATATGCTAGCATATTAATGAGGTCAAGTCACAAAATCGGTACAAGCTCGCTTTTTAAATCGCGTCTTTGTCTGGTTAACTGCGGTCAGTGTGAATTTATTGAACATGCATGTATTTGTATTTGTCTCCAGTCGTGGCTTCAGATGGACATTTTTGCTAGGCCGAAACATAACCTGAAAACATGTCAATAAACTAGTCCTAGGTCTCCATAATGGCATGCATATTTTCTCTGGTCTATATAAAGGGATGCATTCTTTACACAGACAGGGGGTTTTTATCTTCCACTTTTACTACATACTGTATGTTTCACGAAAGCTGCCCAAATGTTACGGCTATATAAACAATTCAAAAACAAGATTTATTTTGATAATATTAAATTAAAGGAAAAATTATGAGCCTTTTTATTTCGTGAAATTTGGTCAAATATTGATTTTATTGTGAAAAAACAATTTCCCCATGTTAAATCCCCATAGACATCTTCACGGAGTGAAGATGTCTATGGGGATTTAACATGGGGAAATTTTTTTGAATTTTAGAAATACTGGACCAATTTTTAAAATTTAACTTTTTTCTTAGATCATATCCAAGCTATCTAGTCAGGTTTCGGAGTCAATTTCAAAAATGTTTCGTTTTTTGACTCCTCCCACACTTCCTTACCACTTTTTCCCCCATGTTAAATTCCCATAGACAAATTAATTTTTCGTAATAAAATCAATATTTGACCGAATTTCACGAAATAAAAAGGCTCATTCTTAAATTTTCCTTTAATTTAATATTATCGAAAATAATATTGTTTTTGAATTGTCTATATAGCCGTAAAATTTGGGCAGTTTTCGTGAAACAAACTATGTTATGACGATTTTAAATTATTTTGGTGGCCCTACTAGAGTTTAATACTGTTTGTAGGGTATATATGGTTATGGTTACAGGTTTTATATTGGAAACAAGATTACCTTCGTGAAAAGTAATTATTATATGACTGAAATACTTAGTTTATATGACTAAGTATTTCAGTCATTCTCATTGGCCGATACACGGCCACGTGATTATCTACAAATTGCATGTAGACCTCTGAAACGGTTTGTTTACAGGAATAAGTACTCTCGGACCGCTAGACCGGTCCGAGATGGGTTTATTCATGTAAACAATCCTACTGTTCACCTCTTTAGAGTGCATGCGTAAATCGGACTCCAATCAAATGGTACTGATACATGTAATTGTTATTGTGTTTACACTGTTAGTTACTATTCCTGATTTTCGGAATATTTGTGGTAATGGTCATATAATAAAACAATTATAGTCTTTTGAGTCGGTGTACATGAGATTCGGTGAACATCACTTTTCTCAGGTCCGGCGTCGGTGAACATCACTTTTCTCAGGTCCGTAAATCTCATGTACACGTACTCGAAAGACAATAATAGTATAATGTTTCCCCCCCCCCCCGAGTGGTTGCCAACCTGTAAGAATGTTATTGTTTACTTCCTAATGTATGGCGACCCTGCACGTTAGATTTAGGCTGATTGCCAGACCACAAGTATATTAGATACCATAAAGATTCTAATAGACGCCAATGCTCTAATAGACACCCACCCCCGCCCCCCTTTTTACGTTAAAAATGACCAATCTTTTGGCTGATTTTCACGAAATTAGTGCCTCTAATGAATGCCCAGTACTAACTTGAAACAAAATCGGAGTTAATTGTCCAACTAGATTTCTTTTCTTTCCAGTATTTCGAATGCAACTTCCTTGAAAATCTGGAAAAAAACAACATAATTTCTACTTTTACTTTCAAAAGCGGAAGCGAAATTCGACTTTATCCGGTGTCACAGTAAATTCCTCATTGGCAGTAGCTATTTGTACGGACACAGGGCGATCAGAATTTACACCGTTACAGACGCCATTTTCAAAGCATCTCAACCCCATCTCGTATAATATGGGTGAAATTGACAACATGTTGGATTGTTGGCCGATATTTCCTAGGAGATGAGCAAAAATGGACCGAAACGTCTTGGTCCAAAATGTCCATATAAACGGACAGACAATAAAATCAAGTCCATCAGACGTTTGAGAGTAACGTCCCTTCGTTATGTTTTTGTTCAGAAAATCGTATATTTTTATCATTTTCCCTTTGCTGAATAACACTTGCCTCTATTAAACGCCCACCCATGAGGACTTCGGAGCCAATGGTGATTCTAATAGATGCCCGGGCGTCTATTAAAATCTTGCGGTAAATATCTTGTTTATGAGCACATGGGTGTATAAAGAACATATGTGACTATCGTATATACTACAGTTGGAATTGACATACAGGGCAAACAGGGCTGGCACTGCGCTATACGGGTTTCCAGTTGTTGTACGACGCGCATTTTGGATATTTGTCGTTAAAATGATTGTACGAGCTTATGGTTATGTTAGATTCATTTGCTATGGAACTATAGGTGTAGACACTGAAACAAAGTATCTAGTTGATTTACTAAGGGAGCTATTTATGATTTTGTGATTTGATCTAATTATTATACTAGCCTATAGACGGACCTTTAAATCAAATTCTAACTGATTTTCATGGGGACCATATTGACTTTAATACAGTTGAAATGGCTCTATGTGACTGAAACTATCAGGTATGTTTTGCATGCTTCTGAATCATAGGTACAGACATAAAAAAAAGAAGACGATTGTCAAATTATGCCTGTTTTAAGACTCATTTCCTCATATATGGCGGCCATTTCGGATTTGCCATCATTGAATGGTATTACGCCGCTGCAAGTCTCTTAGATAGATTGCTTGTATCAAAACAAGAGCTGTAGGAGAACGGCATAGCTCGACTACGAGGGTTGTCGATGTACACATAGCTTGACAAACAAGGTGGCCGCTGCCTGCATAAAAACCTTAACCAAGGTTGACTAAAAACCTTAACCAGCGGAGTAATTCAAGGTTAAATGTAGGTGAAGCTAAAATATAGGTCAGAGGTTATTGATGTACATCCCTTTGAGAAAAAGTTATCCATGGTATGGTGTCTGTATGCACAATAGTATTCCATCTACAAGCTTGACTAAAAACCGTAACCAAGGTTGATTAAAAACCTTAACCAAGGGGAATTAACTAAGTAATTCAAGAGGAAATATAGGTCAAGGTCAAATATAGATCAGGGGTTAATGATGTACATCACTAGGAGATGAAGTTGTCCAAGTATGGTGGGTGTAGGGCCAGTAGTATTACATATACAAGCTTGACTAAAAACCTTAACCAAGGCGTGACGGTGACAACATAAGCTGTAACTATTCTTCGAATAGTCGAGCTAAAAATTAACAGTAGTTTTGTATTTGGTAATTCCACAGTGGCTTTATTATTACAAATATCCAGCACAGCAAATGTTTTTCTTCGACAAATAAAACAGTGACAATTGCTACGGAAGGTTTGTCATGCCAGTCTATTCATAGCATGCATTCACAACATGAAGGGAAGTGATCTTCTGGAAATGACAGGAGGGGCTTTACAATGAGATTGAAGACTGGTTCGGTGTGAGAGAATTCATGACACTTGCAGTGTGAGACATCAAGTGATGCTATACTGTGTCTTTAGAACAAATTTAAATTTTGCATCAGCACATGTGCCAGAAGCAGAAGCCATCTAATTTCGTTACATTTCATTACATGCAGCCCTACACCCAAAGCAGAAGAGAATGTTAGGTAAGTTAGTGAAAAAGTGAGAAAAAAATGAGATGTAAAGAAATAAAACAGCCATGCTACAGTGCTTGCCATACCGGTCTGGCAAACACTGTAGACACTTGTCAGACTGATCCAGACATGTACTGGTTAAAAACTCTGAACTGTGTGCATAATTTAAACAGACTATTTAATACTGATTGCCGTAACAGACAAATGCATTTTAAAACAGCATTTATTAATAAAATAATAAACACTGAAATGCTCAAGGTAGCAACTCTGTATGTTTCATACTTTCACTGCCTGTGCCTAGAATTCACCCCCATCGTATGCATGCTCCAGGCTCTCTGTAGCAACCATCAAATCGGTTACAAACAATTTCTCCCCAGGTTCTGATTGTATATTATTTGAGCGCTAGGGAAGTTTGTTTGTTTGTTATTAGCCGATCTATTTCTCCGCTATTCGGTAATCTACGAACGCGAATTTTTCTGTATCACTTCCAAATTGCATCAACCGATAAAGTTTGCATTTTTGGCAATTATCTCCGTTTAAAACTTTACTTATAGCCAAATAACACAATTTTGAATACTTAATGAGCTGAAAGCCTGAAGAGATTTAACCCGGAAGTTATTGTTGTTGAAGTCCATAGTTGGCTCTAATGGCCATATACGCCAACATACGCCGATTATTGGGCTAATTTAAAGCTTTTATTTATTAAACAGAACAAGTTTCAGCCACGTATAATCGCGTAAAATGTGTTTATTCGGCTAATTTATAATCGACCTCTGCTCAAAATCTCCTTACTAGTAACCCCAGCATTTTCGGGTTTATCCCAGCATCTCGGGTTTATCCCATTGGATCGCGTATGCGCGTCAAATGCGTCATTTGACGCTAGTTAATATTCACAAAATTTTCCACCAATCAAAACGAAGAATTGCCCTTCATAGCCAACTTTGATTTGTTTACGTATCATGCAGGGATGGCAGGGATGCATCCAGCACGCGCGATTGCGGCAATCCCCCTTAATTATTGTCAATGCCGCAAATTATTGATTGTCTTGCGCCCGACATCGCGCAAAAAATCACGGATGGGGCACATTAGGCCAATCTGGGCATGTGCCTGAATACGCAGGAGCTTGCGTCTATTTTTAGATGACACTGTAACCGCTAGATATATATAGCCCTGGTAGCTCCGCCCACTCGCATGCTGCCACAGAATTCGGACAAACACACACACAGTGACTACAACTTTGTGTATTGCGGAGTGTAATTTGTAGATAAATAGAGCATACAGTACAGGTGTTACGCTGGAATATTTCGCAACATAATGGTGACAACAAAACATTGCTGCTATGGCATTGCTGCTATTGGATGGATTTGGGAACGGGTTTCCAAAACCTGCACAAAATCGAGAAAAATGTCAACGCTGGGTACAGAACTGTGGTCGAAAATAGTTTACCATTGACAATGTTACCAGAGACACCTACATATGTTCGATGCACTTTACCCTGATTTGATCGGCTAATAACATCATGCTCTGCATGACTTTTCATTTGTTTATTTGTTTGTTTGTTGGGGTTTAACGGCCTATCAACAGCTAAGGTCATTTAAGGCCGGGTCAATGGGTTTAGTACTAAATCCCATATATTACCTGTACAAGTACATGTACATGTTCAAGTCAAGTACATGTACAAAATGGGGGGAAATCCCAAAACAAGAACTGAATATTTACATAAACAAAATTCTGTAGCCGATAAGCAAACCCTATGTCTTGCTTTCCGCTTTCAAGGGCGAGATAAAAAACTATTTTTTCAGCCATGAAATCAGAATAATCCTGATCTGGTGCCAGGTCCTCACACAAGGTCAATGGGTTTAGTAATAAATCCCATATATTACCTGTACAAGTACATGTACATAGAACAAATGGGGGGGGGGGGGAAATCCCAAAATCAGAATTGAATATTTACAATAACAAAACTATATATTCAGCCCTGAAATCAGAATAATCCTGATCTGATGCCAGGTCCTCGCCACACACCAGAATCACTTGGCCCCTTCCAAAAGCAGTAGGATCAGTAATAATCTTACTACTTTCATAATGGGGCAATAACCCAATTCAACTCCCAGGTAACTAAAGAGCCAAAGATAAAAACGTACCCAAGGGCCAAACCAGGCAAATCGTGATTCCTATAAGGAGGAACCCCTACCGTTAATTTACACCGTTGCATTCGCCCCACCACCACCCACGCTAGGGAAGAATTGTACAACCAACATCCAAATTTGATGTCTTACAGCTTTCATGCAAATGAGTATACGTCGGTCGCAGCACATATTTTGCGGGTTGAACTTTTTAAAAACACGGGTCTTACGCCATTTTACATAGTTCTAACAACTAGCTTTATCGCCTTTTCAGTGTAATAAATGTTTTGTCTGCTTTTTTGTGCTAAATTTATGTTATTGCAGTTGTTTCTGTATTCAAAGGGTGGGACAATTAAACGCCATATTTGATTATTCGTGATTAGTAACTGCTTGGTTCGGTGCATGAATACAATCTTCGGATTCAGTTTCTGTTGTCAGAATAAAAACAATTATTGACCTTTTTCAACATTCCGGAAGTGATAACACGAAATGGGCGATCCCTATAAGCCTGTACCAGTACCAACCGGGACCTGGTACCATTCGGTACCATCCGTACCATCCTGTACCTCTAACATGTCTAAGAAGGTAACTGTAATTCATGGCTAATGCGAATATGGGGTGTGTAATTGACCTCATGTGGTGGTCAAGTACTAAGGCTAATGTAATTAATACGGCCTTAAAAGGGTAAGCATGCAACAGAGTGTGTAGGACTATGTCTGGGATAAGATGAGAAGAAATTGGTTATGAAAAACTCGACCTTATCTGTAGGTACAGCTTGTCAAAGATATGTGTGGCTGTGAGTGGAGAAATGAAGCTTATGGGTTTTGCAAGAAGCTGTATGTCCAGATCGGCACAGTCTGGTCATGATCTGCACTGTTTGCCATCCAATCAATGAAACATCGGTCATGCTTCTGACAAGCATTATAGATCTTTATCAGTCTACAGAAGTGTGCTATAAAAAAGTAGTTCTAACAACTTAGCTTGATTGCTAAGTTATGTTATTGCAAATGTTTCCGTATTCTACGGGTGCAGCGATTAACTGCCATATTTGATTATTCGTGATTCGTAACTGCATGGTTCGATGCATGAATACAATTTTCGGTTTCGGTTTCTGTTTTCAGAATAGAAAATTTATTGATCTTTTCTACATTCCAGAAGTGATAACAGGAAATTAGCGATCGCTATATGCCATCCAGTACCTCTACTAAGGTAACTGTGATGCGTGGCTAATGCGAATATGGGGCGTGTAATTGACAAGACTGGCGAGTGATAATATCTTTTATTTCTATTGATTATATGAAATTACTTAATATTAATAAAAGTACATATCTCAAGGAAATATATCCTTGTAAACTCGATAGAAGTCTTATTTTCGAACATGTTTTGAACAAACCTGCTCACATCTTAATCTGAAATTAAAATTAAAACATGCAGGCCGTAGCTAATAATGCACAACATCTTTAACTCATTCGACCCTAGTGCCCCGTTATCGTGGCATATATACCTGTAGTGCTTTGACTCCCGCGTGCCACCAATATGCATCGGTATTGGTTTTAAACCTGTCCCGTATGCCCCGAATTGGTGGCTCGCTAAAGCTAGTGTCGTCACGTTTCATTGGTTGTTTTGAAGGCCAATCTCACAAATTGCCGCCTATCAACCAATCAGAACGTGCGTTACATATGAGATAGAATGATTGAGTAAACAAAGAAAAGAGACTTTGAATTGAAAAAATCCGTCCACGCATTTTGTTGTTATTTTCTGTTGTAAATCATCAAAAATCGTAAGTTATCATGGCAAATCGGCGACTTGATCTTGATGAAGTACTGGCTATTGTCACACAGGATGATCCAGATGGGTCTACTAGTGATGTCAGTATCAACAAGAATGCGTCTATCGAACGCGGATGCCACCTGCAGCATATTTGAGAAACTGTGACAAAGTGGTTAACCGAAAAGTGTGACGGACAGACGGACGGACGAAACACTATATGCCACCCATTTCTTCGAAACCCGGTGGCATAACAATGAGAGTGACAGTGATTCAGATACTGAACATTATTTTTATGATCAATCTGAGACTGAAGAAGTTGATCAAGACAGACCACCAGTGCCCGTGGCAGATCGTTGGATTGTAGATGCTCGCACAGACATACCAAAGGCGGCATTCACCGGTCCGGACCCGGAACCAACTATAGACTTGGACCCAGATACCACAGAGGTCGACTTCATGGAACTGTTTTTCCCTGACAATCTCATTGCGACTTTGGTGACGCAGACAAATTTATATGCCGTGCAGCTTCAGATGGAGAAGCCGGATCCTATTAACTGGCGGCCAGTGACGGAGAACGAGATGAAGGCCTGGCTCGGTATACGTGTCTACATGAGCATTTTGGAGGTAAATAAATTATGTTTACAATACATATTTATCGGTGTCACTGAATTATGAGCCTCACACCGGGCGTAACAACTGCACCTGGCCCTGGTACGATTTGACGGGCCTCAGATTTTGAAAGAAAAATAAATGTTTACAATTTTACCATTTCTTTTGTGTTTTTGTTTCATATTTATATGGTGTCTGGTCAAGTCGGACCATGGTCAAGTCGGCCCATGGTCATCTCGGCCCATATTTCAATCTCGGCCCAGATCGCTGGTCAATGCCGACTTGACCATGGGCCGACTTGACCTGTATTCATTTACATGTGTTCAGCATTGGATGGAGATTAAATTATTGAGCATCAATTTGTAAATTTCACTGCCGCACTAGCAAAACAATTGACACTTTCCGTAAGATTATTATTGAATATTGAATGCCACAAAATGTATATTGTTCCAAAGTTTTGAGTGTCCGAAATCCGAAAGACTATGAAGCGGGATCGTTTTGACAAACTGCAACAATACTTTCACGCGAACGACCGGACCAAAAACCCTGGAAAGGGCCAGCCGGGTCATGACAAGCTGCATCATGTGCGTCCTATCATTGAAGAAGTCATGAAGCAGTGTCTTTGAAGTTACACTCCACATCAAAATACAAGTGTGGATGAAGCGATGGTCAAGTTCCGTGGGCGATTGTCCTTTCGCCAATACATGCCGGCCAAACCAGCCAGGTACGGGATAAAGGTGTGGATGTGGGCTGACCCGATGAATGGCTACACCAATGAGTTCCAGGTGTACACCGGCAGGGAGCAGGGAAGACCAGAAGTTGGTTTGTCAAGCCGAGTCGTTCAGGATATGACGCGGAAAATATGGAATAAAAACCATATTGTCAACATCGACAACTACTTCACAAGTCCTGCCCTTCTAGATACATTGCTTCAGAATGGGACATACGCTCGCGGGACAGTGCGAAAAAAACGCAAAGGTCTCCCAGCCCAACTGAAAGAAAAAAAGATATTAAAAATGTCGGAGAGTTCAAGACGGCCCAAAAGGGGAAAATGACAGCGTGTATTTGGAAAGAAAAGAAACACGTGTATGTGCTGTGCTGTCTACAGCAGAAAATCCATCAAAAATTGACAGCACAGTGAATCGGAAATCAAACAAGAGGGCCATGATGGCCCTAATTCGCTCACCTGACTCCATGAACACCAGAGGAGAATGTGACATTGAGTTCATGTGTTTTAAAAAAATTGTGCTATTTTTAGATGGCGGTCATCTTGGATTAAGCGATGACTCTCATTTTACCAAATCTGAAAATGCTTCACCCAAGGATCTTCCTATGAAGTTTGGCCAGCATCGGCCATGTGGTTCCTGATAAAAAGATGTTCAAAATCTCGAATAAATGGACCTTTTGGTGGCAATCATGGATGACATAATCATCCGATTCCGACAAATATTGCACCAGAGCAATCGCCTCATCGATACCTTCAATTTGATATATGACATGAGCATATTCGGTCAAAAATAAAATTTGACCCCAATTTGACCCCACGGGCCACGCCCCTTTTTGACCCCGGGGTCACCATTTTAACAACTTTGTAAATCGATTATTCCTACCAAGATTAGTCGAAATCCAGCCAGCGGTTCATGAGAAGAATTTTTTTTAAGAATTTATGCTATTTTTAGATGGCGGCCATCTTGGATTAGCGATGACCTCCATTTTAACAAATCTGAAAAAGCTTCACCCATGGACAATAACTTTTAAGTTTGGCTACCATGGGCCAAGCGGTTCATGTGAAGAAGAATTTTGAAATTTCTAATAAAAGAACGACCTTTTGACATTTCGGCGGCCATCTTGGATGACATAACCATCCGATTTCGACAAAAAATGTACCGGAGTGATCGCCTCATTGATACCTTCGATTTGATATATAATATGACCAAATTCGGTCAAAAATAAAATTTGACCCCAATTTGACCCCACGGGCCACGCCCATTTTTGACCCCGGGGTCACCATTTTAACAACTTTGAAAGAGCATTGTACATCGATCATTCCTACCAAGTTTCGTCGAAATCCGGCTAGCGGTTCATGAGCAGAAGATTTTTTAAGAATTTATGCTATTTTTAGACGGCGGCCATCTTGGATTAGCGATGACCTCCATTTTAACAAATCTGAAAAGGCTTCACCCATGGACCATAACTTTTAAGTTTGGCTACCATGGGCCAAGCGGTTCATGTGAAGAAGAATTTTAATTTTGAAATTTCTAATAAAAGAACGACCTTTTGACCTTTCGGCGGCCATCTTGGATGACATAACCATCCGATTTCGACAAAAAAATGCACCAGAGTGATCGCCTCGTTGATACCTTCAATTTGATATATGACATGACCATATTCGGTCAAAAATAAAATGATTTCCCACCCCAATTTGACCCCACGGGCGACACCCATTTTTGACCCCGGGGTCACCATTTTAACAACTTTGAAAGAGCATTGTACATCGATCATTCCTACCAAGTTTTGTCGAAATCCGGTTGGCGATTCTTGAGAAGAAGATTTTTGAAGAATTTGTGCTATTTTTAGACGGCGGCCATCTTGGATTACGTAATGACGTCATTTTAACAATTTTGTAATCCCCCTACCTAAGGACCATGACCATGAAGTTTGGTGACTATAGGCCCAATGGTTACCGAGAAGAAGACGTTTGAACATGTTCACGGACGACGACGACGGACGACGGACACATTGCGGTAACAGTAGCTCACACGAGCTTCGCTCAGGTGAGCTAAAAATGGGGAGGTGAAAGAAATCAGCGCACCAAGCATTATACCCGCGTACAACTCAAACATGAACGGGGTTGACACCGCGGATCAGCTAAGAACGCAGCACAGGACATACCGAACGACGCGGAAGTGGTGGCGGTATTTTTTTTGGTTTCTTTTTGACATCGCTGTCACTAACGGATTCATATTGATGAAGGAGTCCGTCAATCATCAACGAGCTACTAAAACTGGAAAACCGAAGAAACTGACCATGATAGAGTATCGAATGGCCCTGGCGAAACAATTGATCGGGGACTATGTTGAAAACGAAAGGGCAGCTCTGACGATGATTGCAGCTGGCCATTTCCCGAAAACGGCTGACAAGCGAGGACGCTGCAAGCAATGTCGGAAGACGGGGAAGCACCGTGAAATCATGAACATGTGCCAACAATGCAACAAACACGTGTGTCTCATGCTTCCCGGCATGGCATCGCGACCTACTGAAAGGCAAATAACTTTGGACAATACACAGTTACAAAATACATAAAATCATATTTATTGGCTGATACACTGTGTAAATGTACATACATACATGTAGTGAAATAAGTGAAATTTGAATGTGACATTTATTTATGAACGTGAGAAGTGGATATATTATATACAATTATTATAGGGGATGTACATGTGCTATCAATAAAGTTTATGGAATTACACACACATCTTAAGTAAATTGTGAATGGATTACAATGAACCAAATGGATCGTTATGCCGTGTTTTCAAACAAGGTAAGTAAGCATGCAAAAACTTAACAAGATATGTAGTCTATTTAGATAAAAATTATTTTGAATGAACATTTCACAAAAAAATATAAAATGTATATATCTGAATTCCTGTACAATATATTTTTGTTATTTCTTCATGAAAATATATATGCGCGACTTCTCAATTGTACCACTTTTATGAGACAGTCCAAATGAGAGCTCACAACGTAAACATTTCCGCAGAATTAAGATTTTTTTTCTTATTTCTGTGTGAATGTATGTGTTTTTGTCTCATTTGAACCGTCTATATTGGACGATACAAATAAAATGTAATATCACAGCATATATACGCTTAGGAGAAATAAGTAGTGAAAAATATGTATCATCTAATATCACACAGTAGGTAACATACAGATTATCAGCGTCTATCAGGAGATAATTCACGAGCATTAGAAAGCGGAGTATCGATGGTAGAGGCAGGTAATCTGTATGTTGCATGTACCTGCTTTTCATATATATATACACATGTACTCATACAGAACAGAAAATCAGCCAAAGATGTGTGAATCAAAAATAACTAGAAATGTGGCCTGTCGGCACACGAATGCCCCCGCTGGCAGCCAAAGAAAACGAGGCATATTTGATTATAAGCCATTTACCCAGCGTTAAGGTTTCGAACGCACCAAGTCTGTGACCTTGACCCTGGGCTTAGCGGGGGTGGGACGAATGTGGATTTGTCACAGGGCGGTAGAGGACCATTGGAGCAATGCGTGTGTGAAATGTGAAGCAGATCCGAGCAAGGAAACAGAAATTATAAGCCATTTACCCAGCGTTAAGGTTTCGAAAGCATCAAGTCTGTGACCTTGACCCTGGGCTTAGCCGTGGGGGGGCGGGACGAATGTGGATTTGTCACAGGGCGGTAGAGGACCATTGGAGCAATGCTTGTGTGAAATGTGAAGCAGATCCGAGCAAGGAAACAGAAATTATAAGCCATTTACCCAGCGTTAAGGTTTCGAAAGCACCAAGTCTGTGACCTTGACCTTGGGCTTAGCGGGGGCGGGACGAATGTGGATTTGTCACAGGGCGGTAGAGGACCATTGGAGCAATGCGTGTGTGAAATGTGAAGCAGATCCGAGCAAAGAAACAGAAATTATAAGCCATTTACCCAGCGTTAAGGTTTCGAAAGCACCAAGTCTGTGACCTTGACCTTGGGCTTAGCGGGGGCGGGACGAATGTGGATTTGTCACAGGGCAGTAGAGGACCATTGGAGCAATGCGTGTGTGAAATGTGAAGCAGATCCGAGCAAGGAAACAGAAATTATAAGCCATTTACCCAGCGTTAAGGTTTCGAAAGCATCAAGTCTGTGACCTTGACCTTGGGCTTAGCGGGGGCGGGAACGAATGTGTGATTTGTCACATGGGCGGTAGAGGACATTGGAGCAATGCGTGTGTGAAATGTG
Source organism: Conchocele bisecta (assembly GCA_029237695.1). Lineage (NCBI taxonomy): Eukaryota > Metazoa > Mollusca > Bivalvia > Lucinida > Thyasiridae > Conchocele > Conchocele bisecta. The sequence goes on from CM055270.1 coordinate 31,749,233, forward strand.
AAGCAGATCGAGCAAGGAAACAGAAATTATAAGCCATTTACCCAGCGTTAAGGTTTCGAAAGCATCAAGTCTGTGACCTTGACCGTGGGCTTAGCGGGGGCGGGACAAATGTGGATTTGTCACAGGGCGGTAGAGGACCATTGGAGCAATGCGTGTGTGAAATGTGAAGCAGATCCGAGCAAGGAAACAGAAATTATAAGCCATTTACCCAGCGTTAAGGTTTCGAAAGCACCAAGTCTGTGACCTTGACCTTGGGCTTAGCGGGGCGGGGACGAATGTGATGTCCACAGGGCGGTAGAGGACCATTGAGCAATGCGTGTGTGAAATGTGAAGCAGATCCGAGCAAGGAAACAGAAATTATAAGCCATTTACCCAGCGTAAGGTTTCGAAAGCAATCAGGGTTCTGGTGGGACTTTGACGGTGGGCTTAGCGTGGACGGACATAAGTGATTTGTTTCAAAGGGCGGTAGAGACCATTGGAGCATGTGAGTGTGAAATGTGAAGCAGATCCGAGCAAGGAAACAGAAATTATAAGCCATTTACCCAGCGTTAAGGTTTCGAAAGCACCAAGTCTGTGACCTTGACCTTGGGCTTAGCGGGGGCGGGACGAATGTGGATTTGTACAGGGCGGTAGGTAGGACCATTGGAGCAATGCTTGTGTGAAATGTGAAGCAGATCCGAGCAAGGAAACAGAAATTATAAGCCATTTACCCAGCGTTAAGGTTTCGAAAGCATCAAGTCTGTGACCTTGACCCTGGGCTTAGCAGGGGGCGGGACAAATGTGGATTTGATCACAGGGCGGTTAGAGACATTGGAGCAATGCGTGTGTGAAATGTTGAAGCAAGATCGAGCAAGGAAACAGAAATTATAAGCCATTTACCCAGCGTTAAGGTTTCGAAAGCATCAAGTCTGTGACCTTGACCCTGGGCTTAGCGGGGCGGGACGAATGTGGATTTGTCACAGGGCGGTAGAGGACCATTGGAGCAATGCTTTGTGTGAAATGTGAAGCAGATCCGAGCAAGGCAGGAAACAGAAATTATAAGCCATTTACCCAGCGTTAAGGTTTCGAAAGCACAAGTCTGTGACCTTGACCTTGGGCTTAGCGGGGGGCGGGACGAATGTGATTTGTACACGGGCAGTAGAGGACCATTGGAGCAATGCGTGTGTGAAATGTGAAGCAGATCCGAGCAAGGAAACAGAAATTATAAGCCATTTACAGCAGTTCAAGGTTCGAAAGCGCACAGTCGGTGACCATTGACTGAACTGCTAAGATTGGCGAGAATGTGGATTTGGGCTTACGGGCGGTAGGATTTGAGGGCCACCTTGGAGCAATGCGTGTGTGAAATGTGAAGCAGATCCGAGCAAGGAAACAGAAATTATAAGCCATTTACCCAGCGTTAAGGTTTCGAAAGCATCAAGTCTGTGACCTTGACCCTGGGCTTAGCGGGGGGCGGGACGATGTGGATTTGTGGTGTACAAGCGAGTAGAAGGACAATTGAGCATTGGGCTTGCGTGTGGTTTGATATTGTGAAGCAAGATCCGAGCAAGGAAAACAGAAATTATAAGCCATTTACCCAGCGTTAAGGTTTCGAAAGCATCAGTCTGTGACCTTGACCCTGGGCTTAGCGGGGGCGGGACGAAATGTGGATTTGTCACAGGGCGGTAGAGGACCATTGGAGCAATGCTTGTGTGAAATGTGAAGCAGATCCGAGCAAGGAAACAGAAAATTTATTATAAGCCATTTACCCAGCGTTAAGGTTTCGAATGCACCAAGTCTGTGACCTTGACCTTGGGCTTAGCGCGGGACGAATGTGGATTTGTCACAGGGCGGTAGAGGACCATTGGAGCAATGCGTGTGTGAAATGTGAAGCAGATCCGAGCAAGGAAACAGAAATATTATAAGCCATTTACCCAGCGTTAAGGTTTCGAAATGCATCAAGTGTGACTACTGTGACCTTAGCGGGGGCGACCCGTGATGGGTCACAGCGGTAGAGGGGGACATTGGAGCAATGCGTGTGGAAATGTGAACAGACCGGCAGGACATAGGGCCATTTACCCACGTTAAGGTTTTCGAGCACCAGTCTGTGACCTTGGACCCTGCAATAGCGGGGGCGGGACAATGTGGATGTCACAAAGGGCGGGGTAAGACCATGAAGCAATGTTGTGTGATGTAAGACCGAGCAAGGAAACAGAAATTACTAGAAATGTGGCCTGTCGGCACACGAATGCCCCCGCTGGCAGCCAAAGAAAACGAGGCATATTTGATTATAAGCCATTTACCTGAGCGTTAAGGTTTTGAACGCACCAAGTCTGTGACCTTGACCCTGGGCTTAGTGGGGGCGGGACGAATGTGGATTTGTCACAGGGCGGTAGAGGACCATTGTAGCAATGCGTGTGTGAAATGTGAAGCAGATCCGAGCAAGGAAACACAAATTATAAGCCATTTAACTGAATGTTAAGGTTTCAAACGCACCAAGTCTGTGACCTTGACCCTGTGCTTAGCGGGGGCAGGACGAATGTGGATTTGTCACAGGGCGGTAGAGGACCATTGGAGCAATGCGTGTGTGAAATGTGAAGCAGATTCGAGCAAAGACACAGAAATTACAAGCCATTTACCCGAGCGTTAAGGTTTCAAACGCACCAAGTCTGTGACCTTGACCCTGGGCTTAGCGGGACGAATGTGGATTTGTAAACATGGGCGGTAGAAGACCATTGGAGCAATGCGTGTGTGAAATGTGAAGCAGATCCGAGCAAGGAAACACAAATTATAAGCCATTTAACTGAATGTTAAGGTTTCAAACGCACCAAGTCTGTGACCTTGACCCTGGGCTTAGCGGGACGAATGTGGATTTGTCACAGGGCGGTAGAAGACCATTGGAGCAATGCGTGTGTGAAATGTGAAGCAGATCCGAGCAAGGAAACAGAAATTATAAGACATTTACCCAGCGTTAAGGTTTCGAATGCACCAAGTCTGTGACCTTGACCCTGGGCTTAGCAGGGGCGGGACGAATGTGGATTTGTCACAGGGCGGTAGAGGACCATTGGAGCAATGCGTGTGTGAAATGTGAAGCAGATCCCAGCAAGGAAACAGAAATTATAAGGCATTTACCCAGCGTTAAGGTTTCGAACGCACCAAGTCTGTTACCTTGACCCTGGGCTTAGCGGGGGCGGGACGAATGTGCATTTGTCACAGGGCGGTAGAGGACCATTGGAGCAATGCATGTGTGAAATGTCAAGCAGATCCGAGCAAGGAAACAGAAATTATAAGCCATTTACCCAGCGTTAAGGTTTCGAACGCACCAAGTCTGTGACCTTGACGCTGAGCTTAGCGGGGGCGGGACGAATGTGGATTTGTCACAGGGCGGTAGAGGACCATTGGAGCAATGCGTGTGTGCAATGTGAAGCAGATCCGAGCAAGGAAACAGAAATTATAAGGCATTTACCCAGCGTTAAGGTTTCGAATGCACCAAGTCTGTGACCTTGACCCTGGGCTTAGCGGGGGCAGGACGAATGTGGATTTGTCACAGGGCGGTAGAGGACCATTGTAGCAATGCGTGTGTGAAATGTGAAGCAGATCCGAGCAAGGAAACACAAATTATAAGCCATTTAACTGAATGTTAAGGTTTCAAACGCACCAAGTCTGTGACCTTGACCCTGTGCTTAGCGGGGGCAGGACGAATGTGGATTTGTCACAGGGCGGTAGAGGACCATTGGAGCAATGCGTGTGTGAAATGTGAAGCAGATTCGAGCAAAGACACAGAAATTACAAGCCATTTACCCGAGCGTTAAGGTTTCAAACGCACCAAGTCTGTGACCTTGACCCTGGGCTTAGCGGGACGAATGTGGATTTGTAACAGGGCGGTAGAAGACCATTGGAGCAATGCGTGTGTGAAATGTGAAGCAGATCCGAGCAAGGAAACACAAATTATAAGCCATTTAACTGAATGTTAAGGTTTCAAACGCACCAAGTCTGTGACCTTGACCCTGGGCTTAGCGGGACGAATGTGGATTTGTCACAGGGCGGTAGAAGACCATTGGAGCAATTTGGTGCCGTGTGTGAAATGTGAAGCAGATCGAGCAAGGAAACAGAAATTATAAGACATTTACCCAGCGTTAAGGTTTTGAATGCACCAAGTCTGTGACCTTGACCCTGGGCTTAGCAGGGGCGGGACGAATGTGGATTTGTCACAGGGCGGTAGAGGACCATTGGAGCAATGCGTGTGTGAAACTGTGAAAGCAGATCCCAGCAAGGAAACAGAAATTATATAAGGTATTTACCCAGCGTAAGGTTTCGAACGCACCAAGTCTGTTACCTTGACCCTGGGCTTAGCGGGGGCGGGCGGGACGAATGTGCATTTGTCACAGGGCGGTGAGAGGACCATTGGAGCAATGCATGTGTGAAATGTCAAGCAGATCCGAGCAAGGAAACAGAAATTATAAGCCATTTACCAGCGTTAAGGTTTCGAACGCACCAAGTCTGTGACCTTGACCCTGAGCTTAGCGGGGGCGGGACGAATGTGGATTTGTCACAGGGCGGTAGAGGACCATTGGAGCAATGCGTGTGTGCAATGTGAAGCAGATCCGAGCAAGGAAACAGAAATTATAAGGCATTTACCCAGCGTTAAGGTTTCGAATGCACCAAGTCTGTGACCTTGACCCTGGGCTTAGCGGGGGCAGGACGAATGTGGATTTGTCACAGGGCGGTAGAGGACCATTGGAGCAATGCGTGTGTGAAATGTGAAGCAGATCCGAGCAAGGAAACAGAAATTATAAGCCATCTACCCAGCGTTAAGGTTTCTAATGCACCAAGTCTGTGACCTTGACCCTGGGCTTAGTGGGGGCGGGACGAATGTGGATTTGTCACAGGGCGGTAGAGGACCATTGGAGCAATATGTGTGTGAAATGTGAAGCAGATCCGAGCAAGGAAACAGAAATTATAAGCCATTTACCCAGCGTTAAGGTTTCGAAAGCACCAAGTCTGTGACCTTGACCCTGGGCTTAGTGGGGGCGGGACGAATGTGGATTTGTCACAGGGTGGTAGAGGACCATTGGAGCAATGCGTGTGTGAAATGTGAAGCAGATCCGAGCAAGGAAACAGAAATTATAAGCCATTTACCCAGCGTTAAGGTTTCGAAAGCACCAAGTCTGTGACCTTGACCCTGGGCTTAGGGGGGCGGGGGCGGGAACGAATGTGGATTTGTCACAGGGCGGTAGAGGACCATTGGAGCAATGCGTGTGAAAATGTGAATTGTCAGAGATCCGAGCAAGGAAAGAGAAATTATAAGCCATTTACCCAGCGTTAAGGTTTCGGGAACGTACGTACGTACGTACGTACTACGTACGTACGTACGTACGGACGCCTTGGGTAACACTATATGATGCCCCCCTCACCATTCTGGTGGCGGGGGGGCATAATAAGCCATTTTACCCAGCGTTAAGGTTTCGAAAGCATCAAGTCTGTGACCTTGACCTGGGCTTAGCGGGGGGCGGGTACGAATGTGGATTTGTCACAGGGCGGTAGAGGGACCATTGGAGCAATGCTTGTGTGAAATGTGAAGCAGATCCGAGCAAGGAAACAAAAGAAATTATAAGCCATTTACCCAGCGTTAAGGTTTCGAAAGCACCAAGTCTGTGACCTTGACCTTGGGCTTAGCGGGGGCGGGACGAATGTGGATTTGTCACAGGGCGGTAGAGGACCATTGGAGCAATGCGTGTGTGAAATGTGAAGCAGATCCGAGCAAGGAAACAGAAATTATAAGCCATTTACCCAGCGTTAAGGTTTCGAAAGCATCAAGTCTGTGACCTTGACCGTGGGCGGTTAGCGGGGGCGGGACAAAATGAAAAATGGATTTGTCACAGGGCGGTAGAGGACCATTGGAGCAATGCGTGTGTGAAATGTGAAGCAGATCCGAGCAAGGAAACAGAGAATTATAAGCCAGTTTAACCAGCGTTAAGGTTTCGAAAGCATCAAGTCTGTGACCTTGACCCTGGGCTTGAGCGGGGGCGGGACGAATGTGGATTTGTCACAGGGCGGGGTAGAGGACCATTGAGCAATGCTTGTTGTGAAATGTGAAGCAGATCCGAGCAAGGAAACAGAAATTATAAGCCATTTACCCAGCGTTTAAGGTTTCGAAAAGCACCAAGTCTGTGACCTTGACCTTGGGCTTAGCGGGGGCGGGACGAATGTGGATTTGTCACAGGGCGGTAGAGGGACCATTGGAGCAATGCGTGTGTGAAATGTGAAGCAGATCCGAGCAAGGAAACAGAAATTATAAGCCATTTACCCAGCGTTAAGGTTTCGAAAGCACCCAAGTCTGTGACCTTGACCTTGGGCTTAGCGGGGGCGGGACGAATGTCGATTTGTCACAGGGCAGTGTAGAGGACCATTGGAGCAATGCGTGTGTGAAAATGTGAAGCAGATCCGAGCAAGGAAACAGAATTATAAGCCATATACCCAGCGTTAAGGTTTCGAAAGCACCAAGTCTGTGACCTTGACCTTGGGCTTAGCGGGGGGCGGGACGAATTGTGGATTTGTCACAGGGCGGTAGAGGACCATTGGAGCAATGCTTTTTGATGTGTGAAATGTGAAGCAAGATCCGAGCAAGGAAACAGAAATTATAAGCCATTTACCCAGCGTTAATGTTTCGAAAAGCATCAAGTCTGTGACCTTGACCCTGGGCTTAGCGGGGGGGGGCGGGACCAAATGTGGATTTGTCACAGGGGCGGTAGAGGACCATTGGAGCAATGCGTGTGTGAAATGTGAAGCAGATCCGAGCAAGGAAACAGAAATTATAAGCCATTTACCCAGCGTTAAGGTTTCGAAAGCATCAAGTCTGTGACCTTGACCCTGGGCTTAGCGGGGGCGGGACAAATGTGGATTTGTCACAGGGCGGTAGAGGACCATTGGAGCAATGCGTGTGTGAAATGTGAAGCAGATCCGAGCGAAGGAAACAGAAAATTATAAGCCATTTACCAGCGTTAAGGTTTCGAAAGCATCAAGTCTGTGACCTTGACCCTGGGCTTAGCGGGGGCGGGACGAATGTGGATTTGTCACAGGGCGGTAGAGGACCATTGGAGCAATGCTTGTGTGAAATGTGAAGCAGATCCGAGCAAGGAAACAGAAATTATAAGCCATTTACCCAGCGTTAAGGTTTCGAAAGCACCAAGTCTGTGACCTTGACCTTGGGCTTAGCGGGGGCGGGACGAATGTGGATTTGTCACAGGCATAGTAGTAGGACCATTGGAGCAATGCGTGTGTGAAATGTGAAGCAGATCCGAGCAAGGGGAAACCAGAATTATAAGCCATTTACCCAGCGTTAAGGTTTCGAAAGCACCAAGTCTGTGACCTTGACCTTGGGCTTAGCGGGGGCGGGACGAATGTGGATTTGTCACAGGGCGGTAGAGGACCATTGGAGCAATGCGTGTGTGAAATGTGAAGCAGATCCGAGCAAGGAAACAGAAATTATAAGCCATTTACCCAGCGTTAAGGTTTCGAAAGCATCAAGTCTGTGACCTTGACCCTGGGCTTAGCGGGGGCGGGACAAATGTGGATTTGTCACAGGGCGGTAGAGGACCATTGGAGCAATGCGTGTGTGAAATGTGAAGCAGATCCGAGCAAGGAAACAGAAATTTATAAGCCATTTACCAGCGTTAAGGTTTCGAAAGCATCAAGTCTGTGACCTTGACCCTGGGCTTAGCGGGGGCGGGACGAATGGTGGATTTGTCACATGGGCGGTAGAGGGACCTATTGGAGCAATGCTTGTGTGAAATGTGAAGCAGATCCGAGCAAGGAAACAGAAATTATAAGCCATTTACCCAGCGTTAAGGTTTCGAAAGCACCAAGTCTGTGACCTTGACCTTGGGCTTAGCGGGGGCGGGACGAATGTGGATTTGTCACAGGGCGGTAGAGGGACCATTTGGAGCAATGCGTGTGTGAAATGTGAAGCAGATCCGAGCAAGGAAACAGAAATTATAAGCCATTTACCCAGCGTTAAGGTTTCGAAAGCATCAAGTCTGTGACCTTGACCCTGGGCTTAGCGGGGGCGGGACAAATGTGGATTTGTCACAGGGCGGTAGAGGACCATTGGAGCAATGCGTGTGTGAAATGTGAAGCAGATCCGAGCAAGGAAACAGAAATTATAAGCCATTTACCCAGCGTTAAGGTTTCGAAAGCATCAAGTCTGTGACCTTGACCCTGGGCTTAGCGGGGGCGGGACGAATGTGGATTTGTCACAGGGCGGTAGAGGACCATTGGAGCAATGCTTGTGTGAAATGTGAAGCAGATCCGAGCAAGGAAACAGAAATTATAAGCCATTTACCCAGCGTTAAGGTTTCGAAAGCACCAAGTCTGTGACCTTGACCTTGGGCTTAGCGGGGGCGGGACGAATGTGGATTTGTCACAGGGCGGTAGAGGACCATTGGAGCAATGCGTGTGTGAAATGTGAAGCAGATCGAGCAGGAACAGAAATTATAAGCCATTTACCCAGCGTTAAGGTTTCGAAAGCATCAAGTCTGTGACCTTGACCCTGGGCTTAGCGGGGGCGGGACAAATGTGGATTTGTCACAGGGCGGTAGAGGACCATTGGAGGCAATGCTGTTTGTGAAATGTGAAGCAGATCCGAGCAAGGAAACAGAAATTTATAAGCCATTTACCCAGCGTTAGGTTTCGAAAGCATCAAGTCTGTGACCTTGACCCTGGGCTTATTGCGGGCGGGACAAATGTGGATTTGTACACAGGGCGGTAGAGGACCATTGGTAGCAATGCGTGTGTGAAATGTGAAGCAGATCCGAGCAAGGAAACAGAAATTACTAGAAATGTGGCCTGTCGGCACACGAATGCCCCCGCTGGCAGCCAAAGAAAACGAGGCATATTTGATTATAAGCCATTTACCTGAGCGTTAAGGTTTTGAACGCACCAAGTCTGTGACCTTGACCCTGGGCTTAGTGGGGGCTGGTGGGGACGAATGTGGATTTGTCACAGGGCGGTAGAGGACCATTGTAGCAATGGTCGTGTGAAATGTGAAGCAGATCGGAGCGAAAAAGGAAACACAAATTATAAGCCATTTAACTGAATGTTAATGGTTTCAAAACGCACCAAGTCTGTGACCTTGACCTGTGCTTAGCGGGGGCAGGACGAATGTGGATTTGTCACAGGGCGGTAGAGGACCATTGGAGCAATGCGTGTGTGAAATGTGAAGCAGATTCGAGCAAAGACACAGAAATTACAAGCCATTTACCCGAGCGTTAAGGTTTCAAACGCACCAAGTCTGTGACCTTGACCCTGGGCTTAGCGGGACGAAATGTGGATTTGTAACAGGGCGGTAGAAGACATTGGACAATGCGTGTGTTGAAATGTGAAGCAGATCCGAGCAAGGAAACAAACAACAATTATTTAAGCCATTTAACTGAATGTTAAGGTTTCAAACGCACCAAGTCTGTGACCTTGACCCTGGCTTAGCGGGACGAATGTGGATTTGTCACAGGGCGGTAGAAGACCATTGGAGCAATGCGTGTGTGAAATGTGAAGCAGATCCGAGCAAGGAAACAGAAATTATAAGACATTTACCCAGCGTTAAGGTTTCGAATGCACCAAGTCTGTGACCTTGGGACTGGGGCTTAGCAGGGGCGGGACGAATGTGGATTTGTCACAGGGCGGTAGAGGACCATTGGAGCAATGCGTGTGTGAAATGTGAAGCAGATCCCAGCAAGGAAACAGAAATTATAAGGCATTTACCCAGCAGGTTAAGGTTTCGAACGCACCAAGTCTGTTACCTTGACCCTGGGCTTAGCGGGGGCGGGGACGAATGTGCATTTGTCACAGGGCGTAGAGGACCATTGGAGCAATGCATGTGTGAAATGTCAAGCAGATCCGAGCAAGGGAAAACAGAAAATTATAAGCCATTTACCCAGCGTTAAGGTTTTTTCGAACGCACCAAGTCTGTGACCTTGACCCTGAGCTTAGCGGGGGCGGGACGAATGTGGATTTGTCACAGGGCGGTAGAGGACCATTGGAGCAATTGCGTGTGTGCAATGTGAAGCAGATCCGAGCAAGGAAACAGAAAATTATAAGCATTTACCCAGCGTTAAGGTTTCGAATGCACCAAGTCTGTGACCTTGACCCTGGGCTTAGCGGGGGGCAGGACGAATGTGGATTTGTCACAGGCTTGGGTAGAGGACCATTGTAGCAATGCGTGTGTGAAATGTGAAGCAGATCCGAGCAAGGAAACACAATTATAAGCCATTTAACTGAATGTTAAGGTTTCAACGCACCAAGTCTGTGACCTGACCCTAGTGCTTAGCGGGGGCAGGACGAATGTGGATTTGTCACAGGCGGTAGAGGACCATTGGAGCAATGCGTGTGTGAAATGTGAAGCAGATTCGAGCAAAGACACAGAAAATTACAAGCCATTTACCCGAGCGTTAAGGTTTCAAACGCACCAAGTCTGTGACCTTGACCCTGGGCTTAGCGGGACGAATGTGGATTTGTAACAGGGCGGTAGAAGACCATTGGAGCAATGCGTGTGTGAAATGTGAAGCAGATCCGAGCAAGGAAACACAAATTATAAGCCATTTAAACTGAATGTTAAGGGTTTCAAACAAAAAGCACCAAGTCTGTGACCTTGACCCTGGGCTTAGCGGGACGAATGTGGATTTGTCACAGGGCGGTAGAAGACCATTGGAGCAATGCGTGTGTGAAATGTGAAGCAGATCCGAGCAAGGAAACAGAAATTATAAGACATTTACCCAGCGGTTAATTTGGTTTTCGAATGCACCAAGTCTGTGACCTTGACCCTGGGCTTAGCAGGGGCGGGAACGAATGTGGATTTGTCACAGGGCGGTATTGAGGACCATTGGAGCAATGCGTGTGTGAAATGTGAAGCAGATCCAGCAGGAAACAGAAATTATAAGGTATTTACCCAGCGTTAAGGTTTCGAACAAGCACCAAGTCTGTTACCTTGACCCTGGGGCTTAGCGGGGGCGGGACGAATGTGCATTTTTCACAGGGTCGGTATAGAGGACCATTGGAGCAATGCATGTGTGAAATGTCAAGCAGATCCGAGCAAGGAAACAGAAAATTATTAATAAGCCATTTACCCAGCGTTAAGGTTTCGAACGCACCAAGTCTGTGACCTTGACCCTGAGCTTAGCGGGGGCGGGACGAATGTGGATTTGTCACAGGGCGGTAGAGGACCATTGGAGCAATGCGTGTGTGGCAATGTGAAGCAGATCCGAGCAAGGAAACAGAAATTATAAGGCATTTACCCAGCGCTTAAGGTTTCGAATGCACCAAGTCTGTGACCTTGGACCTGGGCTTAGCGGGGGCAGGACGAATGTGGATTTGTCACAGGGCGGTAGAGGACCATTGGAGCAATGCGGTGTGTGAAATGTGAAGCAGATCCGAGCAAGGGAAACAGAATTAAATAAAAGCCATCTACCCAGCGTTAAGGTTTCTAATGCACAAAATCTATGACTTGACCCTGGGCTTAGTGGGGGGGGGCGGGGGGGACGAATGTGGGATTGTCACAGGGCGGTAGAGGACCATTGAGCAATATGTGTGTGAAATGTGAAGCAGATCCGAGCAAGGAAACAGGAAATTATAAGCCATTTTACCAGCGTTAAGGGTTTCGAAAAAAAAAAGCACCAGTCTGTGGACCCTTGACCCTGGGCTTAGTGGGGGCGGGACGAATGTGGATTTTGTCACAGGGGGGGTGTAGAGGACCATTGGAGCAATGCGTGTGTGAAATGTGAAGGCAGATCCGAGCAAGGAAACAGAAATTATAAGCCATTTACCAGCGTTAAGGTTTCGAAAGCACCAAGTCTGTGACCTTGACCCTGGGCTTAGCGGGGGCGGGACGAATGTGGATTTGTCACGGGAGGGCGGTAGAGGACCATTGGAGCAATGCGTGTGTGAAATGTGAAGCAGATCCGAGGCAAGGAAGAGGAAATTATAAGCCATTTACCCACGTTAAGGTTTCGGACGTACGTACGTACGTTACGTCGTACGTACGGACGCCGGTAACACTATATGCCCCCCTCACCATTCGGTGGCAGGGGCATAATAAGCCATTTACCCAGCGTTAAGGTTTCGAAAGCACCAAGTCTGTGACCTTGACCCTGGGCTTAGCGGGGGCGGGACGAATGTGGATTTGTCACAGGGCGGTTAGAGGACCATTGGAGCAATGCGTTGTGTGAAATGTGAAGCAGAATCCAGGCAAGGAAACAGAAACCATAAGCCATTTACCCAGCGTTTAAGGTTTCGAAGCACCTTTTAAGTCCTGTGACCTTGACCTTGGGCTTAGCGGGGGCGGACGAATGTGGATTTGTCACAGGGCGGTAGAGGGACCATTGGAGCAATGTCGTGTGTGAAATGTGAAGCAGATCCGAGCAAGGAAACAGGAAATTATAAGCCATTTACCCAGCGTTAAGGTTCGAAAGCATCAAGTCTGTGACCTTGACCCTGGGCTTAATTAGCGGGGGGCGGGACAAATGTGGATTTGTCACAGGGCGGTAAGACCATTGGAGCAATGCGTGTGTGGAAATGTGATGCAGATCCGAGCAATGGAAACCAGAAACCCTTATAAGCCATTTACCCAGCGTTAAGGTTTCGAAAGCATCAAGTCTGTGACCTTGACCCTGGGCTTAGCGGGGGCGGGACGGAATGTGGATTTGCCACAGGGCGGTATGAGGACCATTGGAGCAATGCTTGTGTGAAATGTGAAGCAGATCCGAGCAAGGAAACAGAAATTATAAGCCATTTACCCAGCGTTAAGGTTTCGAAAGCACCAAGTCTGTGACCTTGACCTTGGGCTTAGCGGGGGCGGGACGAATGTGGATTTGTCACAGGGCGGTAGAGGACCATTGGAGCAATGCGTGTGTGAAATGTGAAGCAGATCCGAGCAAGGAAACAGAAATTATAAGCCATTTACCCAGCGTTAAGGTTTCGGGACGTACGTACGTACGTACGGACGTACGTACGTACGTACGGACGCCGGTAACACTATATGCCCCCCTCACCATTCGGTGGCGGGGGCATAATTATACTATAGAACTATGATACAGATGTAATCCTAAATCAACATGTTTCTTATGATCGGAGTGAAAATACATAGAACAAGAGCTGTAGGAGAACAGCATAGCTCAACTACGAGGGTTGTCGATGTACATATAGCTTGGCAAAGAAGGTGGCTGCGGCCTGCATAAAAACCTTAACCAAGGTTGACTAAAAACCGTAACCAAGGGAAATTAAGTAAGTAATTCAAGGTTAAATGTAGGTCAATGTCAGATATAGGTCAGGGGTTATTGATGTACATCACCAGGAGATGAAGTTTTCCAAGTATGGTTTCTGTAGGCCCAGGAGTATTCCATATACAAGCTTGACAAAAAACCGTAACCAAGGGGAAATAACTAAGTAATCCAAGGATAAAAGTAGGTCAAGGTCAAATACAGGTCAGGGATTATTGATGTACATCACTAGGAGATGAAATTGTCCAACTATGGTTGATGTAAGCCCAGGAGTATTCCATATACAAGCTTGACTATAAACATTAACCAAGTAATTCAAGGTTAAATGTAGGTGAAGGTAAAATAAAGGTCAGGGGTTATTGATGTACATCCCTATGAGAAAAAGTTATCCAAGTATGGTGTCTGGATGCACAATAGTATTCCATGTACAAGCTTGATTAAAAACCTTAACCAAGGTTGACTAAAAACCTTAACCAAGGGGAATTAAGTAAGTAATTGAAGAGGAAATGTAGGTCAAGGTCAAATGTAGATCAGGGGTTATTGATGTAAACATCCCTATGAAGAAAAGGTTGTCCAAGACATCCCTATGAGAGGTTGGTCCAGTATGGTGTCTGTATGCACAATAGTGTTCCATGTACAAGCTTGACTAAAAACCTTAACCAAGCTTGACTAAAAACCTTAACCAAGCTTGACTAAAAACAATAATCAAGGGGAATTAAGTAAGTAATTCAAGAGGAAATGTAGGTGAAGGTCAAATATAGATCAGGGGTTATTGATGTACATCACTAGGAGATGAAGTTGTCCAAGTATGGTGGGTGTAGGGCCAGTAGTATTCCATATACAAGCTTGACTAAAAACCTTAACCAATGGGGAATTAAGTAAGAAATTCAAGAGGAAATGTAGGTGAAGGTCAAATATAGATAAGGGGTTATTGATGTACATCACTAGGAGATGAAGTTGTCCAAGTATGGTGTCTGTATGCACAATAGTGTTCCATGTACAAGCTTGACTAAAAACCTTAACTAAAAACCTTAACCAAGGGGAATTAAGTAAGTAATTCAAGAGGAAATGTAGGTGAAGGTCAAATATAGATCAGGGGTTATTGATGTGCATCACTAGGAGATGAAGTTGTCCCAAGTATGGTGGGTGTAGGGCCAGTAGTATTGCATATAAAAGCTTGACTACCAACCTTAACCAAGGTTGATTAAAAACCTTAACCATGGGGAATTAACTAAGTAATTCAAGAGGAAATGTAGGTCAAGGTCAAATATAGATCAGGGGTTATTGATGTACATCCCTATGAGAAAAGGTTGTCCAAGTATGGTGTCTGTATGCACAATAGTATTCCATATACAAGCTTGACTAAAAACCTTAACCAAGGCGTGACGTGACGGTGACGCCGACGCCGGGGTGACAACATAAGCTCTACTTATTCTTCGAATAGTCAAGCTAAAAATCACCAGATTTGTTCAGTCTGAAAATGTACTGTATGTGGAACATTAATTTTGCTTTCTTCATAGTTTGTCTATCAAATATGTGAAGTTTCAAGTCAATTGGAGATTGTGGAGATATTTGGTACTTAAAAAACTTTAACGCAAATGCCAGAAGCACGGATGCGCTATATCACGCTGACCGCAGGTGGACATGATCAAAACAATTCATATTGAAGAACAGCATAGACCCTGATCGGACAAACAATGACTTTTGATTGATTTATTATAGGAATAAATGGCCTTTTTGTGGAATTTATCGGGGTATAAACTTGGAAAAGTCGCGGGAATACTGGACGAAGGCCGGAAGGCCTCGTCCAGTATTCCCGTGACTTTTCCAAGTTTATATCCCCGATAAATTCCACAAAAAGGCCATTCATTCCTTATAATTCCAGCATTTGAAATAAATTAATCAAGAAAATGTGTTTATTTTCCGTTTTCTTAAGAATTATTTTAACTGCGCCTCACGGTTACGGAAAGTAGTTCGGCATGGGAGTTTACTGGGATATAAATTTTGGACAGAGACTTGCTACGGGCCAATCAAATGTTAGGGAATAGTGTAAATAGTTTTGTGCTGGAATTATTGGTGTTTAACCATAGGTGTTAAAACAGATGGTCAGTATGTTGTTGTCATATGAGTATTTTAGTGGATTTTGGGTAGATTTGGGTGGATTTTGTTGGTTTTTGGTAATTTACGTAGTTTTATACAACTACTACATTGTAATGCTCAAACATTACACACAACAAAAATCGTCAATTATCTACACATTCACCATTCCAAAATACCCACAAAGGAATGAAACCTTTTTCAATATTTAGCCAATAACATTTCCACATGCGTTGCTTTCAGACTGATTATATCATAAATTTTCAACCACAAATTCGGGTTCTATCAATTCAGGAGACAAATATTAATCTGCTGATGCCGAATATGTGAACAACATTTATCTCCTGCTAAACATGTAACACATTAAATTCCATTTAACCCGGAAGTTATTGTTGATGAAGTCCATAGTTGGCTCTAATGGCCATATACGCCAACATATGCCGATTATTGGGCTAATTTAAAGCTTTTATTTATTAAACAGAACAAGTTTCAGCCATGTATCATCGCGTAAAATGTGTTTATTCGGCTAATTTATAATCGACCTCTGCTCAAAATCTCCTCCGACTAGCAACCCCCCATCTCGGGTTTATCCCAGCATCTCGGGTTTATCCCATTGGATCGCGTAGGCGCGTCATTTGACGCTAGTTAATATTCACAAAATTTTCCACCAATCAAAACGAAGAATTGCCCTTCATAGCGAACTTTGATTTGTTTACGTATCATGCAGGGATGGCAGGGATGCATCCAGCACGCGCAATTGCGGCAATCCCCCTTAATTATTGTCAATGCCGCAAATTATTGATTGTCTTGCTCCCGACATCGCGCAAAAAATCACGGATGGGCCCCTTTTTAAATGACCAGTGCGCACATTAAAAAAAAAGTAATTGACTATTTAAACGCGCTGCGTATTTGAATCATTGGAAGGCGTGCAGTTCAATCGAGTTTGTGCGGCCGTTGAACGTAAGCTTCAAGTCGATGTAAACCATTTAAATTGATAAACAAGGGATAAACAAGTGACAACGTTATTAAGGCCAATCTGGACATGTGCCTGAAAACGCAGGAGCTTGCGTCTATTTTTAGATGGCACTGTAACCGCTAGATATATATAGCTCCAGTAAGCTCCGCCCACTCGCGGGCTGCCACAGAATTCGGACAAACACACAGCGACTACAACTTTGTGTATTGCGGAGTGTAATCTGTAGATAAATAGAGCATACAGTACAGGTGTTACGCTGGAATATTTCGCAACATAATGGTGACAACAAAACATTGCTGCTATGGCGATTCACGAACCCTGAAACCCGGTGAAGACAAATACTGTATTGGATGGATTTGGGAACGGGTTTCCAAAACCTGCACAAAATCGAGAAAAATGTCAACGCTGGGGTACAGAACTGTGGTCGAAAATAGTTTACCATTGACAATGTTACCAGAGACACCTACATATGTTCGATGCACTTTACCCTGATTTGATCGGCTAATAACATCATGCTCTGCATGGCTTTTCATTTGTTTATTGGTGTTTAACGGCCTATCAACAGCTAAGGTCATGACATGAGTGTTAGCCAATGAACATCACGCTGTCAATCGGTTTGCACGTCTATGTAAGCATGTGTAACAAAATTTCTCCACTTTGAGAGCTCGACCATTTATCCGAGATAATTTGATGTTTTTCAGACGATATATAAATGTTTGACTTGCACTGGCAGTTCAGGACCAATACATTATATTAAACAAACAATTTGTGACTGGTTAACAATAATGGTTTTATTGGTTAAAAACATATGCGGGCAGAAGCTCCGTTTCTCACCTTGTAGATTACAGTAGGTATACGTGTAACTTGCGGGAGCTGACGTAAATTGTATGTTGGTAACAATGCACCCAAACCACCATATATATCGAAATAACCCATAAAACACTGAAATACGAACCGTTCTTCAAACACCTGTGGTATAACGGCCCACTGTAGGATTTACAGTATATATAACAGCTAATGTCATTTAACCTGATCCATTGGGGGGGGGCGCGGATATCAAAATAAATATATATTCAGCCCTGAAATTAGAATAACCTGACATGGTGCCAGGTCCATACCACAACAAAGCCACTTGACCCCTTCCCCTAAAGTAATATCAATAGGATTACTCTTATAACCCAATTCATAACTGCATGTCGAGCCGCCGAGGCATTTGATGGTCTCAGAGTGTATTTATTTGAAGTTTGATGCCCAATAAGCATACAAAGTTTCAAGCAAATCTGACTTACGGTTACAGAGATAGTAGGTATGTGAAAACTTTAACGCAAATTTTGACAGAAACTTTAACACTCAAATTTTGACAGAAACTTTAACGCAAATTTTGACAGAAACTTTAACACAAACTTCTAAATCATTTGACCTTGACATAGGGGCACAGGGGCCACATGAGTGGGACACAGCATGAATATATGGATGATGACTAATAAGCATATGAAGTTTCAAGTCAATGTGACTTAGGACTGCAGAGATATAAGGTATTTAAAAACTTTAACGCAGATTTCCAAACGCAAACTTCTAAGTCATTTCACCTTGACCTTGGGCACAGGGGCCGCATGAGTGGGATACAGCATTACAGTTACCTTCTTAGACATGTTAGAGGTACAGAGGTACCGGATGGTCCTGGTCCCGGTCCCGGTCCCGCTTGTTACTGGTACAGGCTTATAGGGATCGCCCATTTCGTGTTATCACTTCCGGAATGTTGAAAAAGGTCAATAATTTTTTTTACGAATCCGAAGATTGTATTCGTGCACCGAACCAAGCAGTTACTAATCGCGATTAATCAAATATGGCGGTTAATCGTCCCACCCTTAGAATACAGAAACAATTGCAATAACATAAATTTAGCACAAAAAGCAGACAAAACATTTATTACACTGAAAAGGCGATCAAGCTAGTTGTTAGAACTATTTAAAATGGCGTAAGACCCATGTTTTTGAAACGTTCAACCCGCAAAATATGTTATGCGACGGACATATGCTCATTTGCATAAAATGAGTAAGGCCTCAAGTTTGGGTGTTAGTTGTATAATTCTTCCCTAGCGCTCGAATAATAATAATACAAATTGACTATGGTTTTGTATTTGGTAATTCCACAGTGGCTTTATTATTACATATATTCAGCACAGCAAATATTTTTCTTTGACAAATAAAACAGTGACAATTGCTACGGAAGGTTTGTCATGCCAGTCTATTCATAGCATACATTCACAACATGGTGGGAAGTGATCTTCTGGAAATGACAGGAGGGGCGTTACAATGAGACTGAAGAATGGTTGGTGTGAGAGAATTCATGACACTTGCAGTGTGAGACATCAAGCGATGCTTTACCGTATCCTTCAACGAGTTTAAATTTTGCATCAGTACATGTGCCAGAAGCAGAAGCCATCTAATTTCGTTGCATTTCATTACATGCATCCCGACACCCAAAACAAACGAGAATGTTAGATAAGTTAGTGAAAAAGTAAAAACAAGAAATGCGTCTGTCGAACGCGGATGCCACCTGCAGCATATTTGAGAAACTGTGACAAATTGGTTAACCAAAAAGTGTGATGGACGGACAGACGGACAGACGGACGGACGGACGGTCCAAACACTATATGCCACCCGTTTCTTCGAAACCCGGTGGCATAAAAATGAGATGTAAAGAAATAAAACAGCTATGCTACAGTGCTTGCCATACCGGTCTGGCAAACACTGCACTTGTCAGAATGATCCAGACATGTACTGGTTAAAAACTCTGAACTGTGTGCAAAATTTAAACAGACTATTGAATACAGATTGCCTTAACAGACAATAACATTGTAAAACAGCATTTATTAATAAATAATAAAAACTAAACACTGAAATACTCAAGGTAGCAACTCTGTATGTTTGTTTCATACTTTCACTGCCTGTGCCTCGAATTCGCCCCCATCGTACCATGCTCCAGGCTATCTGTAATGACCTTCATATCGGTTACAGACAACCATTTCTCCCCAGGTTCTGATTGGATGATATTATTTGAGCGCTCGAGAAGAATTATACAACCAACATCCAAATTTGAGGTCTTACAGCTTTTATGCAAATGAGCATATGTCGGTCGCAGCACATATTTTGCGGGTTGAACTTTTTAACTAGATGGCCGCGGCCTGCATGTCGCGCCTTGTGGCGAGGCATGGACACTAAAAAAAAGATATAGTATAACGAAAAAGATTAACCAAAAAACTTAACCAAAAACTTTAACCGGACACGTACGTACGTACGCCAAAGTGCCGACTATATCGCGCTTTCCGCAAGCGGACGTGAAAAAAACTTTAACCAAAAACTTCAAAGTAATTTGACCTTGACATTGGGCACAGGGGGTGCACGGGAGGGGGGTAGAATGAAAATATAGATGATGATAAATACCCATGTGAAGTTTCAAGGTAATGGGCAAAGCAGTTGCAGAGATATAGTATAGCGAAAAACGTTAACCAAAAACGTTAAAAAAAACAAAAACCTTAACCAAAAACTTTAACCAAAACTTAACCAAAAACTTAACAAAAACTTTAACCAAAAAACTTAACCAAAAACTTTAACAAAAAATTTAACCAAAAATTAAAAACTTCAAAGTAATTTGACCTTGACATTGGGCACAGGGGCCGCCGCACGGGAGGGAGGTAGAATGAAAATATAGATGATGATAAACACCCATATGAAGTTTCAAGGTAATGGGCAAAGCAGTTGCAGAGATATAGTATATAACAAAAAACTTAACCAAAAAACTTAACCAAAAACTTAACCAAAAAACTTTCTTTAACCAAAAAACTTAACCAAAAACTTCAAAGTAATTTGACCTTGACATTGGGCACAGGGGCCGCACGGGAGGGGGGTAGATGAAAATATAGATGATGATACACACCCATGTGAAGTTTGAAGGTAATGGGCACAGCAGTTGCAGAGATATAGTATAACGAAAAACTTTAACGAAAAACTTTAACCAAAAAACTTAACCAAAAAACTTAACCAAAAGCTTTAACCAAAGAACTTAACCAAAAACTTTAACCACAAAAAAACTTAACCAAACAACTTAACCAAAATCTTTAACCGGACACACGTACGTACGCCAAAGTGCCGACTATATCGCGCTTTCCGCAAGCGGGCGCAACAAAAACACTGGTCTTATGCCATGAAAATAATAGGTCTAATAACTTAGCTTCTTCGCCTTTTCAGTGTAATAAATGTTTTGTCTGCTTTTTGTGCTAAATTTATGTTATTGCAAATATTTCCGTATTCTAAGGGTGGGACGATTAATCGCCATATTTGATTATTCGCGATTCGTAACTCAATTGTTGGTTTCAGTTTTGACCTTTTCGTCATTCTGGAAGTGATAACACAAAATGGGCGATTCCTATAAGCAGGTAACGGTGTAACGGTAAGAAATCCCCCCTGTCAAAAACCACCCCCGGGGGGAGTTTGGGCCAGCCTAATATCCCCCTCTTAATGATAGCCACAAACTATTTTATTAGGATTGGGGGATTCTGGGCCGGCCCAAAATCCCCCCTGTGGGATTTCCAACCATAGCCAAAAATATCCCCCCACCCCCACCCCAATACCACCAGTCAGAAATATTCCACCTGGGCTATTTTTTGTCTTTCAACAATAAAAGGTATGATCAATCAATATGTAGGATTTACAGTATATATGACAGCTATATAGACATTAAATATATGTTAAGGAGGGATTTCCAACTAGTCAGAAATCTCCCCCCAAATACCACCAGTCAGAAATTCTACCTGGGCTGTTTGTTTAAGAAGGTAACTGTAATGCATGGCTAACTCAAATATGGGGTGTATGATTGACCTCATGTGGGGTCAAGTACCAAGGCTAATGTCATTAATACAGTCCTTAGAAACAGGTAAGCATGCAACAGGGCGAGTAGAAGGATGTGTGGAATAAGATGAGAAGAAATTGGTTA
Organism: Conchocele bisecta; assembly: GCA_029237695.1. Classification (NCBI taxonomy): domain Eukaryota; kingdom Metazoa; phylum Mollusca; class Bivalvia; order Lucinida; family Thyasiridae; genus Conchocele; species Conchocele bisecta. Next base: position 31,770,542 of record CM055270.1, read on the forward strand.
TGAAAAACTCTACCTTATCTGTAGGTGCAGTTTGTTGAAGATATTTGTGGCTGTGAGTGGAGCAATGAAGCTTATGGGTTTTGCGCACACCTGTATGTCCAGATCAGCCTGTGCATCAGCACATGTACAGTCTGATCATGATCTGCACTGTCCGCCATCCCATCAATGAAACACCCAGTCATGCTTCTGACAAACATAGATCTTTATCAGTCTATAGAAGTGTTATTTGATAAGGAGCTACACTGGTAATAAATCCCATAAGCTCTGTTTATCCTGTTACAGCCACATATTTGGTTACATGACTCATGCACCCTAATACAGATCATCGTGACATAACTGTTTCTCCAGGAGCTATACTGGTCGCAAATCCCATAAGCTCCATTTCTCCAGTCGCAGCCACATTAAACTTGTGTTTCCATGGTTTCAGACAAGTTCAACCTTGGGGGAATAGTATTACAGACATAAAAATATTTCCAAATGGCAGAACATTTGTGTCTTCTGAATAAGTGATGTACTGTTAATTATATAACCAGCATGTTAGAAATGTCTGATCATTTGCTTTATAATGTGAAGAGAATATGGAGCAGTCATATTTGAGCGGGTTCTCCGAGTTTATTCTGGTCTGCGTCTCACAAATAGTTTGAAACACAAGACTGGTGAGTGATACCAGGGATTTCCCAGACTCGTGTTTTTTGCGTCCATGACTCGCAAAATTGAGCGATAACTCGCATTGCCAACAAGTATTGCATGCCCGGGACCCGCAAAATCTCAGCGGCTCAATTTTGGCTTTTTTGTATTTTTCTTCAATGCGTAATAAATATCAAGTTTGTAACTGAAATACGTCATCGGTTACTGTCCACATTAATCAACGACGTATCACATATTAAGTCTTGATCATCTGAGTGCTTACTTATTACACAGTAGATTGATACACGAAGCATTTACACAATTTAGATCATGATGGTAGACAGTTCGGGTCCTGCTCAACAGAAAACCCGTCTCTATATGACCATAGCTGTTGGTGGGACATTAAACCCATTCAATTTCAACAGAAAAGCCAAAAACACATTTGTAAAATTTGGGACCCCCAAAAATTAACAGGGACCCCACCCCCACAACAGAAATGTTGGGGGTCATGGGACTCTCATTTAAAAAATCCTAGGGAAAACCCTGGATACTATCTTTTATTTCTATTGATTATATGAAATTATTTAATAATCAAAGTACTGAAAGTACTGAAATATGTTATCTCCAAATATACGGTGATACCACCCATACTTTTTCTCTAGAATAAATTACTTTTTTGAAACTCCCTAGGCAAGTATTGTACTATATAGGGATCCTCAAGATTATCGGACAAAAATGAGTGTTTTTATAATATTTTTCTTAACATAGCAGTTACGGGCATAACATTAACATTTTTATAGAACCATCCTCGGTTCTTGCTTTCTCAGCTCATGTAAACTATTTAGCAAACTGTGCCATCTTTCTCACTTAAAATTGGGTCAGATCATCAGTCGTAAGATTGCCCCAAAATTAACATTGACAATCAGTTATCCGGACAAACGTATGTCTTATAACTTCTATTCTCACATTGAAATCATAAGTTTATCGCCTGTAAACCAGTGTAAACAGCATTGTGTAGTTCTGCAGAAAAATCAGTCACCCTTCGCTTCTTGGAAAACACCATATTTATAGAATTTATTGTATTTGTAGAAAAACTCGGCAATGACGTAATGGGCGCACTCGATTGTGCCCCCAGTTCCCCTTAATTAACAGGTATTTTTATTTGTCCATAAACTGATTGACCGGATAACTGGTATGACCCCTGTACAACAGCCACAGACAGGAAGACGTTAAGTTTATGAATGTGCTAAGTTTGTGACCTTGACCCTGGGGTAAGGGGTGGGCGGTGGGTCATGGATTTGCTTTAGCACGATAGAGTATCATCAGATGAATGCATGCATGAAATATCAAGGTGTTCCATGAAAGGAAACAGAAGTTACAAGACATTTACCCAAACGTTAAGTTTGTGGACGCCGATGACGCCGACGACGCCGACAACGCCGGGGGTCTGCCATTAGCTTTTATGCACTTCGTGCAGGTGAGCTAAAAATAGAACTTCACGTTGTGCATCTACACACCAGGCATAAGGCCTCCAGCTATTACGGTGTAGATGTTTTACAAGTTACAAGGCAAAATGATGAAATTGTAAGTCATCATAAGGAAGCTTCATACCATGTTTCAGGTGTATATTTAGTATGGTTGAAAGGTTTTACGACATACCAGGCATACCAGGCAAAATTGCCAAATGTTAACTAGTAAAGGGGGAGATAATCCAGGACACGTGGGTCGAATCAAAAATGAAAATAAACTTTGCGCATCTACTCATCATAAGGAAGATACATACCAAGTTTCAAGTCTGCAGCTAGTAGTACGGTTTAAAAAATTTACGACTTGCAAGGTTGGTGACTGACGGACAGACGGGACGGACGGACAAGGGTACAACAAAATGCCCCCTCTACTATTGTGGTGGGGCATAAATAGAGTTTGACCTTGACCACGGGGCCCAAGAAAAAAAAAACAATAGTCATATATTCATTTACATATCATACTAAAAGGATGCATAAAGTTTGATGACTGTAGCTGATAACTAATGATCGTAACACGAAAACTTACATTGAATGATGGCGCCGACGACAACGACGACTCCGGAAAACAGAACTTATGTCTCGCTTTCTGCTTCGCGAGACAAAAATAAAGGGAGATAACCGAATTTGGTTACAATCCGTCAAATAGTACTCTAGTTATTGCGTGGACAAGCTATGCCCGCCAGCCCGCCCGCACAAGATGAATACATAATAAAACGGGTGTATAACAAGAGCTGTAGGAGAACAGCATAGCTCGACTACGAGGGTTGTCGATGTACAACATAGCTTGAACCAAAGAAGTGTTCTGTGCCTGATAAAAACCTTAATCCAAAAAGGTTGACAGGTTTACTTAACCGGTTTGCCCGTATTCCATGTTCAAACATTAAAGCTTGGAAAAGGGGAAGTGCCCTGTGACACTACCTACAATTGAACCTAACTTAAACAAGGATCTGTGTAATAGGTGGGGGGGCCAGTAGTATTCCATATACAAGCTTGACTAAAAACCATAACCAAGGGGAAATTAACTAAGTAATTGAAGAGGAAATGTAGGTCAAGGTCAAATATAGATCTGGGGTTATTGATGTACATCCCTATGAGAAAAGGTTGTCCAAGTATGGTGTCTGTATGCACAATAGTATTCCATGTACCAGCTTGACTAAATACCTTAACCAAGCTAGACTAAAAACGTTAACCAAGGGGAATTATGTAAGTAATTCAAGAGGAAATGTAGGTGAAGGTCAAATATAGATCAGGGGTTATTGATGTACATCACTAGGAGATGAAGTTGTCCAAGTATGGTGGGTGTAGGGCCAGTAGTATTGCATATACAAGCTTAACTAAAAACCTTAACCAAGGGGAATTAAGTAAGTAATTCAAGAGGAAATGTAGGTCAAGGTCAAATATAGATCAGGGGTTATTGATGTACATCCCTATGAGAAAAGGTTGTCCAAGTATGGTGTCTGTATGCACAATAGTGTTCCATGTACAAGCTTGACTAAAAACCTTAACCAAGGTTGACTAAAAACCTTAACCAAGGGGAATTAACTAAGTAATTCAAGAGGAAATGTAGGTCAAGGTCAAATATAGATCAGGGGTTATTGATGTACATCACTAGGAGATGAAGTTGTCCAAGTATGGTGGGTGTAGGACCAGTAGTATTCCATATACAAGCTTGACTAAAAACCTTAACCAAGGCGTGACGGTGACGCCGACGCCGGGGTGACAACATAAGCTCTACTTATTCTTCGAATAGTCGAGCTAAAAATCAAAGGACTGAACATCCTGAAATTCTTCGCAGTATGTGTTTGTGGATGACAAATAGACTAATGATTAATCTAGAATTTGAAGACTCTAAGGATAGAAGGGATGCGGAACCTTTGGCCCGATTGACAAGTCGATGCATGTGTTTATGGCAAAATATGAAAACGATCCAGACGACTATCCATGGCCATTTTGTCAGTTAAAGATGTTGTCCATTTTTAGCTACGGCCTACGTGTTTTAATTTCAGATAAAGATATGAGCAGGTTCGGTAAAAACATGTTCGAAAACAAGGCTTATATCGAGTTTGCAAGGATATATAAATCCTTGAGACATGGTGAGTCATTCATATATAATATCGCATGCATGGTGCACGGTCAATCCCCTCTGTTGAATAATTATATGCACTTCATGTATGTTTATTAATATTAAGTAATTTCATATAGTCAATAGAAATAAAAAGATAGTATCACCCACCAGTCTTGTGTTTGTAACCATTCAATAAACAGAGAACCCGGTGAAATACGACCGGCTGTGGTTCTGTCTGTGAACACTGTAGACCCTGACCAGCCTGCACATAAACCTTAGTGAGTGTAAATCCTGATCAGATTGCGAATCAGTATTGCACGTGCTACTAGATTCACTTGGCCTTGTATGATCAGTATATATCCTGATAAGAACAGTGGTGCTGTCCGCTTCTGGCCCATCGTCAATCCCCGTTTTTCAGCCGGTGCCGGCGTGTGCGGGCTTAACTGCTCCATATTCTCGGACATTATAAAGCAAATGATCAGACATTTCTAACTTCCACTCGTTTGCTCATCCTGACGAGTGGAAATGCATGCAGGACGAGTAGAAATTCTGAGTTTTCTAATGTAAATTTCTTATTTTTGACATATCTGTCGAAGTAAGTGAAAGAGCGAAAATTTTAACAATTTTCGTGCCCTGTGATCTGTATTAGGGTGCATGAGTCATGTAACTAAACACATGTATGTGGCTGCAACAGGATAAACAGAGCTTATGGGATTTATTACCAGTGTAGCTCCTTATCAAATAGCACACTTCTGTAGACCGATAAAGATCTATAATGCTGGTCAGAAAACACGACAGGTGTTTCATTGATTGGATGGCAAACAGTGCCGATCTGGACATACCAGGGTTGGCCGGGGCGGGAAATACCGGTATTTCCCGTCCCGGGAAATACTCCCCAAAGTGGGAAATACCGGGAAATAAGAATTTTGATGTTATTATTTGATAATAGTTATTTAAATTAAGTTGTAAGCTCAGTAATAGTTAATTAAACAATCAACAACTTAATGAAAAGTCATGCAGAGCATGATGTTATTAGCCGATCAAATCAGGGTAAAGTGCATCGAACATATGTAGGTGTCTCTGGTAACATTGTCAATGGTAAACTATTTTCGACCACAGTTCTGTACCCAGCGTTGACATTTTTCTCGATTTTGTGCAGGTTTTGGAAACCCGTTCCCAAATCCATCCAATAGCAGCAATGCCATAGCAGCAATGTTTTGTTGTCACCATTATGTTGCGAAATATTCCAGCGTAACACCTGTACTGTATGCTCTATTTATCTACAAATTACACTCCGCAATACACAAAGTTGTAGTCACTGTGTGTGAATTGTCCGAATTCTGTGGCAGCATGCTAGTGGGCGGAGCTACCAGGGCTATATATATCTAGCGGTTACAGTGTCATCTAAAAATAGAAGCAAGCTCCTGCGTATTCAGGCACATGCCCAGATTGGCCTAATGTGCCCCATCCGTGATTTTTTGCGCGATGTCGGGCGCAAGACAATCAATAATTTGCGGCATTGACAATAAATAAGGGGGATTGCCGCAATCGCGCGTGCTGGATGCATCCCTGCCATCCCTGCATGATACGTAAACAAATCAAAGTTCGCTATGAAGGGCAATTCTTCGTTTTGATTGGTGGAAAATTTTGTGAATATTAACTAGCGTCAAATGACGCGCATACGCGATCCAATGGGATAAACCCGAGATGCTGGGATAAACCCGAAAATGCTGGGGTTACTAGTAAGGAGATTTTGAGCAGAGGTCGATTATAAATTAGCCGAATAAACACATTTTAAACGATTATACGTGGCTGAAACTTGTTCTGTTTAATAAATAAAAGCTTTAAATTAGCCCAATAACCGGCATATGTTGGCGTATATGGCCATTAGAACCAACTATATGGACTTCAACAACAATAACTTCCGGGTTAAATCTCTTCAGGCGTTCAGCTCATTAAGTATTCAAAATTGTGTTATTTGGCTATAAGTAAAGTTTTAAACGGAGATAATTGCCAAAAATGCAAACTTTATCGGTTGATGCAATTTGGAAGTGATACAGAAAAATTCGCGTTCGTAGATTACCGAATAGCGGAGAAAAGGGTTGCTACAAACTTTTTCAGAATTCGATGGATAACCAACATATTAGCCGATCTATAAATAGATCGGCTAATAATAATTAGATATAGGGGTTAATTACAATGTATAGATCTGTTTCATTCCAACTAGGGGTACTCATCAGGTGGAATATTTGGCAACCATATGACATTTATATTTTGGTTGTATTATTTTTTTGTAAATTACTTCTTCATTTTTTAGGAAGCATCTGAGTGTCTGCTAAATACAATTCACAAGGATAATGTCATCATGATCAGACTATGTTTAGACAACAGGCTGTTAATTGTCAACCTTCTCCCACACTAATATTCAGTATCAAGAAATGAGAATAAATGATCTTAGCATGCATGATGTGCATACACATAGTCTCTTACAAGTCTTATATGACTGATGACAATGTACTGTTGTTTTATGCTTTGCATTTGTATTACTTATTTGCATTATTATGACATTTATTTAACGTGAAGACTGGGCCACGATGGTACGTATGAGATACAGTACCTAAAATCGTTACAATTAGCCAAAAGCCTACTAATGTCTACTTATTTGCATGTACATTGATGAGACTTTAATATACTTTAATAAACCATATCAGACTATGACAACAGGCTGTTAATTGTCAGCCTTCTCTCACACCTTTTGTGTCATACTGTATAATAAGAACCCAGGTGGTCTGTATATGGTCATGTCAAGTTGTAAAACAATTACACTTACACTGTACATGGATTATCCCTGTTATCAACAGGGATTTTCTCAAAATTCCAAAAGCAGCTTTTATTAGTGGCAGGTTACTATAGTAATGAGGAGTTTTCTCATATACAACTAGATTTGTCAGTAAGCGGGGGCTTACGGAATACCCCCCCCCCCCCCCCCGCGTCAGCCCTGACCTAGAATTAATTCCAGCTCGCATACTATCATTTTCAGATAAAAGACTGTCAGCACATATGGAGAGTGCGATGGTGGTTCCAGTTGAAAAAAGCAAACTAGACATTCTAAGTCCGTGACCTTGACCCCTGGCATAAATGGGGGTCGTAGGTTTGTTTCAGAATGATGTATGAGTGTCGAGAGGGAGGTAAATATCACTGCATTCCGCAAAGGGAAAAAGAAGTTATAAGGAAATTTACATTTGTTAAGTTTTAGTTCTTTTCTAAGTTTATAAGTCCGTGACCTTGAGCCCTGGCATAAATGGCGGTTGTAGGTTTGTTGCAGAATGATGTATGAGTGTCAGAGAAGGGGTGGGTAAAATATGAAAGATTTCCGCAAAGGGAAAGAGAAGTTAAAAGGAAATTTACAATTAAGTTTTAGTTTTTTTCTAAGTTTCTAAGTCCGTGACCTTGACCCCTGGCATAAATGGGGGTCGTAGGTTTGTTGCAGAATAATGTATGAGTGTCAGAGAAGGGGCGGGTAAAATATGAAAGATTTCTGCAAAGGGAAAGAGAAGTTAAAAGGAAATTTACAATTGTTAAGTTTTGTGACGGACGGAAAGACGGACAAGCTGACTCCAGTATACCCCCCCCACAACTTTGTTGATATAATAACATTGGGGGGGGGGGGGGGGGGGGGGGGTATAATCAAATAAGACAGTTCGCAAATACTACACAGACTTGTATATGGGGAAGAAAATTGTCTAGAAAATAATGATGTTTTTTTTCTCTAAATAAACTTATTATTTCTTTTTTATTTCAGAATGTATTACCTATAGGCTTATCAGTCTACACAGATATAAACCATAGTAGATATAGGGGAATATAGAGACTCATCTTGACATTTTGGAATGAAAAAGACCACCAAGATTCATATTTCCCGATATTTCCCAGTATTTCCCGCCGTCCTGGGAAATACTCTTATTTCCCGGGAAATTGCCAACTCTGGGACATACAGCTTCTTGCAAAACCCATAAGCTTCATTTCTCCACTCACAGCCACAAATTTCTTTGACAAGCTGTACCTACAGATAAGGTCGAGTTTTTAGTAACCAATTTCTTCTCATCTTATCCCAGACATAGTCCTACACACCCTGTTGTATGCTTACCTGTTTCTAACGGCCTTATTAATTACATTAGCCTTGGTACTTGACCACCACATGAGGTCAATTACACACCCCATATTCGCATTAGCCACACATTACAGTTATATACCTTCTTAGACATGTTAGAGGTACAGGATGGTACAGAGGTACCAGATGGTACCAGGTCCCGGTTGGTACTGGTACAGGCTTATAGGGATCGCCCATTTCGTGTTATCACTTCCGGAATGTTGAAAAGGTCAATAATTGTTTTTATTCTGACAACAGAAACTGAATCCGAAGATTGTATTCGTGCACCGAACCAAGCAGTCACTAATAGCGAATAATCAAATATGGCGGTTAATCGTCCCACCCTTAGAATACAGAAACAATTGCAATAACATAAATTTAGCACAAAAAGCAGACAAAACATTTATTACACTGAAAAGGCGATCAAGCTAGTTGTTAGAACTATTTACAAGAGGCCCAAATGGGCCTGTATCGCTCACCTAAAAGCCTCCATAGTGGTCATCTTGATTTCACAAAGACTCTTCACTTACAACTTCAAATGTTCCACAGAATTTGTTGGTACCTTCTGATCTAACATATATTGCGAATGTGCATATGATTTACTGCTATACCTTCGATTTGATATATAAAATGACCATATTCGGTCAAAAATAAAATTTGACCCCTATTTGACCCCTCGGGCCACGCCCATTTTTGACCCAGGGGCCACCATATGAACAAATCTGAAACAGCGGTAACTATCAATCATTCTTACCAAGTTTCGTCGATATCGGCCTGGAGGTTTGTGAGAAGAAGATTTTTTGACAATTTGACCTACTTCTCAACGGCGGCCATCTTGGATTTGGTGATGACCTCCATTTTAACAAAAATGAACAGGCTTCACCCACAGACCATTACAGTTAAGTTTGGCCAATATCGGCCAAGCAGTTCACAAGAAAAAGACGTTTGAAATCTTTAGTAAAAGAATGACCTTTTGAACTATCAGTGGCCATCTTGGATGACGTAATCATCTGATTTAGACAAAAAATTCTCCAGAGTGATCGTCTCGTCAATACCTTCGATTTGATATATTATAAGACTATATTCGGTTTTAAAATAAAAAAAAATTTACCCTATTTGACCCCTCGGGTGACGCCCATTTTTGACCCACCGGGGCCACCATATGAACAAATCAATCTGAAAACAGCGCTAACTATTGATCATTCATACCCAGTATCGTCGAAATCGGCCTGGCGGTTCTGAGAAGAAGATTTTTTAAGAATTTGACCTACTTCTCAAACGGCGGCCATCTTGGATTTGGTGATGACCTCCATAACAAAAATGAACAGGCTTCAACCACAGACCATTACAGTTAAGTTTGGCCAATATCGGCCAAGCAGTTTACAAGAAAAAGACGTTTGAAATCTTTAGTAAAAGAATGACCATTTGAACTATCGGTGGCCATCTTGGATGACGTAATCATATGATTTAGACAAAAAATGTTCCAGAGTGATTGTCTCGTCAATACCTTCGATTTTATATATTACATGACTATATTCGGTTAAAATAACATTTGACCCCTATTTGACCCCTCGGGCGACGCCAATTTTTGACCCACGGGCCACCATATGAACAAATCTGAAACAGCGCTAACTATCGATCATTCATACCAAGTATCATCGAAATCGGCCTGGCGGTTCGTGAGAAGAAGATTTTTTAAGAATTTGACCTACTTTTCCATGGCGGCCATCTTGGATTGTCGATGACCTCCATTTTAACAAATCTGAAATGGCATCACCCATATATCATCCCTGTGAAGTTTAACCAATATCGGCTCCGCAGTTCGGGAGAAGAAGATGATTGAAAATGTTCACAGACGGACGACTTTGCCATAACAATAGCTCACATGAGCTTTGCTCAGGTGAGCTAAAAATGGCGTAAGACCCGTGTTTTTTTAAACGTTCGACCGGCAAAATATGTTATGCGACCGACATATGCTCATTTGCATGAAAGCTGTAAGACCTCAAGTTTGGGTGTTGGTTGTTGGTTGTATAATTCTTCCCCAGCGCTCGAATAATAATAAAAACATTGACTGTGGTTTGTATTTGGTAATTCCACAGTGGCTTTATTATTACAAATATCCAGCCCAGCAAATGTTTTTCTTTGACAAATAAAACAGTGACAATTGCTACGGAAGGTTTGTCATGCCAGTCTATTCATAGCATGCATTCACAACATGAAGGGAAGTGATCTTCTGGAAATGACAGGAGGGGCGTTACAATGAGACTGAAGAATGGTTGGTGTGAGAGAATTCATGACACTTGCAGTGTGAGACATCAAGCGATGCTTTACCGTGTCCTTCAACGAGTTTAAATTTTGCATCAGTACATGTGCCAGAAGCAGAAGCCATCTAATTTCGTTACATTTCAATACATGCATCCCGACACCCAAAACAGACGAGAATGTTAGGTAAGTTAGTGAAAAAGTAAAAAAAATGAGATGTAAAGAAATAAAACAGCCATGCTACAGTGCTTGCCATACCGGTCTGGCAAACACTGTAGACACTTGTCAGACTGATCCAGACATGTACTGGTTAAAAACTCTGAACTGTGTGCATAATTTAAACAGACTATTTAATACTGATTGCCGTAACAGACAAATGCATTTTAAAACAGCATTTATTAATAAACTAGAAAATGTGTTCATAGAACACGGATGCCCCACATATCGCTTTGATAATAAATGAGGCCAAATACCAAGTCAAAATTTTTTTTTACCCCAGCTTTAAAGTTTTTGAAGCACCAAGTATGTGACTGACACTGGGCTTGGCGGGATCAGGACGAACGTGGATTTGGCACAGGCGGCAGTAGAGGCAGTAGAGGACCATTAGAGCAATGCGTATATATGAAGCTGATTCGTGAAAGAAAACAGAAATAAGATATACCGACCGTGTGAAGCGAAAACGAAAGAAAAGAAAACAGAAATTATAAGATATTTACCCGAGCGTTAAGTTTTTGAAGCACCAAGTATGTGACCTTGACCCTGGGCTTGGCGGAGGCAGGACAAACGTAGATTTGGCACAAGGCGGTAAAGGACCATTAGAGCAATGCGTATATGAAGTATGAAGCTGATCCGTGAAAGGAAACATAAATTATAAGATATTTACCTTAGCGTTAAAGTTTTTGAAGCACCAAGTATGTGTAACCTTGACCCTGGGCTTGGCAGGGGCAGGACGAACGTGGATTTCACACAAGGCGGTAGAGGACCATTAGAGCAATGTGTATATGAAATATGAAGCAGATCGGTTGAATAATGAAGAAATTATAAGACATTTACCCGAGCGTTAAAGTTTCGTGACGGACAGACGGACGGACGGGACAGACGGACAAGGGTAACACTAAATGCCCCCTCCACTATCGTGGTGGGGGCATAATAATAAAAAATAAATACTGAAATACCCAAGGTAGTACTTTCACTGCCTGTGCCTAGAATTCGCCCCCATCGTACCATGCTCCAGGCTCTCTGTAACGACAACCATTTCTCCCCAGGTTCTGATTGTATGATATTATTTGAGCGCTAGAGAAGAATTATACAACCAACATCCAAACAGCTTTTATGCAAATGAGCATATGTTGGTCGCAGCACATATTTTGCGGGTTCAACTTTTTAAAAACACTGGTCTTATGCCATAAAAATAGGTATAACAACTTAGCTTCATCACCTTTTCAGTGTAATAAATGTTTTGTTTGCTTTTTTTGGGCTAAATTTATGTTATTGCTAATGTTTCTGTATTCTAAGGGTGGGACGATTAATCGCCATATTTGATTATTTGCGATTCGTAACTCCATGGTTTGTTGCATGAATACAATCTTTGGTTTCAGTTTTGACCTTTTCGTCATTCCGGAAGTGATAACACAAAATGGGCGAACCCTATAAGACGGTACCGGTGTAACGGTCAGAAATCCCCCGTGTCGAAAACCACCTCCGGGGCTAAGTTTGGGCCGGCCTAATATCCCCCTTCCCCCTACGCCGTCCCATATAGACATTAAATATCTGTTAAGAGGGGGGGGGGCAGGGGGACATTTCCATCTAGTCAGAAATCTCCCCCCAAATACCACCAGTCAGATATTCCACATGGGCTGTTTGTTTATGAAGGTAACTGTAATGCGTGGCTAACTCGAACATGGGGTGTGTAATTGACCTCATGTGGGGTCAAGTACCAAGGCTAATGTCATTAATACAGTCCTTAGAAACAGGTAAGCATGCAACAGCAGGGTGAGTAGAAGGATGTGTGTAATAAGATGAGAAGAAATTGGTTATGAAAAACTTATCTGTAGGTGCAGTTTGTTGAAGATATTAGTGGCTGTAAGTGGAGCAATGAAGCTTATGGGTTTTGCAAACACCTGTATGTCCAGATCAGTCTGTGCATCTGCACATGTAAGATGCACATGTACAGTCTGATCATGATCTGTATTGTTCGCCATCCCATCAATGAAACACCCAGTCATGCTTCTGACAAACATAGATCTTTATCAGTCTACAGAAGTGTGCTATTTGATAAGGAGCTACATGTACACCGATAATAAATCCCATAAGCTCCGTTTATCCTGTTACAGCCACATATTTGGTTACATGACTCATGCACCCTAATACAGATCATCGTGACACAACTGTTTCTCCAGGAGCTATACTGGTCGCAAATCCCATAAGCTCCATTTCTCCAGTCGCAGCCACATTAACTTATGAGTGTTTCCATGGTTTCAGACAAGTTCAACTTTGGGGGAATAGTATTACAGACATAAAACTATTTCCCAATGGCAGAACATTTGTGTCGTCTGAATAAGTGATGTACTGTTAATTATACAACCAGCAGCATGTTAGAAATGTCTGATCATTTGCTTTATAATGTGAAGAGAATATGGAGCAGCTATGCCCCCGCCCCGCCCAGTCATATTTGAGCGGGTTCTCTGAGTTTATTCTGGTCTGCGTCTCACGAATGGTTTGAAACACAAGACTGGCGAGTGATAACAGGGATTTCCCCGCCGGGACTCGTGTTTTCTGCGTCCCTGACTCGCAAAATTGTCAACATATTGAAGCAATCTGTCAAATAATAAAGTTATACGCGTAACATAAAGCGGGCTACTTCGCTTTATGTTACGCGTATACATATGAAAACTGTCCGTCTATCTGTCTGTATCTCTCTCAATATCATTAGATAGAAACCGCACCTGTTGTAATTTTGTTTACAAGACAAAGTCAAGCGATCCATGATACATTGCAAGTGTGCGTCTAGTGCACCTGTTGCTGTAGTCCAGGATAAAAAAAACACATCTGACACAGCACTTGGTTAATCAAAAGTAAATGCAAAACTTAACAAAATTCATACCAAAAATGGGCAAAATGTGTACAACTCTCGAAGTGACAGTCGTGCAGAATGATCAGTGAGATTGCGAAAATTGGGAATAATATCACTGAAGATTCTTAGCCTTGTTATTTTTTCTTAAAATGATTGTAAATGTACTAATACAGTTTCTATAATGCCTAGGCTATTAATGTACTATATATGAAAAGGAAATATCTAAATTGTATCACTGGTTCACATAAGAAAAGTGCGACAATGACACCATTAAATTATAATAGAGAAGTTGTAACACCGTGGTAAATGCGGGAAGTACAGTAGCTCTGCAATACTACAATATACTACGGTACCATTTATAGCATACTAACATCATGGTAAAGCTATCAATTGGTAACTTTAGTTTCATACACTAACGTCGCCCGTCATAGGTAATGCTTATTTCATACTACCATGATGATGAAGCTTGTACAAACTTTTTGACATTTAGGACGACAACGACCGAAAAAACGGCGACTATAGACTTCTGCTAAGGAGGGCGCGACAAAAATGGACAACATCTTTAACTGACCAAGTGGTCATGAATAGTTGTGTGGAACGTTTTCATATTTTTCCAGAAACACGTGCATCGACTTGTCAATCGTGCCAAAAGTTCCGCATACCTTCTATTCTTCGAGTCTTCAAACTACAATGTACTTGAAACGTTTTCCACTCTAGATTAATCATTAGTCTTATTTGTCATCCACAAACACATACTGTAAAGAATTGCAGGATGTTCAGTCCCTTGATATAGATAGTGGGAAAGGAAACATTAGGGAACAATTGATGTTTCATTGCTCAAAATAACACTGTTTGTTGAATATTTGATCCAAAATTGCAGCGAATATGCAGGCTGACCAGTTTCTATACTGGGCGAAAATGATAGTCTTCCCATTTTGCATACAATGGCTAATGTAAGTGACATGCAATGACAAAATTAGAAAATTTGTTCATAGAACATGGATGCCCCACATATCGCTTTGATAGTAAACAAGGCAAAATTATAAGAACAAAAGGGGGAGATAAATCATGACTGAGTGTCAAGGTCATTTTGCGGATTGATTGACTGAACGGTTTCAGAGGAGTTGTGTACACAAACTCTGTACTCTACATAGAATTGAATAGAAAAATGTTGAAAAAATGGCTAAGTTAAAATGGTGATATTTTTGTTAAAAATAATTGTTCAGCATTAAAACACTAAGGTGCACATCTTCAATATGTGTAGAAGACGTGTGTAAAGTTTCAGATCAATCTCTCCGGGGGAATAGCGGGGCTTATATTTTCGCTGCTGTGAAAGCCCCGGTAAAAGCCCCGCACTGCGGGGCATCATGAAATGTTAAGCCCCGGGGTATGCCCAGGTAAAGCCCGGTTAAAACCCCGGTAAAGCCCCCAGGGTGTGTCCCGGCCCATTTGTAAAAGCCCCGGTAAAGTCCCCGCACTGCGGGGCATCATGAAAGGTAAAAGCCCCGGTGTATGCCCCGGTAAAGCCCCGCCCCTCCCCCGGAGGGGGGGTGCGGGGATTCACATTGACTGATGCATAAGTATTCTTAAGCACAGTTGTGAAGGTCAAATTACGGGCAGCATGCATTTGTCCACAGATTTGATGTATCAAAATATTAATTATATTTTGTTACACTGCATTACATAAGTTATGACAGACTATTCTTTCCAAATGTGTGCTTGAAGCGTTCTTTGTTTACGTTCTACTTCGAGGAGAGTGACCTAAGTGACACACTTTATTAGGTAAGTTTATGGTAATATATTCGTTTCATATTGTAGAATTGTCTCTCAATAACAATATAGCAAAGTATAGCAATGCCGTGCAGGTTTTATCTATATTTAAGAGTGAGAAGTGTAAATGCTATTACGCACATTTTTACTGTGTAGCATGGTATAGTGATATATTGCAACCCATTGCATATAAAGTGGAAAACGTGCAGCTAGATCAAAACTTGTTCAGAGTACATAACTCTATCACATTTCATAACATTGCACTACATAAGAATAGAGCAACATGTTGCATATAAAACGGAAAATGTGCAGTTGTATCAAAATCAGAATTCGTCCGATAATAGGAACACCCCGAAGTGGTCACACTAAGAAAAAACAAGAAATGCGTCTGTCGAACGCGGATGCCACCTGCAGCATATTTGAGAAACTGTGACAAAGTGGTTAACAGAAAAGTGTGACAGACGGATGGACAGACGGTCCAAACACTATACAGGCCCCTATACAGGCCCGTAGCCAGACCCGTTTGAAGGGGGGTCGTTTCGAAGGCCCAATGGGCCCCGAGGTATATAGGGGGGTCTAAAAAAAATGGACCTCATGCTAAAAAAGTGTACTTAGAGGCTGGGGGGGGGGGGGGTTGGGGGTCGACGACCGCTCCGACCCCCCCCCCCCCCCCCCCGGCTACGGGCCTGCTATATGCCACCCGTTTCTTCGAAACCCGGTGGCATAAAAATTGAAATAATTTCAAAAAATTAAATATTTTCGACTAACAACTTATAGAAATGAATAGCCCACACTATGTTACAGAAGTTATTGACTACTTATCAGTAATAGATGGTATAAATTTAAAAAGGCAAACGAATGGTGCAACAAAAAAGTTACCTACGCGTAAGACGTCCAAAGCAAAAAGGAAGTCTCCCGTGCGCGCATGCGCGGTCGATATGGGATGGGACAGGTGTAAGTGGGGACTAGATGCGGATCAATAAATTGTATTCGGAATGGGTATAGTATAGCCCAATAGAAGCTATATAGCAACATATAACAGGGAAGTATGATACAGAAACTAATATTTCTTTACAAGAAAACAACCTCTAACACAAGTAATGTTGCCTTCAAGCTATATCAGGCCCGTACGCAGAGGGGGTGCGACGGGTGCGTACGCACCCCTTAACCCTTTAACTCTTAACCCGCAGGCCAGTATAGTGGTATTGGCAAACAGTGTAGATCCAGATGAGCCGGCTCGTAACGAGCCGTCTCATCAGGATCTGCACTTTTTTCACTTAATTTTCATAATTTTGAGAACAAAAACACCCCATGTTCATAAATGGACTGGTCTGAACATCATTTTGTGATGATTTAGATTAAAATTAACAAATCAAAATCCATTCCAGTTACTTAGGGGTGAAAGGGTTAATCTGCCGAGGTCTGTCCATGGATGTGCAAAAACAATGTGTAGCCATTCGCGCCGTCGACATGGGTACCCCCATAGCGTACTCGCGCCACTACATGGGGCTCGCCCCTGACGCACCCCGCTGACGCACCCCCAATAGAAAATCCTGCGTACAGACATGTGCCTGCTACGGTCAACAATGTCAACAACGAGGCAGTATTCACATATATGTTATACTATATTCTATAAAGTTTACGAATCAATTATCTTTGAATCAAACGATAATCAGGTATATAACGGGTCATTAAACATATGATTTCGTTGGCAGAGATGGAGGCGAAGGTTACATAGGATACGCCTTGATATCGGAACCGTTGTCTATGTCACTTATTCTATAGAGCCATATGCAGATACAGTATCATGTTATTATGTGAAACCAGCGTAGAACACAGGTGGAAGATTCGGACCTATGACACAAACAAATGCCCATTAAAAAATCAATTACCCCATCCACTTGGTCTCGTACAGTACTATGTTCTACAGACTCTTTGACGGATAAATCATTAAAATGTGGTACTTATTGATATCCGAATGATAACCACCGCAATCTTGGAATTCAAAATGGCCAACATGAGAAACATTAATTTTACGATTGGACGGTCGTGGATTTGGCACAGGATGGTAGTAGAGACTTACAGGAATGCATGTGTGAAATATTAAGCATTTTAGATGAAGGAAATATAAGTTATAACATATTTCTCTGATGTTAAGTTTTGTAAAGAGACTAAGTATTTGACATTGACCTTGGGATCAGCGGGGGTTGGACGGTCGTGGATTTGGCACAGCATGGTAGTAGAGCCTTACAGGAATGCATGTGTGAAATATTAAGCATTTTAGATGAAGGAAATAGAAGTTATAACAATATTTCTCTGATGTTAAGTTTACGGACGCACGGACGCACGGACGCAGCGCGTGCGCACGGGCGGACGAACGGACGGACAACCTGACTCCAGGGGGGTATAATTAACGATATAATTTTCAAGATGGCCTCCCAGAATATAGATAAATTAGATAATTATATTAAACGCATATACAGCGTGTACTCCTAGGAGTGTTATACACTAATATCTAAGTACTCCATTATCGTCACATTTCTCACAGGCGATAGTCTGACCTTTACGGTGGCAATGCATGGCGGCCATTTTTCAAAATGGCTGCCATCAAAAACTGTGTTTACCCATATAACAGCCAATGAAAACTCTGGACGAATTAGCAGATTTATCGACACTTTCGGAACACATCCCGAAAACTCCAACCATAAATAGAGGATCTCAAACGAGTTTCCATTTGATATGATATTTATGAAACGAGTCACGCACAATTGATGCACCGAGCCTCCGGCGAAACTAACATTACTATCCTACTCTCTGTTCCTGGGAGAGAATGAGTCGAAAATTCGAAAAATCAACGGCTGAATCTAATCAGCAGTAACTGTTGCTCCCTCAATACACGACCTCAATATAGGTTACATTCCACCATTGATTGCTACTATATAACCTGGATTTATTTAAAATACATATAGTATGGAATACTTTCTGTCAGACTAAAATTTTCATAATGAATTAGCTTGTGGACAGTAAAATAGGAGAAAACTAGGTGTTGGCAATCATGTAAGAAATTCCCATGACTCGTAAGGCATGATGGCCGCGGCCCGCATGTCGAGCCCGCTGAGGCATTTGATAGTCTCAGAGTGTATTTATTTTAGTTTAAAGCCCAATAAGCATACACAGTTTCAAGCAAATCTGACTTACGGTTACATAGATAGTAGGTATGTGAAAACGTTAACGCAAATTTTGACAGAAACTTTAACGCAAACTTCTAAATCATTTGACATTGACATAGGGGCACAAGGGCCGCATGAGTTGGACACAGAATGAATATATGGATGATGACTAATAATCATATGAAGTTTCAAGTCAATGTGACTTAGGACTGCAGAGATATAAGGTATTTAAAAACTTTAACGCAGATTTCGGAACGCAAACTTCTAAGTCATTTGACCTTGACATTTGGCACAGGGGCCGCATGAGTGGGATATAGCATGCATATATGGATCTTGACTAATAAGCATATGACGTTTCAAGTCAATGTGACTTAGGACTGCAGAGATATAAGGTATTTAAAAACTCTAACGCAGATTTCGGACGGACGCACGCACGGACACCCGGACGTCATTGTGATCACTATGTCTCGCTTTCCGTATGCGGGCTCGACAAAAAGCAGACGCTCGAGAGTGGATCAACGAATTATATGGTCATGTGACGTGTGAATACGTGACAGGCAGTACAATGACATTGCTGTCATAATTTTTATTGAAAATGCTGTCATAATTTGTATTGCAGGAGTAAATGTTTATGTACTTCTATTAATTCCAATCCGAAATTCACCAGTAACCAGAAACAGTTACAAGGTGCAAGATCACGTGGTTACAACAACAACGTCGCCCACTCCAAGTAAGCATTATTTGATATTTTCCTTAATATGTAACTGATTTTGATGAAATATGGCGCAGCAAACGCGTCTTCATGAGATGCATTTGGTGGTCCAGGGAGTTTGGCACAGACTGACGTAGTTTTTGCAAAGAAATCGATTCTTCGCAAAAACGACAGAAGTTTGAGCGAAAATACAGAGACCACAAAATGTTAGTACCACGTGATCGTACACATCGAGTTAGCTCAAAGCAATCAAAATATTTCGCACCATTTCTTCAATATGTACTACCTTCGACTGGAACAGTAACTAAGTTGGTATATGAGGTTGTGGACCGTATTGATATGGACCGTTTCCTATTCAACAAGTAGATTTCGATCCAGTGTAAAATACAACCATTTAATCCATGTCGCCTTATCTTAAATATTAACCCCTTATGCCTACTATATCAAAGGATCTCAAAGGCTTTAGAAATGTCACAACACATTATACATGTAGATTGTCGCTCATCAAATGCCCGACATATTTGATGGTGAATGTCTATAAGTTGATATACCGTTGAGTGGCTGTTATAAATCAATTGTTGTGAGTGCAAGTGATTATAAATATGTTTAAACATTATTCTCTCCATTACCTTACCTAGACAGCTTAATAACGATATCGGGCGATAATTTGAAGGTGTCTGCGAACCCCCCCCCCCCCCCCCTTTTTTTAAATAGAGGAATTACACTTGCTAATTTCACGCCATCGGAAATTGACATCCATTGACAGATTGAATTCAACTGGCCCCAACATACCCAATCCGGCTTGTAGCATGTTTAGCATGGGTATTTCCAAAAACGATATAATAAACTAGAAATGTGGCCTGTCGGCACACGAATGCCCCCGCTGGCAGCCAAAGAAAACGAGGCACATTTGATTATAAGCCATTTACCCGAGCGTTAAGTTTTCGAACGCACCAAGTCTGTGACCTTGACCCTGGGCTTAGCGGGGGTGGGACGAATGTGGATTTGTCACAGGGCGGTAGAGGACCATTGGAGCAATGCGTGTGTGAAATGTGAAGCAGATCCGAGCAAGGAAACAGAAATTATAAGCCATTTACCCAGCGTTAAGGTTTCGAATGCACCAAGTCTGTGACCTTGACCCTGGGCTTAGCGGGGGCGGGACGAATGTGGATTTGTCACAGGGCGGTAGAGGACCATTGGAGCAATGCGTGTGTGAAATGTGAAGCAGATCCGAGCAAGGAAACCGAAATTATAAGCCATTTACCCAGCGTTAAGGTTTCGAATGCACCAAGTCTGTGACCTTGACCCTGGGCTTAGCAGGGGCAGGACGAATGTGGATTTGTCACAGGGCGGTAGAGGACCATTGGAGCAATGCGTGTGTGAAATGTGAAGCAGATCCGAGCAAGGAAACAGAAATTATATGCCATTTACCCAGCGTTAAGGTTTCGAAAGCACCAAGTCTGTGACCTTGACCCTGGGCTTAGCGGGGGCGGGACGAATGTGGATTTGTCACAGGACGGTAGAGGAACATTGGAGCAATGCGTGTGTGAAATGTGAAGCAGATCCGAGCAAGGAAAAGAAATTATAAGCCATTTACCCAGCGTTAAGGTTTCGAAAGCACCAAGTCTGTGACCTTGACCCTGGGCTTAGCGGGGGCGGGACGAATGTGGATTTGTCACAGGGCGGTAGAGGACCATTGGAGCAATGCGTGTGTGAAATGTGAAGCAGATCCGAGCAAGGAAACAGAAATTATAAGCCATTTACCCAGCGTTAAGGTTTCGAAAGCACCAAGTCTGTGACCTCGACCCTGGGCTTAGCGGGGGGGGGGGGGGGGGGGGGGGGACGAATGTGGATTTGTCACAGGGCGGTAGAGGACCATTGGAGCAATGCGTGTGTGAAATGTGAAGCAGATCCGAGCAAGGAAACAGAAATTATAAGCCATTTACCCAGCGTTAAGGTTTCGAAAGCACCAAGTCTGTGACCTCGACCCTGGGCTTAGCGGGGGCGGGACGAATGTGGATTTGTCACAGGGCGGTAGAGGACCATTGGAGCAATGCGTGTGTGAAATGTGAAGCAGATCCGAGCAAGGAAACAGAAATTATAAGCCATTTACCCAGCGTTAAGGTTTCGAAAGCACCAAGTCTGTGACCTCGACCCTGGGCTTAGCGGGGGCGGGACGAATGTGGATTTGTCACAGGGCGGTAGAGGACCATTGGAGCAATGCGTGTGTGAAATGTGAAGCAGATCCGAGCAAGGAAACAGAAATTATAAGCCATTTACCCAGCGTTAAGGTTTCGAAAGCACCAAGTCTGTGACCTCGACCCTGGGCTTAGCGGGGGCGGGACGAATGTGGATTTGTCACAGGGCGGTAGAGGACCATTGGAGCAATGCGTGTGTGAAATGTGAAGCAGATCCGAGCAAGGAAACATAAATTATAAGCCATTTACCCAGCGTTAAGGTTTCGGGACGTACGTACGTACGTACGGACGCCGGTAACACTATATGCCCCCCTCACCATTCGGTGGCGGGGGCATAAATACTGTGATTTCACCCTCAGGATATGGGATCACGTGTTCCATTGTTTTGTCAGGAGTGATGTCGGCGCCCATGAGGTCCATGTAAATCTTATTTTTCATCAATACGACTGCAGTTTCTTCCTTTTAATGATGACAATGCTCCACGTAAGAGTCCGCCAATGCAAATTTAGCAGCATTACTTATGTAGTTAGTCTGAACATTCAGCTTCTGCAGAGAAATTTGAATCGGACAGAATCGAACGTTGTGTAAACTTGGTCGGATTCAAATTTCTCTGCAGAATGTTCCCCACCACACCAGTCACTTAGCTCCTCCCTACAAGTAATATTATTAGTACTACATGTACTTTCATAATGGGCATAACCGGATTCAACTCTAAAATAGCAAGAAAGCTAAAAAAATGTACCTGGGGCTCAAACCAGCGACAAGGATGAACACAACGGTAAACTTACCAATCTCATGCTCCGGAGATACTTTTAAAATTACTTGTGGTTATTGATGGTCATGCATTTTCGCTAGACATGTACCAGTAAGAAATGTGGCCTGTCGGCACACGAATGCCCCCACCTGGCAGATGGAGAAACTGTGGCAAAGTTAACTAAGCAAAAGTGGTACGTATTCATAAGCAGTTATGTAGGTCAATATCATATTATGGGCATCATGGATGTTTGTTTGTTTGGGTTTAACGGTCTATCAACAGCTAAGGTCATTTAAGGCTGGGTCAATGGGTTTAGTACTAATCTTATATACAGGGTTCCCACTCTTTTGGGAAGACCAAATTCCATGACTTTCAAGGACCTGTTTTCGAAATTCCAGGACCCATATTTGCATGAATGATGCTGATGAAACGGTGTCGAGTCTGGAATACATTTTTACTTCTCTCCCCAACACAAGTGTATTCCAGGCTCGACACCGTTTCATGTAGTACTTCAGTTCTGAATTTACAAAATCACGATTTGGTGCCAGGTGCCCTTACCACATCAAATCGTTTGGCTCGAAATCACGAAATTGCACTGAACTTTGTTCAACAACACCAATAATTGGACTGGAATCCAAATTCCATGACTTTCAATGACCTTTTCAGAAAAGAGGCAAAGTCCATGACTTTCCAGGCCTGGAATCCATTTTTCCAAATTCCATGACTTTCCAGGAATTTAAGGACCAGTGGGAACCGTGCATATATTACCTGTACAATTGCATGTACAGCATGGATGTGTGGCATTTGTCCAGAAGTATGATGTATTGGAATATTGAAGTAATCAATCAAGGGATATAGACGTTACGACTGAAATGAGAAACTCTGGCGACTTAATGTGTGAAAAAGTTCAGTCGTGAAGTTCAAAATGTTAAGGTCATGTTTAGGGCAGCATGGATGTGTGGCATTTGTCCATAAGTACGATGTATTGAAATATTAAAGTAACCCACCAAGGGATATAGAAGCTATGGGGGGGGGGGGGGGAATCACACACAACATATTCAGAATAACCTGAACTGGTGCCAGGTCCATACCCGACAGTCACTTGGCATCTTCCCCTAAGAGTAATAGGATTACAAGTACTCGTATTACTCATATAAGGGGTATACCCAAATTCAACTCTCACAGACAAGAATCCCAAAGACGTATCCGAGGGCCAAACATGGTCTCTGGTTGGGATTCTGGTAAAATTTAATACTGATCGTTAAATTACCCATCCATGCTCCCACCTGCACCCACAAGTTATGACAGAATTAAGATACTCTGGCGAACTTCTTAATGTGTGAACAAGTTCAAGGTTGTCAAGGTTAAAACATCAAGGTCATATTAAGGGTAGCATGGATGTGTGGCATTTGTCCACAAGTATGATGTATTGAACTATTATAGTAATCCATCAAGGAATATAGAAGTTGTGACAGAATTGAAAAACTCCGGTGAACTTCTTAATGTGGGGAAAAGTTCAGGAAAAGTTAAAAGTTGTGAAGGTCAAGGTCATTAAGGGCAGCACCGATTTGTGGCATTTGTCCACAGGTATACTGTCTTGAAATATTTAAGGAATCCTTCAAAGGATATAGAAGTTACGACATAATCGAGAAATTCTGGAAAAATGTGCGATACAGCATACCATTTATTGTAAAATGATCGTAGTATATAGCATATTAGACAGAAATTTACATTACAGACACCAGTTTAATTTAAATAAACTTAATTAGCGACCATGGATTGTGGAAATACTAATGTTCACAAAGAAAATTATTTTTCAGTATTATAAACAAAACAGTTGTATAACAAAATTTCTAGGATACTCGTGGTAAATTTGGGTTCAGAAAAATGATATAAATTTGTTTGTTAGTTTATTGGTGTTTAACGGCCTATCATAATCAACAGCTAAGGTCATGTAAGGCCGGGCAAACGGGTTCGATCCTGTTTTAACCTGCTGCATTGGGGGGAAAATCCAAAAATCAGAACTGAATATTTGCATAAGAACAAATATATTCAGCCCGGAAATTAGAACCTGACCTGGTGCTAGGTCCATACCACACCAAGTCACTTGGCCCCTTCCCCTAAAATAGGATTAGGAATAATCATAATACTCACATAAGGGGTATAACCAGATTCAACTGTCACATACAAAATGCCAAAAGACCAGTAGCCCATTTCATCAACATTGCAAAGTATACTTTAGTAGCAAAGTATACTTTGAGGGAGAAATTTTCAATTTTATGATAAATTTATTAATTTTTATTATACTGAATTTATTACATTATCACAGCCAATTTGGCCAATTGGCTGTGATAATGTAATAAATTCAGTATAATAATTCTGCATACTTTTAATCATGAAATATATGCATTTGTTAGTTCTATATGAAATAATGCATTTCAGGAAAAATAAATAATTACTCCCTCAAAGTATGCTTTGCTAGTAAAGTATACTTTGCAATGTTGATGAAATAGGCTACTGGTCTCCAGTCGGAATTCCAGTATTAAAGGATGAACATGTAAATTTGTAATTAAATTAGATTTTACTAATATGTTTCATCACTTTTTGGCCATATGCGAGAACCAGTGACTCAAGTTGATAAGGCAATAATTTAGAAAATTGCCAAAACATCATTCATGTTGGTAGTGGCAAAATAAACAACACACACCTATAAACTATGATTTATTTTGTGAAAACGTGTATAATGATGCAGGCATAACTAATAGTAACATAAACTACATTGTATATATATTCCTCAATGCGTACAGGTGATAGGGGGACACTGTATTCGGAAGGAATGTTCAAAATCCTTTATTTTCTATTAAGGCCAATATTGAAATAATCAATGGCAAGCATAAGATGGAAGCATCTGTGGCCCGTTTCACTATGCTTCGTACGATAAAAAATGGTACGATAAAAATGTTTGTACGAAGATTTCTATGAATTTGCTCCTCACATTAACATGT
Organism: Conchocele bisecta; assembly: GCA_029237695.1. NCBI lineage: Eukaryota > Metazoa > Mollusca > Bivalvia > Lucinida > Thyasiridae > Conchocele > Conchocele bisecta. The sequence goes on from CM055270.1 coordinate 31,795,854, forward strand.
TTCTCTAATGCCACCATTTGTACTTACGGGTTCATGTCATTAAATGTAGCACATCCACAAAATAATCCAAAATTGGCTGTCAGAACAAATGTTATTGTGGATTTCAATTTTGCACTTACAAACTTCTTAGTCGTACAAAGATTTATAGTGAAACAGGCCCCTGGTAAGGAGTGCCAGAGTTTGCAGGCTGATATGTAGTGATGTTGCATGCCAACATTGTAAGGCAAGTTTCGTCAGCAAACAAACACTTATTCCGAAATCAAGCCAGTTGCTAGAGGTTTAGAATGATTGTGCATAGAAAAGTCAAGATAAATCTGTTTTCATGTTAATACTTGTGGGGACTAAAACCAACAACAATGTAGAGAAAGAAGCAAATAGCAAGCAGAAGTCGGAAGACACGAAAGAATGAAATTTGATCAGTTCATTTCTTGCATTCATAGCACACAGCTTTGTGATAAATCGGTGTACCCAAAATTGGACTGAAACCAAGCCATTTTATTGGTGGAGCCGGTCTCCATTCCTACCCACACAATCCCGGGGCTTAGATGCGAATTTATAGTAATTTAGCCTAATACAAGTACCCTTAAAATTCTGATTTAAATTTTGTCATCTCCAATTTACTTTTTATTTCATATTTCATTTTTCTCAAAGAAAACACGTTTTGACAGTGCATGAGAATCGTCGGGGGATTCTCATGTGCTGCCAATTCATATTTTTGTTAAGGAATATGACAAAAAATAATAATCTAAAAACAGCACAAGACAATATTTGTTTCCCCTTTCTAGGGTTGGTTTTCCCGCCAAATGGTCATGGATAGGAAAGTTAACCCTTACAATGCTGAATTAATTTTTGTCGTCTGCTGTTTATTTTTTGTTCTTCATATTTCTCATCAAAAATATGGTTCGACAGCACTTTAGAATCATTTCCAATGGAAATGATTCTAAAATGCTGGCAAACCATGTTTTGAATGAGAGAAAAGACCAATATGAAACAACAGCAGACGACACTTTTCGGTCCCGCATTATAAGGCTTAACAGGGGTTTCACAGCAGCAGTAAAACTAGACTACATTATTCGCAAAGATTGGGATGTATTTATTGACTGAAGCAATACTGTTACCGGTATTAGGAAAATAATCAAAAACCATCACCCAGAGCTCCAGATAAGTGTTGTATCTAAACAGTAGTATATGCCGAGATTTCAAATTCAATGCATATTTTACTTTTACAAATGTATTATTGATCATGTTGATTTTATTCCTCATTAAATAGGGAACAAATGATAAAAACTAATAATTTTTTTTAAATTCGCTTATTTGAGCTGCTTTTTGCAGCTTAACCAAGTAAATTTTCAACTTTATTACAGTATTTTCACTACTCGATTTGAAAATCAGTGCTTAGTATGACATTGCTGCGAGTATTTTGTACTCCCACTTTTGATAATCAATGCGTATTCAGCTAAAATAAGTGTGTAAAATACGCCAACAGGCACCTTATCTGGAGCTCAGACATCACACGATCATTCAGCTAACAACATAACATGCTCGACGTGGTTATATTTAACAGTATGTGTATATGTACAAAGCAATTTCAATCAAATTAAGCCAATGGTCCATCAAGACATGAATCTTCCACTACGATACAATTCATTGTGCGAGAAGTGTTGTCCGACCTTTGAACTAGAGTAGACCCACCCAGTCCAGCTACATGGTGTAGTTTGACAAGTCAACAGTGTTCACCACATCACCAGTAGACGATTTCATCAAAATTGCAAAGTATACTTATCTAGCTGAGTATACTTTGAGGGAGTAATCATTTATTTTTCCTGAAATGCATTATTTCATATAGAACTAACGACTGCATATATTTGACGATTAAAACTATGCAGAATTATTATACTGAATTTATTACATTATCACAGATAATGTAATAAATTCAGTGTAATAAAAATTAATAAATTTATCCTAAAATTGAAAATTTCTCCCTCCAAGTATACTTTGCTAGATAAGTATATTTTTCAATGTTGGTGAAATAGACTACAGATCACTGTAGAAATCGCGTTTGGGACACGTCATGTGATTTTGTATCTACCGGTAATGGGATGTCCTATATCGCATGAAAAATATTTACAGAATTTATGACAGTTTTCATAAATGACGTCAAAAGTTAACAAAATGAATTCCGCATTTACTATGAAAATGGTGCCAACTTCAGACATCATTTACAAAGAATATCACAGTTTCTGTATTAAAACATTTTTCATGAAAATCAGAAAACACATCTTCATATTTCATTAGAATTATCTCCAAGGAGACAATTCTAATGAAATACAAAGACATGTTTTCATTTTGAAGCTAACTATTCAACAATTGCTGTCTGTTGATGTGCAAACAGTAGTGTGATTTTATTTTACCCAATTAATATCTTGAAATACCAAATAGCTTCAGAAATGATGGAGTGACAATACTCAATTACTAATTCATTATCTGGAGCCCTGGGAATGCATAGACTAACTAGAACAGCACTACAACTGAATAAGAGTTCACATAAATATGGTGGCAGTTTTCCTAAATTGTTTAACCAATATGGCTACAAAAAAGTATCATATTCTCAGTGAACATAAAAAAAGTATTATTATTAATTAAATGGAATGCAAAAACATAAATCTACAATACAGTAGTCATTATTAATATATTATTGCATCTATAGGTAATGCTTAATACATTGTCAAGATGTTAACTGAAAATTCCTCTATTAACACATGCAGGTAGTCTTTATACACATAAACCTGCCAGCCTTAACAAGCATCAAGTGACAGTAAAAACATGGTTTGTCAGCATTTTAGAATCATTTCCATTGGAAATGATTCTAAAGTGCTGTCAAACCATGTTTTTGAGTCTTTATCAAAAGCTGATATGCACATAAGATCAAATTTAAAGAAACGGCCAATGTTTTCAGTGCAAACTTGTATAATATATGACGTATTTGTCCTATTGTGAAATTGTATTAGAAAATAATTTGCCATTGAAACATTCAATGTCAAAACTTGGACAATGTATTAAACTTATTCTGGAGGCACAAAATCTTGATGGGCCAAAACTTCTTCAACCAACTTTCTTCAATCATTAAACGATCTTCTGTTTAACTGCACATCACATGCTTCACAAAGTCTGAAACACAATAAGATAATCATTTATCAGGCATGGGAATGGAACACTATCCCCAATCCTGAAAAATTATTTGAGCAGGGTATTGCGCTGCGATTTGCTAGGGGGGATTGGGGGCATGCCCCCCAGAATTTTTGTTCAATTCTAGATGCTCTGTGCTTCATTCTGAGGTATATTTAGCATTAAATACCTACATCACATTTTCCCCTGAAAAAATATGCTTTAATTAGGAAAAATTGGCAACATAATCCATTTCAATTTAAAATAATACTTGCAAAAAGTCAGTACATGTATAACAGGGATTCCGCTGGGGAAAATAAAAGAATCGCCACTTTTTTTTTCTCTTTTTTTTCTTTCTCGAAAATTGTAATTTTTTATCCCCATTCTCAACAGATTTACAAGATTCACAAAAGTGGTCCCTGAGACCTCAAATCCGGATTTCCCATGCCTGATTTATACGCAGTATGACACCACTGCTGGGCACAATGTAATAGTTTGCGACCAGTGTAGATCCAGATCAGCCTGTGCATCCGCACAGTCTGATCAGGATCTGCACTGTTTGCTAAGATTCACAATACGTAAGTAGCTTGAGCTTCAGTAGCATTTCACCAAAATTGAAAAGTAAACTTCTCTTGCTAAGTACACTTTGAGGGAGAAGACGCTGTCTGGTTTAGAACTCTAGGCGCCCCTATATGTGGCTGTGACTGGAGAAATGGGTCTTATGGCCTTAGCGACCAGTGTAGATCCAGATCAGCCTGTGCATCCGCACAGTCTGATCAGGAGCTGCACTGTTCGTCATTCCATCAATGAAACATCAGTCATGCTACAAACAAGCAATAAGTAGAAGTTATTTGATTTGTATGTGGATATATGCGCTAGTTCCGCAGCGTGCGATATTGCGCGACTTTAGGAATGCAATACCATCGTGCAGCGGAACGAGTGGCATATATTCACATACAAATCAAATAACTTTTATTATATACAGTAGAATTTCGATAACTAGAACAGGTCTTGCTCGAACACCATGGAAAACTCGAACTGGTTCGACAGTCCCGGCAAATTTCCTATATAATTCATGTAATAAAACACCTTAAACTCGAACTATGAATTACTCGAACAGTCGAACCTGTGGATTAGTCCCGTGGACGGTCAAACAGTGGTAATTACCGCTAATAACTCGAACAGGTAAGTCTGTGATCAGCTGTTTGTCTAACGAGGTGCGAATTCCACCATTGCGGGCGGTCGCGTTGAGTAGTTTCCCTTGACGCGGGATGACATTAAATCACGAATCGCAAACAATAGCGGCGTGAATTACGGGCGTTATGAAAAGGACTTGAATGCGTTATGTGTCATGAACAAACGTATTAACTTAAATTTAACTTTGACAGAAGATGTGCCAATACCAAACAAACCGAGATCATGGAATTCTTCAGGCGTTAATTTATAGTGTTTATATAATTGTATACTGACATTGTTTCGTTTATATTTTCCGTATGTATATTTATTCCAACCACTGTGCTATGTGCTATTTTTAGACACTGGGAATACCAGTATTATGTATAGACGCAAAGCGGAACATAGCGGTTTATTTGACGTATAATTACATGTAAATATTGAATAAAACAGCAACTTTACAATTGTATTTGTTATTTTTCATTTCTCCCTTCAAATGTAATGCATATACAATGGCATGTCACATCGGTCATCTCATATATTCACATCAGTGATTGTATTGACTGAATGTGACAGTACATTTTTGAAACTTCATTCCCTCGAACTATGCATCGCTCGAACTCGAACTCGATTCCGTTGCCGGTTCGAGCGATCAAAGTTCTACTGTATGTACATCTTTAGCAATTTATATGCGCTTCAAAAAATATACACAATATAAATAAAATAAACAAATTAGTGGTGATTTAGAAGGAACTATTTTGCGATGTGAAGTGTAGTTCCGGCTGACAAATATGAACTCACGAGACGTCAATATTTCCATATTGACGTCTTGCGTTGTATTGTGTTTCAATGGGAAACGAAAATATGTGTATAATAAAGATCGTTATCAGGCTCCATGCGTATGCTACGTGATCAGGAGCTACCCTGGTCACAAATCACATGAGCCCCATTGCATCAGTCACAGTGACGTATCAGCCACATGGAGACAATGCGAATGGTGGCGAGACTTACCTTCGTAGTTGATATTGCCCTGGGCGTCTTCCTGACCTTGGAATAACATGTCACACTCCTCGTCAGTCAACCGGTCACCTGCAGATGGGAAAATAATGGATTGATGGTTTATTGTTTGTTTGTTGGGGTTTAGTCTGACAATGGGTTTAGTACTAAATACCATATATTACCTGAACAATTACATGTATATGTTCAAGTACATGTACAAATGGGGGGAAAATCCCAAAATCAGAACTGAATATTTACAATAAAAAAATATATATATTCAGCTCTGAAATCAGAATAATTCTGATCTGATGCCAGGTCCTCGCCACACCAGAATCACATGTCCCCCTCCCAAAAACAGTAGGATCAGTAATAATATTACTACTTTCATAATGGGCAATAACCCAATTCAACTCCCAGGTAACAAATAAGCCAAAGATAAAAACGTATCGGAGGGCTAAACGAGGCAAATCGTGATTCCTATAGGGAGGAATCTCTACCGTTAATTTATGCCGTCACGTTAGCCCGACCACGTATAACATTGTATAGTAATTATAAATATGATAGCAACTGTGTTACCTAAGCACGACAGTATATGGCGGAGTTCAGCAGAGCTGATATAGCCATTCTGGTCCTTGTCAAACATGCGCAGACCTTCCACGAAGTCATCGGGACGGTTCTCCACCCGACAGCGGTTCATTGAGTGAAAAATCGGCAAGAAAACTTCAAACGAGATCCTGGAATCTGAAAGACGAAGTATATGTACAGTGGAGCCTCTCTAAACCGGACATCACGACAAACATCTATGATCCTATTTTGTATGGGTTTCTTGATCATGTACATTATCTCAGTAGCCTATTTCACCAACATTGCAAAGTAAATTTTTCTAGCAAAGTATAATTTGAGGGAGTAATCATTTATTTTTCCCGAAATGCATTATTTCATATAGAACTAACGACTGGCCTACATATATCTGATGATTAAAAGTATGCAGAATCATTATACTGAATTTATTACATTATCACAGCCAAAATGGCTGTGATAATGTAATAAATTCAGAATAATAAAAATTAATAAATTTATCCTTAAATTGAAAATTTCTCCCTCAAAGTATACTTTGCTAGAAAAGTATACATCTGTACTTTGCAATGTTGGTGAAATAGGCTACAGATGTTAATATATGTTAATGATCGCAAAGCACGCCAATACTTTTTCAGAATTGTCATATATATCTGATTTACAGTGGAACATCTCTAAATCGGACACACTGGGGATTTCCCAGGGTGTCTGGTTTAGGGAGGTTTCACTGTAGATTCATTGTACCACATAATAACATTTGTGCGGAGTCACGCTGCGAGGTTAATATTACTGATAGCCACAGAAAAGCAAAGTAGTAACTCAAATTATTTGAGAATAATAGCAGCCACATCATGGTTATTTCTTAAATTGTTTCATCTACATGTACTACTTATGCAAACGGAGAATCAGGCCCGTACACAGGAATTAGTTTAAACAATATTTATTGGCAAATGTACAATATACATGTTACATAACAAAATACAAGGATTTGAAAACAAGCTAGAAGCTTATATGAATTCATCTCCCTACAAGATATAAGACAGTGTAACATACAAATCATATGTAGTGCGCATTGCAATATACAAATTTGACTGATTATATTGTTTATAAACGTAGTGTTAGAGAAGGAACAAAGATATATAATGAAATAAAAAAAGAGGGGAAAGGAGTGGTGATTTTGATGGTGAGCTGATCGGATAACCCTCTGTTTGACTGACTGTACCATGCGTCTTACTACTCGGGGCTGCCGGCGCGACTTATGATGAAGACGATGCGTAGTATTCCACCCCTCCCAGCAATAGATTTTGGTCTGACATATAATGATGAATATAGTATACGATTAGAACCGCATAGTTGCTGTAATAATATTTGTGAACTTGTAGGAACACGTGTTTGTTTTTCTCTAATGAAAGGTGCTCATTTCCGTTTAAAAGATTATCGGCAATGACTGGACAATCCAGCCCAGCTAAATATTGTTGACGCTGTAGTTCGTAGTTTGTGCATGCTGTTAGGTAGTGGTCTACAGTCTCTTGTGATCCACAAGAACATAAAGGGGAATCTACTATTGATTTTCGGTATAGGTCGTAGTTGAGCGAGCTACAAGCTAGTCGTAGGCGAGCGTGCAATATTTGGTCTCTCCTGTTGCCTATGTTAAAAAGTTGTGTTGATTTAGATGTATTTTTGTTCATTCGATACTTAAAGATGGATAGGCTAGGTGAGTTTCTAATTTCTGCAGGTAATGTGTTCCATTCGCGTATAGCAGAAGGTAGAAATGAGTTATTGTACATTTGAGTGCGGCAAGGAATATGTGGAATATCATCCGCGTTGCGAAGGGCGTAGCGATTTTGTACTTGAGTCGGTATAAGAGTATGTAGATAATTAGGTGTAAGATTATTTTTCATTTTAAGAGTTGTATTAGTTTATGTTTTCTTCTTCTGGTACTTAGCGTTTCCCATTTTAAGTCGCGATATAAATTTTCTATACTGCATAGTTTTGTGGCTCCTGTTACTATTCGCGCGGCTTCATTTTGAATGCGTCCAAATCATTTTTCAGTTCACAAGTGCAATTGTCCCAAATGACATCGCCGTATTCTATGAGAGGTCGAATGGATGAGAAGTATAAACGTTCAAGACCCGATCTATTTAGGAGGAATTTCAATGAACGTAGGATGCCAATTCGTTGCCATGCTTTATTTATGCAGCGGCAAATATGTGTTTTCCATTTACCATCTTCTGATAATGTTAAACCTAGGTGTGTATGTTCACTAATGGGGTTTAGTGTTACATTGTTCATGATAAGATCTGGGTGTTGCGGTTTGTTTTGTTTTCGAGAAAATATCATTGTTTCCGTTTTTAATGGATTAAACGTGACCAACCAGTCTCGCTGGAATTAATTTAGGGGGGTGCGTTATCGACGGCGCGAAGGGCTAAACACTTTTTTTTTGGCACATCCACGGACAGACCTCAGCAGATTAACCCTTTCACCACCAAGTAATTGAAATGGATTTTTGATATGTTAATTTTGGAACCAATCCAATCATCACAAAATGATTTTCAGACCAGTCCATTTATGAACATGGGATGTTTTTGTTCTCAAAATTACTTGCAAAAAGTGCAGATCCCGATGAGACAGCTTGTCACGAGCGGGCTTATCTGGATCTACATTTTTTGCCAATACCACTATACAGGCCTGTGGTGTTGAAAGGGTTAAGGGGGTATGTACGCACCCGTCGCACCCCCTCTGTGTACGCGCCTAATGAACCTTTATATATTCAATCCTGAATTGGAATAACCCGACATGGGGAACCTAATCATTTTGCTATTATGGTAGTAGGCTAATTCAGAGACTGACTGGCGAACAGCATAGGCCCAGATCAGACTACTATGCTAGTTGCACATGTCACAAGGTTCATTTCATTTCTCAACGATGGCACATGTATAATTATTTAATCCTCTTCTTTTGGTATACAGGTCACCGTACCAAAATAACACACAAAATGAACACACTATTGAATGTAGCTACTACAATCATTTGCCTCCGATATGTGTATATATCGAGGTAGCAATTTTGTTTCTATATTGAATGGTGTTAATGGTCAACCAACACATGGGATTAACTCAGAGCCCAACCACACGAACTGGTGCTGGAAATAACCATTAGAGCAGGTGGAATACATGACTGGCGACATGCATGGAAGATAAGCCTTTCTTAAAAACTAGATGGCCAAGGCCCGCATGTCGTAAATGCCGAGGCTTTGATAGTATACTGAAAAACTTTAACCTCTTGCAGGCATGGGAGTGGAACACTATCCCCAATCCTGAAAATTCATTTGAGCAGCGGATTGCACTGCGATTTGCTAGTGGGGTCTGGGGGCATGCTCTGTGCTTCATTCTGAGGTATATTTAGCATTAAATAGATCACATTTTCCCCTGAAAAAATATGCTTGCAACAAGAAGTCAGTACATGTATAACAGGGATTCCGCTGGGGAAAATAAAAGATTCGCCACTTAAAAAAAAAAAAAATCAAAAAATAAATCAATTGTTTTCTCGAAAATTGTCCCTGGGACCTCAAATCCGGATTAATCCGGAAATTTCCCATGCCTGCTCTGGTTTTGTCGTCTGTTGTTTATTTTCTATTTTCCATTTGTATCATCAAAAACATGCTTTGACAGCACTTTAGAATAATTTACAACATGCTTTGACAGCACTTCAGAATCATTTCCATTGGAAATAATTCTGAAGTGAATCATTTCCATTGGAAATAATTCTGAAGTGCTGTCAAACCATGTTTTTATTGAGAAATAAGGCAATATATAAATACAACAGCAGACGACAACTGTTGTGAGTAGTGGTCTAAAGGTTAACCTCGTACTAATGTGCTGACTAGATTACGCTGTACGCAAGCGGACACAACAACAATTTAGAGTGATAGGTAGACATCTTGAGTCACTTTGAAACTCTATACGATCCTTCTGAAAATCTGGGGCCCGTTTCACAAAACTTTGTAAGACTAAAATGTTCGTAAGTGCAAATTTAGGATCGTCTGGAAATTTCAGTTGATGGATTCACATTTATTGAGCATACATGCAGCCTATTCACAATAAATGTAAATCCAATAATTGTTTACACGAAAACATTGTTAATGTGAAATTTACAGACTATCATAATGTTGCACTTACAAATATTTTAGTCGTACGAAGTTGAGTGAAACGGCGCGACAATTTAATACAGGGAAACTCATGAATAGGCAGGCAACACACCGAAGCACATTCTACTATATTGACAAAAGATCTGAAATAAAATTGATTGTATTTTCATATTTGTATCAACAAATTTCTTTGGTGTGGCAAAGGGAACATATGGCTGTACATGTATATCCATGTATTACTAGTACCTTACTATTATTGTGCAAACTGCACGACATACAGTACCTGGTGTGTTTACATAGCCACATTTTTTTATATCGGCTTCATTTGGATTCAGTCCAAGGGCGCGAAGACAATCACCGAGCTGTGAGGCAGCTATCTTACTGTCACCGCGATTGTCAAACAGCGCAAACACTTCCTGGATATCTGCAAATGTGGAATATTACAGAAATTTTACACCCATGTGAAATTTCAAGCAGGGATTTCCCTGACCCCTGTTTTCTGCATCCCTGATGCATTTTATCGGCCGAGGACCCACACTGACCCACCCAGGAGTCCTGGGGCCCACTTTTAAAAAATCCTAGGGAAATCGCTGCTTGTCAAGTCAATCTGATTTACTGTTATAGAGATAATGGGTACCAAAGTACATATACTTTAACCAGCACAATCTTATGGACGAACTGAAAAAAAACTATATACCGTTATAAAATAAAGTGAAAGTGAATGGGTTTAACGTCCCAGCAATAGCTACGGTCATATAGAGACGGGACCACAGTTTAAACTCTCATCCGACAGACCACTGAGATGGAAAATTTCAAATAATATGTTAGTATTTTTCATGCCGAGGGTGAGGATTGAACTCACAGCCTCCAGTATTGAAGTCCAATGACATATATCCCCTAGCTACATGTATGTTCCCAAAACAAATTGTGTCCGAATATTTAGGATTATTATGGCACCCCTCGACATACTTGTATGCTGGGGGTATAAATATGTCATGGTGCATGCTGATTTCCATAAATTACAAAAAAAGTGTATTTACTTTTTACAAGTCTGGCAAAGTAATATTTATGTCAGGGGGAGTAGATTTAAAGCACACTTGCTCAGTTTTTCGAGTAGCAAACATGGAATATCTGAAGCCCTAAACATGTTAAAGGTACATGACCACTCAGTAGGCACAACATGTTCTTTATATGAATGAAATAAATGTATAATTGTGTCCCTATTCCACTAGTTCTAAAAATTACAAGTGCCCGCTATACAGATAAATGTATAATCATTTAGTAATATGTATTTTACTGATAGTGACTCGAGGTGATATCAGACTATTTTCATATGCAACCGAGGCATTGTATTTTTCCATTATCTATACTAATTAAATGTGTCACCTGCAAAAATTATATTTTTTGACAGATTACGAAGTACGAGCATTGTACATAAAAAATAAATACACCAAATAAATAGTAATGTCCGTTAACATTTTAATGAAACACGGTTATCGCCCCTGATATCAGTGTAGAAATTTACGTCTGAGATAAAATGTATAATAATGCCAATCAATATGTGGGGTAATGGTGAATGAATGTTGATTTTGCCAGAAAATGTCTCCGATCATGTCTCTGATATAAAGAACATGTTGTACCTTTAATTCTGTTTATTCTACGAGTATCAGAACCTTACAGAATAACGTTATAGGGTTAACTGTATTGTAATTTTCAAATTTGCGCCGTATATCAGAAAATGATAGGTCGGAAAATCTGTTTAATGGCGACGCTCTAGCGTCGCCATTAAACATGTTTTCCGACCTATCAGTTTCTGATATACGCCGCAAATTTCAAAATTACAATGAGGTTAACCTATTTCTAATACACTCCTTTACTACCTTCACTACTGGCGTAGGAATACATATTGAACGTTCATCAACAATGATATACCTGTAATGTGTGACCATCAGCCAATCAGATTGCGTGATATTTATAGAGTGCATTAGAAATACAGGTGACAAACAGAAACTGTTTACCTTGAAGTTGATCATCTGACAGCTGAGTTGACTGCAAGAGAAGAGAAACAGAATTGACAACGGTGAAAACCAGTGAAAATGTGTGAGGAGTTAAGCAGATGCCACTGAATGTTATGGTGATCGTGTCATATTCTGAGTAACTGGACATAAAATTATTTATTACAAATTTTTACTATCATTAATAATAAACGTTAAACACAATCACTTCAGTTAGTCCATTTAGATTCTTACATTTCAGCCGGTAGTTTACAGCAATATAACAGTGAACTAGAAATGGACGCTTGTCGACAAGCGCATGTGTATCCCCCTCCCCAGATACACAAGTAGTTTGAAAAAAGGGTGTTCAATTTATGCTCCGGAGACAAAATCAGTGACGGAAAAACAAAGGGAGATAACTAAAGAATTAGTGATGCAAGAGTTGTCATTCTTGCGGGACACACCTTTAGGGTCGTGGTCTATGCATGTGTGAAGTTTCATGAAAATATTCCAAAGGGTGTTCGAGTTATGCTCCAGACACGAAATCAGTGCACAAAACAACAAAGGGAGATAACTAAGAAATTAACGACACAAGAGTTGTCATTCTTACGTGCGACACACCTTTGGGTCGTCTTCTATGCATGTGTGAAGTTTAATAAACTAGAAAATGTGTTCATAGAACACGGATGTCCCACATATCGCTTTGATAATAAATGAGGCCAAATTGCAAGTCAAAATTTTCTTTTACCTGAGCGTTAAAGTTTTTGAAGCACCAAGTATGTGACCTTCACCCTGGGCTTGGCGGGGGCAGGACAAACGTGGATTTGGCACAGGGCGGTAGAGGACCATTAGAGCAATGCATATATGAAATATGAAGCTGTTCCGTGAAAGAAAACAGAAATTATAAGATCTTTACCTGAGCATTAAAGTTTTTGAAGCACTAAGTATATGATGTTAACCCTGGGCTTGGCGGGGGCGGGACGAACGTGGATTTGGCACAGGGCGGTAGAGGACCATTAGAGCAACGCATATATGAAATATGAAGTTGATCCGTGAATGGAAAGAAAAATTATATGATATTTACCTGAGCATTAAAGTTTTTGAAGCACCAAGTATGTGACCTTGACCCTGGGATTGGCGGGGGCAGGACGAACGTGGATTTGGCACAGGGCGGTAGAGGACCATTAGAGCAATGCATATATGAAATATGAAGATGATCCATGAAAGAAAACAGAAATTATAAGATATTTACCTGAGCGTTAAAGTTTTTGAAGCACCAAGTATGTGACCTTGACCCTGGGATTGGTGGGGCAGGACGAACGTGGATTTGGCACAGGGCGGTAGAGGACCATTAGAGCAATGCGTATATGAAATATGAAGATGATCCATGATCCATGAAAGAAAACAGAAAGTATAAGATATTTACCCAAGCGTTAATGTTTTTGAAGCACTAAGTATGTGACCTTGACCCTGGGCTTGACGGGGGCAGAACAACGAACGTGGATTTGGCACAGGGCGGTAGAGGACCATTAGAGCAATGCGTATATGCGTGTTCGAGTTATGCTTTGGATACAAAATCAGAGCACGAAACAACAAAGGGAGATAAGTAAACAAGAATTCCGCGGAATCAGATGCCTCGCCTTGTCCCGCCTTGACCTCGAGCCTGGGCCCGAAAGCAATTTTCACTGGCCCGAACATATTATACAATTATTGACTAGTGAACCATAGAATATCAGATTATATTCTATGGCTCACTAGTCAATAATTGTTTTATTATATGATAATAGTCTGTATATAGCACTTACGACCTTATGCTACTAGACAAAAATTGAAAAAGAATTTGAAAAAAAAAATGAAAAAAAAAAATGGAAAAAAAGTTTAAAAATAAAAAATAATAATGCTTGCTACTGGAGCCCAGAATTTTTTTTAATAGTCCTATATTTATCTACATATATCTGCACAGGTCCACATAATGCCACAATATTTTCAACACAGTTTACGGAAATGTAATATAATCATTTACCTGTATAAATTACCTGTAAGTGGTCAGTTGCACATGCTAGCACATGTACAGGTGAATAGTCTGTATATAGCACTTACGACCTTCTGCTACTGGACAAAAATTGAAAAATAATTTGAAAAAAAAAATGAAAAAAAAAAAATGGAAAAAAAAAGTTTAAAAATAATAATGCTTGCTACTGGAGCCCAGATTTTTTTTCCAGTCAAATTGAAAAATAATTTGAAAAAAAAAATGAAAAAAAAAATAAAAAAAATACAAAAAAAAGTTTAAAAATAATAATGCTTGCTATTGGAGACCAGATTTTTTTTTAATAGTCCTATATTTATCTACATATATCTGCAGAGGTCCACATAATGCCACAATATTTTCAACACAGTACCCAATGTAGTGATTTACCTGTATAAATTACCTGGTCAGCAGTGGTCAAGCAGTGGTCAAGCAGTGGACATCTGCACATGCTAGCCCATGCTTAGCACATGGTTCTCCCAGTTTCTATTGTTCTCTCTACAGGTAAGGTGTACAGAGCACACGAGAAAAGGTATACAGAGCAGACGAGAAAACAGGTCTTCATGCATTATTGTCCAGTTTGTAGAGTGCGCAAAACAAAAAGGGAGATAACTGAAAAATTAGCTACGCAAGAGTTGTCATTCTTGTGCGCGACACACCTCCGGGTCGTGGTCTATGCATGTGTGAAGTTTCATGAAAATATTCCAAAGGGTGGTCGAGTTATGCTCCGGACAGGAAATCAGTGAGCGAAAATAAAAAAGGGAGATAACTCAAAAATTAGCTATGCAAGAGTTGTCATTCTTGTGCACGACACACCTTCGGTTCGTGGTCTAATTGAATGTGTTAAGTTTCATAAAAATATTCCAAAGGGTGGTCGAGTTATGGTCAATCAGTGCGCGAAACAAAAAAGGGAGATAACTAAAAAATTAGCTATGCAAGAGTTGTCATTCTTGTGCGCGACACACCTTCGGGTCGTGGTCTATGCATGTGTGAAGTTTCATGAAAATATTCGAAAGGGTGGTGGAGTTATGCTCCGGACACGAAATCAGTGCGAGAAACAAAAAAGGGAGATAACTCAAAAAATAGCTATGCAAGAGTTGTCATTCTTGTGCGCGACACACCTTCGGGTCGTGGTCTATGCATGTGTGAAGTTTCATGAAAATATTCCAAAGGGTGTTCGAGTTATGCTCCGGACAAGAAGTGTCTACGGCGGACGCGGCGCGCTGTCAAATCCATAGTATCCCCCGACGGTAGTCTGGGGGATACAATTACACCACACGACAGCAGTAGTTTACACCACTCTCTTGTTTACCATACATGTATATGGGGAAATGACGTCAGTAATGTCACAATGACGTGTTTCCTTCGACCAATCAAATTACGTTCTCAGACACACCCTCTGAATCACGAGACAAGTCTTTGTCACTACGCCTACCTCCAGAAAATAATTCGCATAACTCTTGGCCATATTTTACGCTTGATTTGCTTTGATTTTTAGGATAAATCATATGTGAAATGTAAGAAAATGTTTATTTAACTAGGTGAACTGATTATCTTGAAACAATTCCCTCGTGATTGGGTCTTATACCTTTAAACAAACTTGTTCCGCTACGTTCACTCGTTTTTTAGCGGAAGGACCCAATCTCTTGTGCATTATTGCACGATAATCAGTTCACATAGTTAAATAAACGGTGTTTACTGAATTATATAAATACCGGTAGCACCAATTGATCCGCTCATTATATGCAGGTCTAATGTATACCACCCTCATAATGTGTGAAGCTTAGCGATAACAAATGTTGAATAATTATACATACATGTACAGTACATTTTTGCCAAGTACAATACAGAACTACAGTTAAGATTTTAAAATAAAAAGTAGTTCACCCCCTGAAATTTTAGTCAATGCTGATTTTTTAGTTTTAATTTTAGTCCATGCTTATTTTTTTGATTTTCGGTGAGTAATTTACCACGTTATGATACGGATACATTTTTATAATACACATGACACACCATATACTTTATAGGATTAAGTATGTTACACTGTGTACATAGTCATGTTCTGCTCCATGCTCTGGTAACAGAGCTCCAGATAAGCTTTGTGTCTAAAGAGTATTGTACCCCCTGATTTTAAATTAAATGCGTATTTTATTTTTTACAAACAGATTATTAATATTCTTCATTATTAATAGGGAACAAATGATTAAAACATAAAACAAATTTAACCATTCACTTATTATACCCACTTTTTTTGGGGAAAAAAATGGGTATATTGTTTTCGTCACGAGTGTCCGTCCGTACGTCCATCCGTCACGTTTCTTGTAACTCGAAAAACTTTTTCACCTTCATACCTACGCGCCTGATATTTGGTATGTAGCTTCGTTATCATGTGCAGATGCGCAAAGTGAATTCGGATTTTTGATCCGACCCTCCATCATGGATTATCTCCCCCTTTCGGACTCAGAATTTCCCATTTTTTCCTTGTAACTCGAAAAACTTTTTCACCTTCATACCTACGCGCCTCATATTTGCTATGTACCTTCGTTATCATGTGCAGATGCGCAAAGTGAATTCCCATTTTTGATCCGACCCTCCATCATCGATTACCTCCCCCTTTCCGACTCAGAAGAATTTCCCATTTTTTCCTTGTAACTCGAAAAACTTTTTCACCTTCATACCTACACGCCTCATATTTGCTATGTAGCTTCGTTATCATGTGCACATGCGCAAAGTGAATTCGGATTTTTCATCCGACCCTCCATCATGGATTATCTCCCCCTTTCGGACTCAGAATTTCCCATTTTTTCTTGTAACTCGAAAAACTTTTTCACCTTAATACCTACGCGTCTGATATTTGGTTCGTAGCTTCGTTTTGATGTGCTGATGCGCAAAGTGAATTCGGATTTTTTATCCGACCCTCCATCATGGATTACCTCCCCCTTTCGGACTTAGCATTTGGGGAAAGTGGGTATATTGCGATGGCGCGCCATCGACTTTTTCTAGTTTTAGTTTATTATTATTTATTCACTTGTGTATACTCAGTATACAACATACTCGCAGCAATGTGAAAATACGCATTGCTTTTCAAATTGTGTAGTGGAACTACTGTAATAAAGTTGAAAATTTACTTTGTTGAGCTGTAAAAAGCAAAAAGCCTTTTGCAGCTCAACCAATAAATGTTCAACTTATATACACTTTTTTACAGAATACTATACTGTATATAAGTTGAACATTTATTGATATACAGTATACTATACTCAGTGTTCTGCCAAGGACGCGGGATCGCGCCATTGGCGCGGAAAAATCATCAATGGCGCAAGAAAAAAATTACCGATGGGCCAACGGGCGCATTAAATATTCGGTCCGAGTTTGCGGGTTGCGAAATGAAAAAAGTCTGAACTGTTTTTGGGGCGCTCGTGAAATGTATCGGAAATGTAAAATTTGCATAGCAACAGCACTTAGCTATACATCTATCAACGGTTTTCATTGGATGGTATAGTTACATAAGTGATACAAATATAAAGCAAACTATTTTGGTCCGCCAATGAGTAAAGCCGTTTGAAATGCGCATATTGTCTGGGAGCCGATGGAATGATAATTAACTACAAATACATCACGATCATGTTTTAATGTTTATTTCCATGTTTTTTTCACAATCACAACATGCTGAAAATTTACATGAATTAATTATTGCATGTCCATTGTCGGGCTCAGCAAAACACATTTCAAACTATTAATTATTTTAATTGTTGATATTTAATAGTTCGAAGCAGTGTTTTTCTTCAAAATACCATGTGTGACCCCATCATTTTTGAAAATGTCCCCACTTTTTTTTACCCATGGGGTCATTGGCCCCATGTCTCCGATTTCTTGGCAGAACACTGTATACTGTATATAAGTTGAACATTTATTGGTTGAGCTCCAAAAAGCTTCTTGCAGTTCAACAAAGCGCCTCCCGACAGACACCTGCATTCATTATTCCAATAAGCATTTACGCGGATAAAATTTGGTTGGAGCGTCTATAAACTGAGAGTAGCGCTATTTATTTTAATAAGCATTCGCCTGAGAAGATGCGTTGTCACGACTTTATTTTAACAAATTGGTCTGGTTCCGAGCCGATTTGCACGCTCTGAATCGCCAATGCTGGACTTGATTGTTCTACAACGCATAATAGGAATCGGCGTTTACGCCTGACTTTTGAGTCAGTGCACGTTTTCCATTTTTTAAATGCGTATTTGTACGCAAATACATGTATTTGTATTTTAATTATGTTTTTTTTTTGTAATTGTATGCGTAATTACGCCAATACGCACCTTAACTGGAGCTCTGACACTATAACCATTTATCAATAGAAAAAGCTTGATAAGTTAAAAAATCAAAACAGCAATAAATTCAATTTCAAGCACATGAGATCTGGAAGAGTCGATTGATTGATATGCCATATCATATGGATGTTACGTTCAAGTAAAATACAAACTTTCAAGTTTCAGACACCCTCACTATACATTAAGTACATTCAAGATTCATTGACAAGACATGCAAATACATGCTTTTGTTTCTACAATGGAAAATGAAATGAACAGAAAATGCTTTGTGGAAATTTCAGCCGTTTTACTAAAAAAACGTCTTGTGAACTCAAAAGCAGTCTGCCGACACAGCCAGACAATTTATGATGAATAATTGATAATATGTTTCCACAGGTATCAAAAGATAATAAATCAAGATTTATCCAAGAGGAAAGCAAAACTGTGCTGCAACTTGCAAGAGGAGTGGTTCGATTATTCATAACTTTACCCCACCCACTTTAGTTTAATGTGAAATATATTCGCGTCATATGTCTAAAGACAATTCCACAAACTGTGTAAGTATTGCATTTTAGAAGCCATTGTTCATATCATGTGTCAGTTTATAACTTACCATTTTGTCGTTTGGTGTTTTTTCTGCTCGACTAGACAGTCAAATTCTTCACAGATGAATCAAAATTTCCGGATCAGTTTAAACCGGAAGTAGACTGGAATGTTGGAAAAGCAAAATATAGTCTGTTTCAAGAAATGTGAAAGGCCGGAAGGGGAATACAAAAAGTACCAAAAGTTCCGCGATTGCCCTTTTCTCTCTTGAAATCTGGAGCATACCATTTTGGCTGTGATAATGTAATACATTCAGTATAATAATATTCCATCGTACATTTTTAATAGCGGGAAATAATACACGAGTCTGCGTCGGCTTCCGCGTAAGCAACGATCGAGTGAGCGTACCAAACGAGTTGCCTACACGGACGCCGACGGACACGAGTGTATTATTTCCGCTATTCAAACATGTACGATGAAATATCGTATTTATTACAATTCCACGTCTATTTTTTGAGATTATAATCAATAAATTGTGATGTACGCATGAATATTTATACAATGACGTGTTTTCCCGCGTTTTGACGTTACGCTGTGTGACGTCAAATGTGACGTCGTGTAAACTTTTTGAAATCCAAATTACGCAGCTGTTTCTATGAACCAGATATAAGTGAGTGCATGTTTGGAATGTGTTCAATCACATTAACATATAGAGGATATTGCATCGTACATTTTGAATAGCGGGAAATAATACACGAGTACGTGTGCGTCGGCCTCCGCGTACGCAACGAGTGAGCGTAGCGAACACGTCGCTTGCCCGGACGCCGACGGACACGAGTGTATTATTTCCGCTATTCAAACATGTACGATGTAATATCCTATTTATTACACTTCAACGGCGGATACATATGCACATTTAGTCTATTTTTGAGATTATAATCAATGCATTGTGAAGTGCGCATGAATAGTTATACGATGACGCGTTTTCCCGCTTTTTGACGTTACGTTGTGTGTGTGGTCATGTAAACTTTTTGAAATCCAAATTACGCAGCTGTTTTTATGAACCAGATATATTCGAGTGCATGTTTGGAATGTATTCAATCACATTAACATTCTAGATTAGTCGAGATCCTTTCCAAATTTTCAAATAACTATATTTTGGCTGTAATAAAAAATAAACATTTTGCATGGTAACTCGTGGTTTCTAAGAAAAGATGCGCTCAATTACGGGTGTTCTCTTCACGGTGTATTATATGTAAGGAGTTGATTACGGGTTTTCTCTCGCAACGAAACCCGTGCAAATAATTTGTAAGAGTGTAATAAAAATTATGAAATCGGCTCCTGATCCACCATCGTACGTACGTACGACTAAAATGTTCGTAAGTGCAAACTTATGATAGTCTGTGAATTTCACATTAACAATGATTTCTTGTAAACAATTATTGGATTTACATTTATTGATGGGCTGCATACAACCTATACTCAATACATATAAATCCACCAATTGAAATTTCCAGACGATCATGGCACTTACGAACATTTAGTCGTACGAAGTTTAGTGAAACTGCGCCCAGGACCGATCACAAACACCGTAAGCCACATTCCTCCAATCACAGCGCAATATGAAACCATATGTATGTGTGCTGCGTCTCTGTGCCCGTTTCCCTAAACTTCGTACGACAAAAACGTTCGTACGAAGATTTCTATAAATTCACATCACACATTAACGTGGTTCTTGAATGCTACCATTTGTCACCTACATTATAGGAATCATTACATCTGAACAAATCCACCAAAGATTTACCGAAATCGGCAGCAAATGCGAAGTTTGTTGTGTATTTTATTTTTGCACTTACGAACTTCTTAGTATGCAGCCTATGCTCGATACATGTAAATCCATACATTGAAATTTCCCGGCGATCCTAAATTTGCACTTACGAACATTTTAGTTGTACGAAGTTTAGTGAAACGGGCCCCAGTTTCATTAAACTTCGTGCGACCAGCGTAGATCCAGATCAGACTGTGCATCCGCACAGTCTGATCAGGATCTGCACTGTTCGCCAGTCTACATATATAACAAGCAATACAGTTCGGTACGACTACAGGGGTGTGCAATTTGATCAGGAGCTACATTGGTCATGAATCCCGTACGACAAAACTGTTCCTACGAAGATTTCTCTTCACACATTAACGTTAGCACTACCTTTGTCACCTACATACACGTAAATGTCATGAACTGTGAACAAATCAACCAAAGATTTACCGAAATCGGCCGCTAATGCAAAGTTTGTTGTGCATTTTAGTTTTGCACTTACGAATTTCTTAGTCGTACGACGTTTAATGAAACGGGCCCCATATGATGTATGAGATATCCAATGTCAAATGTTCAATGCGTGTGGTTCTGTGCTAGATGTACTGGAAATGATTCTATCAAAACAAACAGAACATTATAGTTGACACATTCTACCGTGTGTGGGCTTCATTCTATGTATTTCGATAAACCAAGTAAACAGAGGCGATATATCAAGTTGGCATTTCCGATATTACTATCAGACAGAACAATTTGTGAAACAAAAATGCTCTTTAGTTGTCAAATGATGACACATGATACAGAAATAACCGTCGTTTACAAGAACAAATCAAAGTACTGAAAGTACTGAACATAGGGTACTACAATATTAAACTAGATTGATTGATTGATTGATTGATTGTTGGTGTTGCAGTTTCATTAACCCTTAAAGGTACATGCCCACTCAGTAGGTACACAATGTTCTTTACATCAGAGACATCATCTGAGACATTTCCTGGCAAAATAAACATTCATGCTTCATTATCCCACATACTGATTGGCATTATTATACATTTTATACCAGACGTAAATTTACACACTGACATCAGGGGCGATAACCGTGTTTGCCTAAAATGTTAACGGACATTACTAT
This sequence comes from Conchocele bisecta, assembly GCA_029237695.1. Taxonomy (NCBI): domain Eukaryota; kingdom Metazoa; phylum Mollusca; class Bivalvia; order Lucinida; family Thyasiridae; genus Conchocele; species Conchocele bisecta. The sequence continues at coordinate 31,817,723 of CM055270.1, forward strand.
TTAATCTCTGTATTTATTTTATGATGTGCAATGATCATACTTTAAAATCTGTCGAAAATATTATGTTTTCAGGTGACGCATTTCTTTAGTATAAATAATTAAAAAATATCATGCCTCATTTGTATATGAAAATAGCCTGATACCACCGCGCGTCACTATCAGTAAAATAAATATTACTAAATGATTATATCTGTATAGCGGGCACTTGTAACGTTTAGAACTGGTGGAATAGTGACACAGTTATACACTTATTTAATTCCTATAAATGACATTTTGGGCTTACTGAGTGGGCATGTACCTTTAAAGCGCTGTAAACGACAATTGTCGTCTGCTGTTTTAAATATTTTTATATTTTCTCCTCAAAAACATACTGAGACGATTCTACTGCGCTGCTAAAACAGGTTGTTAAAGAGATTAAAATATACAAAATGAGCAGACGGCATTTTTCTTTTTGAGCGTTTTAATGGTTAAGGGGTAAACTATTGATATGGCACAACTACAGTATGCACTGCTACAGTTTGTACCAAAACATTCAACAACATTACAGATTATGCATAGCAATATCAGAAAGATACGATAACACATATACAAGACATCATCAATTCAAGTATAAATACAGATTCCAGATATCTATGATCATTATAGATATATTGAAAACTGTTTAAAGAGCAATAGTTACAAGAATTCCGCCACGGAAGCGGTGTCGCGCCTGAAAATGCCTTGTCGGTACATCGCCATGTTTACTTCTGTTTTGTGAATGAAATAGTTGGTCCCGGATCGAGTATATTAAAACGTACAAATGACGTCATTGGGGAAACGGCTGACAAAATTTTCAATGTATGGAAGCCCAAACTTGTTAGAATTTTTGTTGTCGTATTTTCAGTACTTGCGTTAATATGGGTATTAATATACGCTGGATGTGTTATACTGTCATTAATTTGTTCCCTGACACTAATTTACCACTTTAAATACTGACTTATTTACCCCTTTCCCTGAACGTAGAATTGACACTCATGTTGGCGTGTATTGGCCACCATAGACAAATGTCAATCAGGCCGAATTCGGGAATGTCACTAAAATCCGCTGTAAATCCATCGATAGAATGAGGATTAAAACATCAGTTAGACCCACACGTGCGAGTTTTGTTTCGCACAGGTGTCGGATGAGTTTAAAAATAGACTGTCGGAAGGTCAAACTTGATGTCGTTTGTGTGTTAAACGCGTCGCATGTTTCGGAGAGTATTCGGAGGGGAGTTAACTCTGCCGAAAATTATAGCCTGTTACTAAATGTAGCGATGACCGCACGATTTGTGCCGCAAATGGGGGCAAATCACGCGCAACAAAATAATCCGATGTATTTTTGTACGTAGAACCTCCGTTGTTGATATTGTGCAGTGCAAGTAGTTTTTCATAATATTATTTTTCAATTAGTGGTTGCGTATGACAGTTAAACGTTGAGTAACACAATGCATTTTGTTGTTGTTATGGTTACTCGAAGATATCACTACGGACCATCGCATCGAGGGGTGGGGGGGGGGGGGAGAGAGGGGGCGTGGCTAACTGTCGGAGGCGATACCAATACATAGGTTTACCCTATGTGAAAACTGGCGTTCACAACGCTAGTTAATTTGTAGTTCTATACATACTGTTTTGTTAAAGATGGGGTCCCGCACATACATCAGGATGTATTGTAATAGGGTTATCGTTTATTGTTTCAATTATATTTCATTAGATATGTCATTACAATAAACATAGCAATTACTGTGTATTACCTGGTACACTTATTGGCATTATTTTGCCTTATTTGAATTATGGATTTTAATAATTTTGAGGTCAGGGGAGATAACCGCGTTTTCTAAAAATATTAAGAAACATCAATATTTATTTAATGGAAATCAATATTTACTCGTACAATGCATTTTCTGGGGGCCGTTTCACTAAACTTCGTACGACTAAAATGTTCGTAAGTGCAAACTTATGATAGTCTGTAAATTTCACATTAACAATGTTTTACAATTATTGGATTTACATTAATTGAGCATATGCTGCATATGCAGCCTATGCTCAATAAATGAAAATCCATCAATTGAAATTTCCAGACGATCCTAAATTTGCACTTACGAACATTTTAGTCGAACGAAGTTTAATGAAACGGCCCCAGGTGTACACTAATCATACTTTATAAGATATCGACAGCAGTCGTAATTACGTCTATACACATTACTTATTTAAATAATTAAAACTAATCACCATTTATTCACATGTACATACTCTGGTGATCACCACTACCGACAAGAAATTGACATATACGTTAATACTGTGTAAAAACGAACACGTTCGATGTTAAAAACATGTGGAATAGTTACATAATTAGGTGCCCGCTTAATTTCCGTAAAGATGTATTTTTACATAATTTGAGGGCACCCACCTTTAACAAAACTCCGACAAGTTCGTTCACAAATACGACACAAATTTAAAAATAAATTATTTTTTACTGATCCATTTCATCTCTTTCTCCGCATATCTGAGGCTGGCAAAATTAACGCATCTTATAGTGTAAATTCTGCATATATGTGGCGGTGACTGGACAAATAGGGCTTTTAGGATTTGCGAGCAGTGTAGATTCAAATCAGCCTGTGCATCCGCACAGTCTGATTAGGATCTGCACTGTTCGCGATTCCATCAATGAAACACCCGTCATGCTTCTAACAAGCAATATCGATCGTTATCAGGCTACATGGGGCTGTTTCACTAAACTTCGTACGACTAAAATGTTCGTAAGTGCAACATTATGATAGTCTGTAAATTCCACATTAACAACGTTTTCTTGTAAACAATTACTGGATTTACATTTATTGACCATATTATGCTCAATAAATGTAAATCCATCAATTGAAATTTCCAGACGATCCTAAATCTGCACATACGAACATTTTAGACTTACGAAGTTTAGTGAAACGGTCCCCAGGAGTGTGATATTTGATGATGAACTACACTGGTCACGAATCCCATAAGCCACATGTCTCCAGCCACAGTCACAAATGAGACCAGCATTGTGAGTGTGTACCTTCGACGATGTGCGATATCTCATGAATATTATTTATACATTTTTACGATATTTTCCGTAAATAACGTCGATTATTATACACGAACTTTCGTTTCCCATTGGAACACAATGCAACGCAAGACGTCAAATATTTGTTCCATTTTGACATCTCGTGAGTTCATTTTGATCAGTGCCGGAGCTACGATTCACCTCACAAAATAGTTCCTTCTAAATCACCAATAATGTTTTTATTTTATTTATATGTTGTATATTTTTTGAAGCACATATAAATTGCGAATGATGTACGTATATAATCCAAAGGTTATTCAAGTTGTATGTGGATATATGCCACTCGTTCCACAGCGCAACGATAATGCGCTCCTAAAGTCGCGCAATATCACACGCTGCGGAACTCGTGCATATATTCACATACAAAGCAAATAACCTATACATGTAGACGAGATTTACAGAGCAAATTCGAAATAGAATTCCGTATATGTTATGGAAATTTCGTCAACTTTCGACGTCATTTACAGAAAATATCACAACTTCTGTCAATACATTTCATGAAAAATCACACATCTTCTTGGATATAAAATCACATTGCTTGTCTCATATGAGTCTTGTCATGTGACTAGTCCGAGAGTGAGCCTTCTGATTTTTTCTCAGCCGAGTGACCGCCATTGTGGTCCGCGGACCGAGTTTCCGACTTCGACTCAATGCACGCCGCCTGCTCCGACCGCACTCTTTGTTTCTTCGCCTGTCGTCGGCGCCTCTTCGCCTCCTTCGACGTCTCCACCTGCAATCATGATATAATCAGATGTGGCTATGTACGTACGTCACGGGTATCTGATAGTTTGGTCCGCGTATATCAATATATTGTTTTCAATGTATCCCAGAAACTGTTTGAGCAATTATGATGTGATAAAGTGTAGATGCCCTACCAAGTTTTAACAGTATAACGCGATGATGTGATCAGAACTGAAGCCGTTTCACAGTTAGGCCATAGCAAGTTCTTCTCTGTTAAGCGTCAGCGTGCGGGTAGGTTCTGTGCAAAAAGAAACAGACTGTGTATGCTATTTTACACTATTTACTGGTGAAGTACACTGTAATATGAAAATTGATTGGGGGACTTATTCAAACATTAAATCCGTTATGAATGTCTACAATAAGTTTAATAATAGTATTTCTTCTTCTTTTTTCTTCTAAAGTTTGCTGGCTAAAATTTAAATTTAAACTAAAAAATTCCACAATCCTGCAAAGGGTTGAGGAAGTTTTTAACATACATGTACCTTCGTTTGTTTCAAGGCCTTGTTTGTTTTTACCGGATACGTAGGTAGGTTTTGCTCAACTGGGTGGACGTTTAACGTAGAAAAGATATGGTATGGCCTTATTTAGACGACGTCGTCCACATATACTTGTTGACGTTTCGAAGTTATTTCATATACATAAATGTAAGTAAACTCGAAATAACTCCGAAACAGAAAAAGCTATTAGAACAGCGGCAACGGCTGTCGATGTTATATGAGACACGCCATGTGATTTTGTACTTTCTGACATTTGCTTAATTCCATGAAATACGCTTACAACATTTACAATATTTTCCGCAAATAGCGTCAGCAGTTTACAAAATGTTCAGAGTTTGCGCCAGAATGTCACTGAGATAGAAAATAGAAAAACATGAATCAACATTGCGTCGGAGCAGTGGACATTTGTCATGGCTTCTGGTTATCAAACGTGCATAGCCCCATGCTTATGAATCTTTCTGAGAAGACGATATTGTTTTACTTCTACTTTTTTCTCCAGCTCAAGCTTTCTCTTGCTTCTATAGCAAGGAATATATATAAATATCAGGCTACAGGTATGTGCCATTTGATCAAGAGCTAAACTCGTCACAAATCCTATAAGCTCCATCTGTCAAGTCACAGCCACATTTCGAGTATGTGCACTGGTGGCAATTGCATGTATGTAATAAAGATAGATGGTCTTCGGATTGAACCATGGAATGATCGACGAGCACAGACGTACCTTCGACTCTAGACTGTGACACGTTTCCTTGAAGTGGCGGATGTAGTCTTCTGTCCGCTCTTGTTCCCGTATCATCCCCGACATTTTCTCTAAAATTGGGGCAGACTATGTACATGTATTTATTTATGTAATGATGTTCAACTGCCTGTAAACAGCTAACGTCATTTTAGGCCGGGAGCATCATTTAGAAAGCCCCGGCTTAACTTACTTGTGTTTTCCTATTGAAACATACGGCACAACCGTTTTTAAGTTATCCTATAGGGTACCGTGGTGTGATATAGAAAGTTCCAGATTACGTTTGATGTACAGAACATGCACAACTACATATTGTATTTTCTTATTGAAATATACGCCAATAATTAATGGTATTTAAGTTACCTATAAGTGACGTAATTAGAAAGTTCTAGATTACTTTTGACTTTCACACATTTGTATTTTCTTACTGAAATATACGGCGAACCATATTTATGATTTATGGTTTAATCTGACCTATAAGTGGTATTATGAAAAATTCTAGTTTCCTTCTGACGAACATTCATACTTTTTTTTATAGTTTCGTATTGACATATACATAAAGTAATGCATGGTGAAGCTTATATACACGTTATATATATGTACTAGTAATTTGAACGGTCTACATCCCTGTAAATGTTTTATTGACGTATACAGCCAACGCTTATGGTGCAAGCCGACCTATACGAGACATATAAGCACCTTTCAGTTTGATAACTTGCATAATGCTGTTAATCCTCTCCTTTTCGTGGTCTTCGAACTGCGACATGTAGTGGAAGTGCACCTTCCGTAGTTTGTGCTGACACTCCATGAAAATACACTTCCTGCAGAGAAAACAAACTATTGATAATCTGCCAGGATCTGATACAAACGGGGGTTTGCCTTTGCGACCAGGGAAGACCCTGACCAGTCTGCGCATCCGCGCAGTCTGGCCAGGGTATTCACTGTTAGTACACATGTATGTGGGCAGTATTGTCTGTTCGGCACTGACATTTTGCAATCCATCACTAAAACGGCACAACCCGGATCTGTAGCATATTTCACCAACATTGCAAAGTATACTTATCTTGCTAAGTACACCTTGATGGAGAAATTTTCTATTTAAGGATGACATTTATTAATTTACATCATACTGAATTTATTACATTATCACAGCCATTTTGGCTGTGATAATGCAATACATTCAGTATAATAATTATGCATACTTTTAATAATCAAATATATGCAGTCGTTAGTTCTATATGAAATAATGCATTTCTGGAAAAATAAGTGATTACTCCCTCAAAATATACTTAGCTAGATAAGTATGCTTAGTAAGTTAGGTGAAATCGGCTACTGGTGCCAGGCGCCCTTGCCGTACTCTGACACGTACTCACATGTTGGGACTCCACTAAGATACTATATTTTAAACGTCTACTAATATGCCCACAATGTGAGAGGGACAAACGCACCTGGGGTCCGTTTCACTAAACTTCGTACGACAAAAATGTTCGTAAGTGCTTAAATAAGTAATTTTCACATTAACAATGTTTTCTTGTAAAACAATTATTGGATTTATATTTATTGAGCATAGGCTGCATATGCTCAATATAAAATGTAAATCCATCAATTGAAATTTCCAGACGATCATAAATTTGCACTTACGATCATTTTAGTCGTACGAAGTTTAGTGAAACGGCCCCCAGAACCGATTCTGTAACTGGTAAGTGGTTCGTCACCTACACCACCGGCTGCCTTTATTTTCGCTAGGTGGATAAATAGAGAATAGTAGGTTAGTGCCGTGAATGGGAAAAAATATCTGGCAAGGCTCAGGAAACGGGATGGGCGAGGCTCTGCCGAGCACATCCCGTTTCCGTGCCGCGCCAGATATTTTTTCCCATTCATGGCACTAACCTACTATTCTTTTTATCCCATCAACATCTTCAAATGGCTGTAAAATGCAAAAATTGTATTGACTGGATATCAAAAATGTTTCACGGCACCGTGTTTCACGGCACATACGCACTGTGTTGACGGGATAAAATACCTCGAGTATCTGCTCGATTAAACAGCCTGTTGTTCAAGCCTGTACAGAGCTTAGGCTCAACCAATCGGTATGTCTAGCTTCGAGTACGAGTCTATGACCGTTTTAACTCAATAGATAGTGTATCCAAACACTGCCAGAAATCGTCCATTTCCTGTTTTCGTTCGCCCCAGTAAACAGCTATATATGCGCAACTGAAACCCCCAACTTATATTGGCAACGATGATGACGACAATGAGGACGACGACGAAGATTATGATGCTTGTGATGAAGTAGATGGCAATGATGGTACCTCACTAAATCTATATACTAGTAATATAAATAGTATATTACCGTAGCTGCCTGAGCGTCATCGTAATAAGCGGCGTGTTTTTGTAGCTGTGAACAGCGACGCATTCCGGTACGTTCGACTTCGGGTCCACGTATTTGTCCGCTCGTTCTTTCTCTTCCTTCTTTTTCTTATCCTTCCGTCCAAGCTTCTCCTTCTTGCGAAGAGCCCGCTCGTAATCAGAGAACGGGTCGTGAGAATGGGCGATGCTAGTCCGGTAATAGTCGTACTCGTTCAGTTCAGGAAACAGGCCTAATTCTGAAATGAAAGATTTCACTCGTAGCTCGTTCTAGACATTTGGTCTCGCCGTTCGTTCGATACCCCGTATACTTGTTGTGTGCAGTAGCTCTGTAAAACTCCCGTACTGTCCGTTACATACCCGCAACTACACGCAGCCACGATACTTAAGAACCTTAGAGTTTGTTACTCGTTGCTATGTCGCGGAGAGATGAAAACTTTCATCTTTTCATTTATACGCGGTGTAAAAACGAAGGAGTGAAATGTAACACTAATCTTCGTCTTTACGCATCGTAGAAACGAAGGAAGGAAATCTTACTTTTCATTTCTACACGGAGAAGAAACGAAGAGATGAACTTCCTAACAGACCGCCATGTAGCTAACTCGGTTGAATCTCCACGAAATGGCGTCTACAACAAACCACTCTCTGTTTACATAGATTAACAGCCGATAGTTTACATTTGTTAGAGACGATACTAACATGCGATTGTTTTCAGTCACCAGGTGGTCTTTTCACTAAACTGTTTACGAATAAAATTTTCGTAAGTGCAAACTTATGGTCGTCTGCAAATTTAAATAGATGGATTTACATTTATTCAGCATAGGCTGCATCTTCTGAAGACAAGTGTTTTCAGAAAGTCAGATGTGTTTACACGAGTCGGGGAAACTGTAACAACAGTCATCAAACAAGTAACAAATCGAGCGAGGTGTGCGAATGCAGGTACACTGTGCGAAGCAAGGTACACTTACTCTACGAACATTTTAGGCGTACGAAGTTTAGTGAAACGGCCCCCAGTGGGGTAAACCAAATGGTTTTCATCTAAATAATCCGACCGTAACACCGGCAACCTAATTATATCAGAAGAGGTGCACGGCATCCCAATTTATAAAATGCAGACACATTCACATAACTTGTTTACCTGGAGATGTGTCGTTGTTTGCATGTCCACTGGCAACATCTATGACGCTCCTTGTGCAGAGGCGATGTATATATTGATCCAGAAGTTCGTCGTCAGCATATCGTGATTCTTCACTAACGGCATTTACCATGTCATAGTCTGCGTCCCAATATGACCTCAAACGTAAAGCGTCAAATGTGGGCTGATATGCGTCACTGTCGTCTGAGTACTCTTTGACGTGTCCCATTATTCTTCGTCGAATTCGTTCCTGGTATAGGAATCTTGCTTTTAAATCCTCCAACTCGTCCGACCTATCTCTCGCTAATTTTACTACTGATCGCATGATTCTGCCGTATATCTGTAGCTCTTCCAAATGTTTTAAATACTTGAGAATGTAAAAACGTATAAACGTCAAGCACACTGTTTGGTTCAATACGCGCACACGTCAATGGCGTCCTGTTGTATACGTCGTTGCGCCACGTGATTCTCCGTAATGACGTCGTCGAGATTTTGACGCCAAATTAAGCGCCGACATTACGCTTTGGCGGGATAAGCGACAAGTAAAATTGAAAATGTTCAACCAAAGTAGCCCAAGACCCGAATGCGTGTTCATTTTCATCGATTTGTTTTATTCCACTGTAGTTGTATTCGTATATAATATTCACTCCGTGGCGTTGGTTACACAACTTTGATATTACTTTTATAGGACGGATGAAAGTGATCGGTCAACAATAATATATATTTAAATGTGCAATAACAGTTAACATTAATGCTATAGTGTCAGGGCGAGAAAATATGCAACAGCCCGAGACTCAAAACCGGGACCTCTGGTTTACCGTACCATCGTTGTACCGATGTTGTTAACTCGGCACGAATACACACGTCTGCATGCACATCGTGATTCACATACATACCGTGGCACACAATAAACCAAAAATGATATGTATGTATGGGACACTAATGGTTAACAGTAGAAGGTCAAGCCATCGGCCAGTTTCACTTATTGTGGCGCTATTGTGGCGCTTGACAAAGAACGGAAAATGTAAAGTAGAACATCTGATACAATGTAACTACCAACACGCAGAAATGCCAGGCCAACAAAATATACATATTATTTTCATTTCAATACACATGTATCATATTTACTCTCCCCGTACCTAGCTACCACCTGCAGTTATGCGTATTGCAACAGTGTCTAAGAATATAGTACGGATGTGTGATGCATGGTCAGCCAGGTCAAAAGTGACACACTGTGCCTTTATGTGTAAATAAGTCTATTAATGTTGTCAAAAAAACGGGCACAAAACTGTCCAGAAAACCGATATATTTTCCATTTTGTTGGTGTAATATAATTTATAGGAGTGTGTTATCATGGGTAGGATTACATCATCATGTAGCTACATTATATCATATGTTTCCGTCCTTTTCCAAATGCCACAAGAGGTGAAACTGGCCGAATGCATGAGCACACTAAAATGGCCGAGTTGGCCACTCCATGCGCCGTACAGGATATACTAACGCGGCAACGTTCACATATACGTTATTATATACATGTACATCTATATGATCACAGTTAGGATTTTGTTGGTTCAGGGGTCACATGAAAGCTAATTCATGACATATCTTAATGGGCAGCCAGATGCGACAAGTAAGAAACACACGGGTATATTGCATGTATATTGCATGTATGAAACGGTTGGTGGCGTATTTATGAATATACATGTTTAGTTGATGAGTTCGAGGCCCATAAACGTATCGTTTTCCTTTCGCTTAGCTACAACGCAATACAGCTCAGACGCCTCAGCTTAATGTCATGGACCCGAGTACCGATCGATAGCTAACTCGTTCCCACGAGATCCTATTTCGTTCCCACCAGATCATAGCTCGTTCCCACGATATACTATGTGCTGGGAACGAGATGCTGTGTCGTGGGAACGAGATAGTTAACTCGGGGGGAACGAGATGCAATGTCATGGGAACCTGCAGTCGATTTCATCAAAATTGCAAAATATACTTTACTAGCAAAGTATACTTTGAGGGAGTAATCATTTATTTTTCCCGAAATGCATTATGTCATATAGAACTTAACGACTGCATATATTTGATGATTAAAAGTATGCAGAATTATTATACTGAATTGATTACATTATCACAGCCACAATGGCTGTGATAATGTAATACATTCAGTATAATACACATTAATACATTTATCTTAAAATTGAAAATTTCTCCCTCAAAGTATACTTTGCTAGGAAAGTATACTTTGCAATGTTGATGAAATAGGTTACAGATAGCCAACTCGTGGTAACAAAATCTTAACTCGTGTGAACAAGATCCTATCTCGTTGAAACGAGATATTATGTCGTGGTCACGAGATAGAAAATAATTTGCGCATGTCCCCCATATATATGGGCGTTTGTGAAACGGAAGATATGTTATGGGGAAGGGGGGTGGGCAAAACTTGTTTTATGTTTAGAGCAAAGATGTGCTGATGCTGGCACACGAGAGTTTTTTATGCCACAGTTAGATCACGGTTCGTCCGCATGTACGAGAAGATAATCCGCGAGCTTTAGCTGTGTTAATAGTATTAGTAATAGTTAATAGCTCGCGGATTATCTTCTCGTACATGCGGACGAACTTAATACAGAAACAACATCCGGAAATGTGTCACAGATTTGATAAAAATTGGTTACCTAGCTGGCAACATCACGAGTAACTTAGAATAACTTCCGAGGCATCATTAGCGTTAGTATTGACGGAATGTTTGATGTCACATTGCTTAATTTAACCCTTTTCATGCAGAGGATACGTCATTATCGTTGCGTAAAATCCTAAATAGTTTCCTCCTATGCGCTCAGAAGTATATGTCGTGACCACCATTTGAACCGTCTCGTCGAGACGGTTCCAATGAGTGGTCACAGCATATACTTTCATTGATTTTGTTTGCTTGTTCGGGTTTAACGGCCTATCAACAGCTAAGGTCATTTAAAGCCGGGTCAATGGGCTTAGTACTAAACCCCATATATTACCTGTACAAGTACATGTACATGTTCAAGTACATGTACAAATGGGGGGGAAATCCCGAAATCAGAACTGAATATTTACAATAAAAACTCTATTCAGCCATGAAAGCAGAATAAAACTGATCTGATGTCAGGTCCTCGCCACACCAGAATCGCTCCCAAAACCAGTAGGATCAGTAATAATCTTACTACTTTTATAATGGGCAATAACCCAAATCAACTCCCAGGTAACAAAAGAGCCAAAGATAAAAACGTACCTGAGGGCCAAACAAAATACTTTCATTGAAAAATAACAAAAATAAAAATAAAATATTTAATAAATTCCATACCAGTAGAGGTGTATCCCGAAAGGAATGGGTCAAAGTATGGTTACTCTGGACCCTCTCTAACCCAGACAAGTAAAAGCTAAAAGAAAACTATGTTATTTTATTGCATAAAATGGGCTCTTGTAGTGTAGCAACATTATGTACATGTATTCATATTAGAGTAGTTTAATACATATGTAAAGCAGAATACGCTAAATAATCCGAACGGCTTCATTGTATGATTATGTAGTTATGCAGTATGTACAATCAAATATGCATAGTAATGACATTCATAATAATGACTTCGAGTAGATCTAGCTGTTAATTTCATCATAATTACTTTCAGGATAATTACGTTTTCTTCATTTGGACTATATGGCTGTGACTGGAGAAATTGGGCTTATGCATTTGAAACCAGTGTAGATCCAGATCAGCTCGTGTATCCGCAGGGTCTAATCAGGATCTGCACTGATGCACAGTCTGATCAGGATCTGCACTGTTCACCATTCCATCATTGAATTACCCGCCATGCTTCTAACAACCGCACACAATTTCCATTTATCCAGTCACCGCCACATGTCGGCCACGACCTGCTAATACCGGCCTTATTTACTTTTCGATCAATGGAACCGACTGGTGCTGGACGGCACATTGGACTTTGCGATCAATGTAGACTTAGAACAGCTAGTTGCGAACGGTAACTCTTGCAATCTACTCCCGTACCGCCCGCAGCCAGACTGGCTGCGGACGGTACGGGATTAGATTCAAGAGTTACCGTACGCAACGATAGACCAGCCTGCGATTCCGCGAAGTAAGATATATGCATACACTGTTCGTCACTTACACATATATATAGCGTCAACTATTTACTATTTAAGAGAACAATTCTACAGGTTGTATGCCGTCGGTAGTTGATCACGATCTACTCGTCAAAATGGGATTAGAAATAAAATCAGCTTTGTCAGATCACCTCACATAATGATATTCAGAATATACACTAACCTAGACCACATACGGTCGGCATGTTGATAGGATAGTGTATTATACTTGCTTAGACATGTAGAAAAAAATGCAGCCATCCAATAGATAAACTGTTAGAAAAAGAATGCTGCTATTGGATGACTGCATTTTATTTTTTTCTTCTACATGTCTAAACAAGTATACTACACTATCCTATTAACATGCCGATCGCATGCGGTCTAAACTGGCATCATGCCCTTTTATATCTACTTCATCCGGAGTCCCGATTGTAACCATCATTCAGAAAGAAACACACTTCCGCCTGTCGCGAATGACACTGTTACCGCTGGTAGCATGGTAAGTACGAATAGCCGCGAGAAGCGCCGAAGCTAAGGATGAGACTTCTTCCGGTATAAACGTCACTTCCGTTCCGAATATTTCCAGCCTCGTATAATCGTCTGCCGTGAGCGTGAACTGGTTCGGACATAATCGTAGCATGTTGATCATTTCAAGAAGTTCATCTTTCAGAATGTTCCAGTATATAGACCGAATCACCGGGCCATACGTAATACTGTCGACTGAATCATGGGAAATGGTAAGCAACGCTTGTTTTTCACATTCGGATAACATCCGTGGAGCCGTTTCTGCGTCATATTTCTTCGTCACGTGATCCAGAATAGCCTCAATAGTCTGCTCCAGAACGGCCTTGGATTGTTCCTGTATTTTCTCGTCTGGCAGCTGCGTGTAATACCGGAGATATTCCAGCAGGTTTTCTCTCGTCTGCCAGCTCGAGATGCCCATCCGCAGTTGAACATCAAGTTCGCTCAACTCGTGAAGTATCTGTTCAGTTTTGAGCCTGAGAACATTCGCTGAGATGTCCGCCGCGTCGCCATACGTGGCGAGTGCCAGCGCATTCATGTGATCTTCGTCTAGTATACCAAACAGTTGGATCCTGTCCTCGTACGTCGTGTCAATTTCGTGGAGAATCGATTCCACAATGGCTGACACCCGTTTCCCGCGTTCCGCCTTGACGACAGCGTCAGTGTCCAATGCCAGCTCCTCCGCTACTCGTTCGTGAAATGACGTCATCAAGCCGTTTGCTTCGAGGTACCTGTGAAAGTCGAGACAACATCGTGAAAGACAGGTGAACATATCTGAGAAACATAGAGTAGAATGTACTCGTATTCACACAACCTTTTTCAGAAGTGTTTGCTTGAAAATTACAAAATTTACATGTAGTACATATTCATGCATGATACACTTTCAGGCTCATTGAAGTTGACCATTGACATCAATGGTGCAGCGAATACATACAGTGATTGAATGGTGCGAAAGTCTCGATGCCCTTTTTTCAACAATACAAACATACTCATTCTGTTGGTGGTATACGTCCGGTACAATAACTATGACATCACAGGCGGCAAATTGAATCATGTCCGCCGTCAAAGGTCTCGTGGCCCAGAAATTCCCCACCATTTCTGTCCAGATAGCCTGCAAAGACATAATAAATGGTAAAACAGGTTTAATTGATTGTCTCTCGAGTTTCAATGATAATCTAACTGGGCCGTCTGCTGACAAAAATAACCTTGCAACATGTAACCCAGCGATGTACACAATCCCCGTCTTTGACAACTTGAACAATAAAATAAACACATCATAGAAATGTGTCTGCGAATGTATATCAATCAAATGAGGACAACAGGACTACAATTAAAGGGGTCAGTGCAATAAGGGGGCCAACTCCACAATGAAGCCCCCTTCTTCCATTGACCCCTTCAATTGTTTGCAAATGAAATAAGGTCCCATAACTGTGAATGAAGAAAGGAGATTATCGCGACTACAAATGACGCAAGTGCACTTAACATGCTTAATAAGGTCAGGGGCCCGTTTCACTAAACTTAGTACGACTAAAATATGCGTAAGTGCAAAATTACGATAGTCTGTAAATTTCACATTAACATTGTTTTCTTGTAAATAATTATTGGATTTACATTTATTGAGCATAGGCTGCATATGCAGCCTCGATCTTAAATTTACACATACGAACATTTTAGTCGTAAGAAGTTTAGTGAAACGGGCCCCTGATTGCTAACGTACAAGAGAGACAACCGGGATAACAACTATTATAAACGCAGTAATATCCCTTTGTCCGCCGACGCCCCAGTCACCCACCTTTTGGTCGGTGCACCAGTCGAATGAGGCGTACTTGTGGACGTCCTCGGTGTATTGGAGACAGATCTCCGACATCGGCAGTCCCGCCGGCAACCGGCGGCCCTTGTGTTCCTGTATGACGAGGTGAGCCACCTGGGAACATGTAACAATATCACTTCAACAAGGGACGACTTGAACATGTTAATTTTAAATTGCATAGAGCACATTGATACTCTATCATACATGTGTTAATAAAGCGAAACTATAATAGCAAGAAATCATTAACACTGATGGATGTACCCCTCAAACTCTTTATACATCTTTGTTTGGTTCAATCTTTTCTTAGCATGTTTGTGATGTGACGTAGTTTTAAATTCAGTCGCTGACTTTTTGGGCGACCACCAGTGTGGTTAAATGAGATTTACAGAGCAACATACATACGAAAAAAAGAAACTAGTAAAGAATGGCGAAATAAGAGCGTGGAATACATGTAATATGCCATTGTCCGTCTATTTCTAGTTAAACACCGATATAATGTGTGCGTGAAGCGAACACATACTCGCCTATTATTAAGTACGTCGTGCTTTTCAAACATGTACCATTAAACAGCCAAATAGGCTGCAGTTCTAGAATGTGTTCACCATGTTACATATATTTGCAACAGAAACAGCAACAAACGCTATACTATACCTGTGTATCAAACACGTTCCTCATAGTAATGGCGAACTGGTAGGTCAAGGCCGCGGTCATCCTACTGCAACTGTGCACGACCTTCACGATGCCATCGCTCTCCAGGATACTTTTGAGACGCCCCTTGATCAACAGATCCCGATTGACGAGCACATCAAAAATGTAGACCTTGCCCGCACATGTGCCAATCTGTAGCACGGTCAGCGACCCTTCCCGCCCAATGTTTATGCCCTCCGTTCCCACGGCAACGACCTTCTCCCGTTGTAGCATAGCAACGAGTTGTAAACATCTACTGGTTTCCGAGACGACCTCTATGCCTTCCGTGGGTAGTGGTTTTATTTCTATGTTCGTGTAGGCTGCAATGTTATAATAATGTAAAATAAATAAGTTTGACTAGATAATTTGAGACACGCCGTGTGATTTTGTACCGTGAGCTATCTGCATAATTTCATGAAATACGTTTACAAGATTTACAATATTTTCCGAAATGGCGTCAGAAGGTGACAACATTTGCAGAGTACATTCCGCATGTACTCTGAACATTTTGTCAACTTTTGACTTTATTTACGAAAAATATTGTAAATTTTGTAAACGTATTTAATGAAATTACGCAGATGTCCGAAGGTACAAAATCACATGGCGTGTCTCATATGTGGCTGTGACTGGAGAAATGAGGCTTGTGGGATCGATGACCAATATAGCTCCTGATCAAATAGCACACTCCTCTAGCCTAGCCTGGTAACAATACACATTGCTTCTTAGAAGCATGGCGGTGTTTCAGTGATGTAATGGCGAACAGTGCAGATCCTGATCAGACTGTGCGGATGCACAGGCTGATCTGGATCTACACTGGTTGCAAATCCCATAAGCCCCATTTTTTAAGTCACAGCCACATATATGCAAGTGAAATGTAAGTTAAAATAGTATAGGTAGGCGAGGCAATAGGTACTAACAGGGCTAGTTTTAACAACTTGGTATCTTCAGACTGAAATATATGTTGAACAATGCAAAAATTAGGTGTACATAATTTTGATGGAAGAAACGTTTTCTTCGGTGCGCAGAGACGGTACTAAAACCACGTAGTTACTACCACGTAGGGACACACACAGTTCATTACCAATGGTGTGTTTCGGGCAAATATTACAAAACCTTAGATTGTGGACAATATTCAGAAATCACCCCGTCACGATCGGGAGCATATGATGACTGTTTTTTTTATATATCGACAAAAAACAAAGTGACTAATTTAGTGATAGATCGGTCACATAATGATATGTTTTCCATTTGACAGTTGGACTTAAAAACTAATAAACATACGTAGTGGACATCCGGGGAGTCTGATTATGGGCGGTATGTCGGGTACTAGTTGGTAGTCTCCCGGCTGCGTTAGTTCTACATGTTCAACCTCCATATCTTCACACTGCTGTGCCGAAGGTTCGGGAACAAGTGGTGTCTGTGTGGGCGGATGGGGAACCAGTGGTTTCTGTGTGAAGGTTTCGGGAACCAGTGGCTCCTGTGTGGGAGGTTCGGGAATCAGTGGCGTCTGTGTGGGAGGCTCGGGAACCAATGGCGTCGGTGTGGGAGGTTCGGGAACCAGTGACGTCTGTGTGGGAGGTTCGGGAACCAGCAGACTCTGCGATTGATGGCCGGGTACCAGTGTCTGCTCCACCGGAAGTTCCGGTTGTAATGTGTCTTCTAGTGTCTACAACAACAACATTAGACACGATTAGTTAAGGCGAAGTATACTGAGACCAGACTGCGCGGATACACTGATCGCAAATGTCTAGACCTCCATTTCTCCAGTAACAGCCATTATATAATAATTACATACCTATTCAAAATAGCTGAAGCCGTCCAGTGCCTCACACATCAGTATCTGCAGTGTGGGTCCCAAGAATACATTATCAGGTCACATATGCAATTGGTACCCCACCCGCATTCATTGATGTTATACGTGCTTTACGTCCGATTTTGCGTGCAGAAGAATAGCATCACTCCCAATTGGATGCATGTTAATAATGTTCTTTCAGCTTTATAATTGTTCGAAATCATTCATTTTTTGCGCTATTAATTAGCGTTAAGATGTCAAATACTAACGTATAATAGTGTATTCAAAGTACGTATACAAAATTCCCGTGTTGATTCTAAACAAACAGACACTGTAAGCGGTACTAACCTCCGAGACAGCGACAGACATCCTGAGAATAATAAATTAATCAATCGATCGACCTGACTGTGACAATAAATGTTACCAAGGCCAGGATAGTTCCGCCTGTTTTTCTAATCACTTATATTTTATTTACAGGCTGTAAAGTTCAAACGCAATGTTAGTTGTCGGATTAAGCAGATTTTCAGATTAGGCCATGCCATTATTTTTCTCTGTTAAGCGTCCACCCAGATGTTCAAAACCTACCTACGTATCCGCTAAAAACAAGCAAAGTCTTGGGGGAAAAAAATGTAAATTTATGTTAAAAACTTCCTCAACCCTTTGCAGCAAAGGGTTGAGGAAGTTTTTAGCATAAATTTAAATTTCCGCCAGCAAACTTTAGAAAAAACTAAGAAGGAAATACTCTTATTAAACTTATTAAGTGTCAATTCATGAATGGATATAAAACGTGCACAAGTCCCCAATCAGTTTTCATATTACATCACCAGTAAATAGTGTCAAATAGCATATAGAGTGTGTTTTTTCACAGAGTCACTCTCAAAACCTACCCGCACGCGGACGCCTAACAAAGAAAGAACATTGAATGGCCTTAATGTGTTCTTGCATGGAAATACCGTAAACAGTATAGTTAATGTTCGGAGGGGTCCGTAACCAGCATAAACCCACGGGTAAATAACGCATGTTATGAAAACAGAAACTTGCATTAAGGACCCGTGTGACCCCTGATCATCATTACATTAACCCTTCCTCTGCTGATCGCGAAAACTATCGTCTGCTGTTGCTTTATATTTTGCCCTGTTTCTCAATAAAAACATGGTTTGACAGCACTTCAGAATCATTTCCATTGGAAATGATTGGAAATGATTCTAAAATGCTGTCAAACCATGTTTTTGACGAGAAAAATCGAAAATAAAACATAAACAGCAGACGACAACACTTAATTCAGCAGGCTAAGGGTTAAAACATATCTGGTTCCTAAATGTGATGGGATATATGTATAACAAATTTTTATGTGAACATTAGCTTATTAAAGTATACTATATGGCGCATGGAATTGCTCTGTAGTCCATCTTAATCCATCATTTACCTCGTGTGGCGTTTAACACATACCACACATAATATGACATACACATACTATAATTATGGTGCAATATGGTCCAACACCATTAAATAACAACGTCATATGGGTTGTTTTCATCACACGTATATACAAAGTCTGATTTTTTAAGAGTGTGTTGACATATTTTGTTAACAGTAAAAGAAATACACAGTTACACAGTGCTGTAGATATATACCTGTATTATCATACATAGTGTATCAAATCCATGTAAGCAGTTAACTGGATGTATTGTCACTGTTGTCTACATTCCTAGACTACTATACGAGTAAATACGGCCTTCTCTGTGGTAACACTTACACTGACTAACAATATGCTTTGCATCAGATTGAAAAGCTTACACATGACATTTATTTTGAGATTGATGGGATAAATTCTCAGATATCTCGCATGTTGTACAGTTTGCTGGCATACTATTTATACCACGCTGTTATCATATCTGTCTATGATGTTGTACATCACATTCTATTAGTTTTTCTGTCATATTGCTTGCTGTATGTGTCAAACGCTCGAAGTGGTGAAACTGTACGATGGCTTATACATACAAAGGTGGCGGAGATGGCGAGTCAATGTGTCATATAGTATACAGTAACCAGACAATATTCACATATCTGATATTGAAATATCACATCACTCTTACGAAGCAATTATCATTCAAGCCAACTATATCTTTCTATGACCCATGTCCTTAATAATAGGCATTTAGAGTCGCTTTTGTTTTTGTTTTCATGGCACATTTTATTTCTCTGATGCTCTGCAGGGCCCGGTTGCTCAAAGCTTCTGTTAGCTTAACAGACTCTTAAATCCTTAGCATTGCTAAGGATTTAACAGTCTGTTAAGCTAACAGAGGTTTTGAGCAACCGGGCCCTGGTTTTTAAACATAACTAGGGAAAGTTTAACCATTGCACCATCCCCACTCTGGTACTGCACTCATATGAGACACGCCATGTGATTTTGTACCTTCGGACATCTGCGTAATTTCATTAAATACGTTTACAAAATTTACAATATTTTTCATAAATAAAGTCAAAAGTTGACAAAATTTTCAGAGTACATGCAAATAATTCGGCATGTACTCTGAAAATGTTGTCAATTTTTGACGCCATTTACGGAAAATATTGTAAAATGTGTCAACGTATTTCATGAAATTACGCAAATGTCCGAAGGTACAAAATCACATGGCGTGTCTCATATCTAACACGCACAATACATGTGATCCGTTAGTAACTGAAAAAGTGGATTGCCTTTTCAATTTACTGGAAAAATCCAATTAATACTTTTATTTATTTTATGTGTAACTATTAAACCAACTTATTCAATACGTAACCATTCGTTTTAATTCACTTTGCATATGTTTAAGCGATAGAAAACGCATATGCATATATTGTTTTACTTGTGTAAATACCGCCATGGTGTCTCATAGGTCGATTCCACGAGGTTGTCAATAACTGCACGCTATTGACCGGGAACGTCCTTGTTCAAGGAATTGAGACAAATTGACGTAAACAATATTAATCTTAATTTTAACGCCATATTTGATTATTTACATTGAAACTATCAGAAAATGCAGTGTAAATATAAGTAATAACACCCATGGTGTACAATTCATTTGGTCTGTTTACATTTTGCGAGGTTCGGACTCCAAGCACTTTAAACAGACCAACTGTATTGTATAATGCTGGTTGTATTCCGTAAGTACAAACAATGTCAGTTTCACCACTTCGAGCGTCTGACACAGACAGCAAATAATATGACTAATACTCAATAGAATGTAGTGCAATGCATTCTTGACAGCTATGGCGACATGCGTGCTATGAATGTTATTCCAGTAGACGCTAAATATCTGAGCATTTCACACCTAAATCTGAAAATATACAATGGACACTTTTCAACATGCAAAAACTGCGTACATCTATTTTTATTCGAGCCCCTAGCGAAGAATTATACAACCAACACCCACATTTGAGGTCTTACAACTGTTATGCAAATTAGCTAATGTCGGTCGGAGCACATATTTTGCGGGTTGAACTTGGTAAAAACACGGGTCTTACACCATACAAAATAGTTCTAACAATTTAGCTTGATCGCCTTTTCAGTGTGATTAATGTTTTTGTTGCTTTTTTGTGCTACATTTATGTTATTGCAGTCTAAGGGTGCGACGATTAACCGCCATACTCGATTATTCGCGATTCGTAACTCCATGGTTCTGTGCACGAATACAATCTTGTGGTTTTCCAAAAACCTATTTTTAACTAGTTGCTGTTGTTCTGGATGTTGCTGCTGCTGATGTGAAATTTCCGCGATCATTTTTCGCAAAACATTTTCCACTCTAGATTAATTAGATTACATACTGCGAAGACTTTCAGGACATTCAGTCTTTTTATCATATGAAGTACGCGTGGTCATAGCGAATTCGTATTTAATCCTAATAGGTAAGTATACGTACACAGTGGCGGATCCAGGATTTCACCAAGGGGGGGGGGGGGGGGGGGGGGGCGGCGGGCACATGGAACTGGAACGAGGTAATTGCTCGTTCGTCGACTGAGCGGTGCGAGGGAGTTGGCTAGAGGAAGCCATTTCCTGCAATCTACGCTCAATATTTCGTAAAAAAAACAAAACAAACAAACAAACAAACAAATCCGGATTTCTGAAGGGGGGCGGCCCCCCCCCCCCCGAATCCGCCAATGTACGTACATATATTATGAGTACACTACTCTGAGATCCCTGGATTTGCTAGTATGATGTATGGTATCACATGTATATATTTACAGCACTGTGTATTTGTCTTACTGTTACACAACTGTTACTGGTTTCTCACCATTGGAAATGTGACAAAAAAGACCAATGCGTTTTCTATGTACTCTTGGGTCAACAAACTCTTCTGAAGTCATACTTTATATATGGGTTTATGAAAACAACCCAGCGCAAGCTGTTCGCTAATCACTTTGAAACATGTTACACCAAGTTGTATGCATGTGTATGTCATAATAGGTGTGGTTTTGTCAAATGATTAACGAGATAAAACTGAACGATGTCTGGCACACACTATTTATTTAAGATGGCAATTCAATTCGGATTATTTTATACGTTATATAACAAGAGCAGGTTCACATATAATGTATACACACTATGATATGTAAGATGGCAATTCAATTCGGATTATTTTATACGTTATATAACAAGAGCAGGTTCACATATAATTTATACACAGATCTCATCACAATTAATGTGTATGACATTAACTCTTTGGACCCGAAAGCCCGCTATAGCGGTTTATGCAAACAGTGCAGGTCCAGATGACCGGCTAGTAACGAGCCGTCTCATTAGGATCTGCACTTTATGAAAGTAATTTCCATATTTTTGAGAACAAAAACACCCCCTTTTCATAATAGTCAGAGCTCCAGTTAAGGTGCGTAATTTGGAGGTAAATTTCTTATTTCTCCATCAAAAATGGCAAGTTGGGAGTGCTTTAGAATCGTCTCGATGAGACGATTCTAAAGGACTCCCAACTTGTCATTTTTGATGAACAAATAACAATATGTCACCCCAAGTTGGTCAAATTACGCACCTTAACTGGAGCTCTGATAGTGGAAGATGCTAATGTAATAAATGTGCACATCTGTAGCCTATTTCATCAACATTGCAAAGTATACTTTAGTAGCAAAGTATACTTTGAGGGAGAAATTTTCAATTTTATGATAAATTTATTAATTTTTATTATACTGAATTTATTACATTATCACAGCCAATTTGGCTGTGATAATGTAATAAATTCAGTATAATAATTCTGCATACTTTTAATCATCAAATATATGCAGTTGTTAGTTTTATATGAAATAATGCATTTCAGGAAAAATAAATGATTTCTCCCTCAAAGTAGACTTTGCTAGTAAAGTATACGTTGCAATGTTGGTGAAATAGGCTAATGGACAACTTTTCCAAATTTAGCACAAATGTCCTTCATAACATGCTTATCAAGAAATTTGATGGAAGCTGTTGGGCATTTCGCCTTTACGGCGAGTTTTAGACAAAATTCAAAATGGCCGCCAACCAAGCCACTGATCGTCATATATCAGCTATATGTTATGCTATGTTCACATAACTGATGTCAATTTCAACACTTGCTAGGTCACTGATTGTGTTGGTGAAGGTTTTGAAATGATTAATGGTCAAGGTCACATTTTTGTAGGTGAAGGTCACTATTAAATGATCACAGGAGTGCGAAATTCTTTCATAACAAAAGTATTTGCACCATATCTATTGGTTGTGGAATAAGTTCATTACTTTATTAGGCATTTGTGTTAATAGCACTGATTCAATATAACGGCAAGCTGGTATTAGTAGATTGACAAAGAAATTAGAATTCGGAAACATTTTAATGAAACCATTGCAATTATTTTGATTTGACATATTTATGTTTAAAACGTTAAAATTGTACCGGATACAGTTTTCAAAGTTTCAGACATGTACGAGGTACATTTATAAATGTTGAAAACCTGTCTGGGATTCAATACTTAATGGGTACAAAAGTTAATCTTGACGGGATATTGATCAGGATATATTTCTTGTTCTAGCATTGGCTTTGTCTACTACTGGTGTAAGATTAAATTGTGTACCCAGTTGAGAGGCGATCAATTTTGAAAATGTACCGGGCAGGCTATCAGTGTTGTACAATGTCCCCGGCTCATGTGTCAACGTTGAAAACATGTCTTTCATCGGCAACGAAAATGTAATAGACTCCATTATCTGATATATCTGATTAGTGTCACGGTGTCGAAAATCGGTGTGTTGAGTCACACACTTTTGATCGACATAGGGATCAGTCATTGTTCACACATCCACCCTCACAATGGCACATATTGGTACAACGAAGTCCTGCCTTAGCGCACTTGCATTTGCCTTTGCAGATATTTTCGCAGCCGCAGTTTACAAGCAATGCGCATGCATGGCTGGCGTCGGCAAGCGGCGTCCAGCAGGGAGACCAGCTGTGTGTCTCGGGATCTTGAACCCATCCCCAATTAGAGGCATCTGGGATATCTTGTTGGCGGATTTGAGCCTGCCTCTAGATGAACCCTGCTCGAAGGAGAGACCTCTTTGCATGTTCCATTAGAGATGCCTGTGTGGGAGGTATGTGCTCGAGTGTCCGCTGACCTTGGGAGAACATTTTCTGTCTTGCCTCATTAACTCGGGCACACCCGCTGCCTTTGGCATACATAATGACAGTCCATCGTTCCAGACGTTCCATGTGTATAGTCAAGTGTTAGCAGAGGTGGGTCTTCAGTGAGCGCAATAAGTGTCGCCGTTAGGTCTGGATATGCCTCCCACGCTGCACAGGCCGTCTTCTTACCGATTCCCAGAAACGAAGAGGTTGTATCACAACCACTAATTGCATGGAATAGAGGTAGTGAGAGGCTTTTGTCGGGTCCGAGTTACTGAGCAACATCATGAACAGGTATGTTCATGAAGTGCTTACCAGTTCCAAATGCAATCCAAAGTTCATTCAGACACAACTGTCGAAACAGTGCCACCGCTATGACGACGATATCGCTATCCACAGTCCTTATCATCGCCTTCCTGTGTCCTTGTTGTGCAGCGTCAGATAGATGCAAGAACACCCGGCTATCTGCCTCTTGATGGTTGCAGCTTGTGATCCGGCTCAGGTCTGTAGAAGTGCTCGAAGTAATCGCCAATTCACCATTCGTTGAGTACACTGCCACACACGGGAGCGCTGTTGCAGAGGCTTCGATTACGGAATTAGCAAGATACTTGAACAGTTGCACCTTATTGTTACGGTTAGCCATAAACGTTGTCCAGTCATGAGGAATTGGTGTTGACCCATCAACTATAGTCGTCGCGCCTGGCGTACCTCGCTTTGACTGAGTCTGTGCCTTGAGACTGTTTTCAGGGTATGTATCAAATACAATGTCTAGTCGCGTCGTTGTCGACCTGTCGACAGCACTGGTGATGAATGGCATGAAATGTCGGCCGTAATACTGCTCGAAATCAGCAGCATCCATCCAGGATTTTTATACTAATGTCTTGCGGAATGGTGCCGCGAGAAATGTCCAAACAAGTGAGAATATCCGACTTTTTGCCTGATCTGAGCATACCTTGGTTGGAAAGGGATGGGGGTTCTCGCTGGTTTACAAGCTGAAATAAATCATTCAGGTCATATTCTGACGTGACTGGATGGAAATGAAGAGTCTGGATACCAGTGAAGTGTCTATCTTCAAAGTTGAAAGTTTGCTGGCTTTGGGGTTTACGTCTTTTCGCTTGGCAAATGTGGAGATGCTCGACTTCTTGATGGTGTCCGAAATGGGTGTTATCCCACTTCGTAATCTCTGATTGACATACGTTTCGTGCAGCTTTGTTCCTGCTGTGTATGCATCACATAACGTTTTGGCATTTTCCACTGACATTAGCTCTTTTGTGTCTATGGCGTACATACTGGGTCCATTCTCTGACAGAAAAGGATTACCTTGTCGCCGCAAAACAGCAATGACATATTTCACGTCCTTGGCAAACCGAACCTGCAAGCTATGGGCTTCCTCATGGTGTTCGAGATGTATGGTGGTAGCTCCTGTAATACCTGCTTCTTCTTGGAACTCTGTGATAGCCAACAAATTCTCAGAGAGTGACATTACATGCTCGTCCATAGTGTCTGGTCTATCATACAGGTTTGAAACTCCCGATGCACTTTTGAAGGTCTTAGTGTTTGCTCATGACTGTGGTCTTTAGGGATAAGTGAGAACTTTCTTTGCCTCTTTTGAACAGCAAAGTTTCCATTTGGGAACTCTCTTAGCATATCAGGTTGTTTCCATGCCAGCTCGACCATATCTTTCACATGAACAGGCAACCATCTTGAGTAGTTTGTCTGGTCGAATCGGAATACCCAGCCACATAGCTCATCGATGACCTGCACATAAAGATCAAAATAAACCTCTCTGAGAGACCTGACAAATCTAATGTGCAACATTTCGAGATCTAAGATGAGTGACCAGTATGCAAATTGCTGTGACGACTCTCTCATGTCTTCATCCCATTTCTTCTTATCACATTGATCCTCTGCTGACTGATACGTCTTGTATGCCTCGTTTTTCAAAATACTCACTGCAAGAATAAAAACTTGGTGAACATAACGTGCCCTCTTAATGTGATGATCTGCAAATGGTGATGATATGGACTCTGCACGACCAGTAGTGAGTACATCGGCCTCACTGATGATGAAAGAAAACCCTGATCCATCAACCAGTTTTCCCTCCACTGCCTCAATGACAAATTCAATATGCAGCGCACCTAACATAAGCACAAATTTGTCTTCTCCTAGTGTGTCCTTCCACTGTCACTGGATCTGCTTTCCAATCGCGAAAATAGGCTGGTCCATTCCTTGAACGGGTGTTTGGCCTGGATTCAAATGGGCAGTTACAGCCTTCGATAGAAGCATAGAATGCTTCACCATGGGGACAG
Organism: Conchocele bisecta; assembly: GCA_029237695.1. NCBI lineage: Eukaryota > Metazoa > Mollusca > Bivalvia > Lucinida > Thyasiridae > Conchocele > Conchocele bisecta. Next base: position 31,844,175 of record CM055270.1, read on the forward strand.
AAGCAGCCTTATCAGGGAATAATGGTAAGACTCCAACAATAGAGTTTGGTTTCACAGTTTCAGCCGACATAAGTGAGGAATTAAATCTGGCCCAAGTGACCACATCTCCGGGACTTACATCACCATGTACCATATTTGATGCGTTCTTAATCCATGCCTCATCCTTCACAATTGCACCATTAATTCGATCATGTTCGGGACGCACCGGTCGAGAAGTAGCAGGCAGTATAGTGTCAACGTTCACGTCTAGCTCTGCGGGAGGGACAACTGAGTAGTAAGTTGGAAGGTTTTGATATATCAATGTTTTCAAGTGTTATTGGATCACTTGCAATTCTTTGACACTCATGCATGTGAGAGGTGGTTCGTCACTGACAGGAGCCCTCCATGGAATTACTCTCTTGAAAGATTCCTCTCTTGGTACAAATTCTCGAAATCTGTGGTGGTGAAAACACCTTTCCGTATATTCGACGGAACAACGACGCCCTCCTGCTTGATGCGATCGCTTACACCGATGGCAAAGGCCTTGTTGATCTCACGCTCCCGTTGGTAACCGACACCCAATCCTAACAAATGTTGTAATAACGTGTTTCAGCTTCGCATCCGTGTGTAGTTTCAACCCTAAATACAGAGGAAATGGTGTTTCTCGCACCCGACTGTGTCTCATAAGAGTCTTTCCTTCAACTGGGCGCTTTGCTGTATTGTACACAATTAGCTGAGCCAGTACATTAGCTGATCTAGATATCTGCTCATTGATATGCTGACCATCAACATTACCATCAAACATTGAAGCAGCCAGGGCCTTGGAGAACATTATTCATCATCATTAACAATGACTGGGGAAGGTTTGCGTGTTGGAATCGTCCATTGAATGATGGTTGACTAGTGGAAAGAATGCATTGACGTAAATATAATGCGGCTTTCATTACACTGTGGGCCTCTTCTTCGCTAGAGGCGCCACGCTGCTCAAACGCAGACTTTACAACTGCACCCGTCTTCCTCTCTTGAGCTGCACCTGTCTTTCTCTCTTTACAGCTGTTCGCCTCATTAATCCGTGGAAAACTACCGCAGGAAGGAGAATACTCAAACTATAAGGATGTTCAGCAACATACTAATAATTTATATTGAACCTTAGCTAAGCATGTCGATTTATTTTTGAAAACATCTTTGAAATCCTGGATTAAAAATAGAGCATATGAATCATGGAGAGGTTAATCTTCTGGTCCAGCTTATCCGGGCTACATCCATGTTTACAAACAAATTAGGTCTAATTAAGGGATGACTTAATGATTGCTCACTTACACTGATATCAGTACCACTTAGATAGTAATATAGTATTGTGAGAATCAGAAGCATGCTAATTAAATATAACAACTCCCCAATTTCGGTTTGGTTAACGGTTGCCATGGTAACGAGTAGCCATGACTATAACTATTCAATATATAATATCGTTTCTTATACTGATTGCTTTCATTCTGTGAAGTTTCATGATTATATCTCGAAATGATAACATTTTAACGAGATGTATCCGAACAATATTGTAGTAATTTAATGCATGTCTAAAAGGTGGGTGGGGAAATGTTGTTTTCCTTTTCTAAAAAGAAACCGGAGTTTCATGAATTGACACACCTTAATCTGGATCACACAATCACGTTGCTGACTGACACTGATATCAGTACCACATATATAGTTATACAGGTTTGCGAGAATCATAAACATGCTATTTAAATTTAAAAAAAAGCTCACTAATTTCGGTTTGGTTAACGGTTGCCATGGCAACGAGTAGCGATGACTATAACTGTTCAACACATAATATTGTTTCTTATAGTGATTGCTTTCATTCTGTGAAGTTTCATGATAATATCTCAAATGATAACATTTTTAACGAGATGTATCCAAATAATATTGTAATAATTTAATGCATGTCTAAAAAGTGGATGGGGTAATGTTTTTCATTGACCTTGACTTCTAGAACGTGACCTTGACCCTGAAACGGGTTCAGGCATGTGCCAAAATACTCAGTGACATCGAAAACCATAGAATCGATACCAAGTTTATGCACATTGGTGCACTGAATGCGTAAATATACCGATGAAGGTTTTGTTGGCGGCCATCTTGGATTTGGTCTAAAAAATGGCAGTAAATGTAAAAATTCAGATTGCTTCCATCAAAATTATTGAACAGTACCACCTAAAGATCATTTGTGCCAAATTAGGAAGAGTTGTCTAGATGTGCGAATTTACGGCCTTATATGACATTAGCGTCCCTCACTATAAATGGAGTAGTCTGAAAATCATTTTGTGATGATTGGATTGGTTGCAAAATTAACATGAAAGGGTTAAAGTGCGCACTGCCAAGCTACCTCAAACAGGGTACACTATAACCTCTCTAAACGGGGCACTCAGAAAACGTCAGAAAACAAATTAACTAAGACTTATCAACTTATAGATGCATAACATAGACTTTCACAGTGTAATAACACGGTGTAATAAAAACCATAATACACTAGTGTAATAAATATGCAAATGAGGTCGGTACAGAAAACACGCTAAGTGTTCATTACAGCTTTAACGTATTGTGATGTGCTTATGCAATAAATATAATCTAATATTTGTCTTGATTTAATATGATATATATTAAACTAGTTGACTGATTTCATATGGAAACTCGCCATAGCCTCGTTTCTTACGCAATCAGTAAACGCGTTTAATAAATCTCATATTTTATCCCGTCAACACAGTGCGTATGTGCCGTGAAACACGGTGCCGTGAAACATTTTTGATATCCAGTCAATACTATTTTTTGCATTTTACAGCCATTTGTAGGTGTTGACGGGATAAATAGAATAGTAGGTTAGTGCCGTGAATGGGAAAAAATATCTGGCGCGGCACGGAAACGGGATGTGCTCGGTAGAGCCTCGCCCATCCAGTTTCCTGAGCCTTGTCAGATATTTGTTCCCATTCACGGCACTAACCTACTATTCTCTATATGTAAACACTCATGCAAGATCCTCTATATATGGGACAATACAGAGAATACCAGGTTAGTGTCTTTTGATATTAAGTTTATCAGGCAAGGCTAGGAAACGCGTAGGAATTCCGAGGCTTGCCGAGGAATTCCTACCGTTTCCGAGCCTAGCCTGATAAACTTGATATCAAAATACACTAGCCTGGTATTCTATTTATCAGGTAACGTTTTATGCTCGAAAATGACATTAGATGACGTCGTATTCTATGGACAGAACGCGGACTTGTTTACGTTGCGTCATTACACTGATGTCATTCGGTAACGTCACGTGACGTCATCCGACCAATGGAACGTCAGTTTTCACTTCGTTGTAACCCGGAAGTTTATAACATATTGTTGTATCAGGCATTGACCTGATACAAACATCCGGGTTACAACGAAATGACGTTCTATTGGTCGGATGACGTCACGTGGCGTTACCGAATGACGTCAATGTAAGTTCTGTCCATAGATAACGACGTCATCTGTGGTCATTTAAGTATAAAACGTTAGCTGATAAATAGAATACCAGGCTAGTGTCTTTTGATATCAAGTTTATCTGGCTCGGCTGATAAACTTGATATCAAAAGATACTAACCTGGTATTCTCTATATTCCTTTATTTACTCAGTCCATACATATTGTAACATGAGGTATAAAGTTTCAACAAATGTTAAAAAGGCCGTTCAGGAAATAACGTGTACATGTGGTTTTGGAAGTAAAGTTTGTTTATTATAGTGTCACCCCTATTGAAGGGGCCAGTCATATTTGACTTATGAAACTCTTACACACTTTTCGACGTAAATGTAAACGGACGGACAGACGAACGTGCGAAACCTCTAGAGCAACGAAATATGCCCACCTTGTTATCGCATAGGGGCATATTAAGCCCCATTTCTACAGTCACATCCACGTATACGTTATATAATGCAGTGTTTTGATAATATACCAATATGCGAACGTTACTTTTATTTAAAAACAAATTCAACAACATGACTATCGATTCCAAATTATATAATAATAACTACGGATATATTCCTTTTATATAAAACAAACTATACATGTATTTAGGCACATGCTGATATACATACATTTTAAGTTGGACACTTATCCGTTGTCCTTCCGTTTTCACAGACACTTTATACATTCCATGACACTGTATAATACGAATGTTCACGATTAAACTGCGTTTTGAAAATAATGGTGTTATTTTCACTTGTGGCCATTGTAAAGTATTCTAAATTATGCGTGATTTAATTTACAGCCAGTGTATACACAGATCAGACTGCGCGGGTGCGCTGTCTGATCTGTGTTTACACTGGCTGCACTGACTACACTGCTCGCCATTGTATAACCGACCGATAGCCCAGCTATTCCAGTATCTACACTAGTGAGCCGCACATATGACAAGCCAGGCTTTACCAAGACACGGTGGCCTTTATACAAGTGTATTATTCGGCAGATAAGTGATCGAATAATTGCTAATATCCATGAGATAACACGCCGTATCGCATAGCGATCGATGATTGTGAAAACATTTCGAAAATATGTTTACGTATACTCAATATGAATTACATCAGAAATAAGCGAAACGATTTCTTTTCAATTTTGTACGTCAATCATAAAACATAATACCAAGCTTTACGAATATTTTCAAAGAATCTAAAATTACGATAAATTGCATTTCCTTAGATATGTATTATAAATTGCAGTAAAGCAGGTCGCGAGGTGTGTTTATTGATAACATTTAGAAGCGAGAAAACGTTTACATTGTGTTTAATAGAAAGGAGATTTGCCAAAACTCGGAGATGTTTTCTTTCTGACCAGTGTAGTTCCTGATCAGTTTACGCACTCATCCCGTATAGTTAGTTATACCTTCGAACCTCTCTAAACCGGACACAGCGGAAGGTTAATTACCTTCAATGATAATATATGTTCATAACCGCAAAGCAACAACGCGTGTCTTGAAGTGGTAATCCGTCTGTTTTACAGTGGAACCTCTCTAAACCGGACACCCAGGGTGTCCGGTTTAGAGAGGTTCCACTGTAAACACTGTTATCCATGTAAGTAAATTGTAGGTGTATTGTTGACCAAATGGCGAACAATGTGGACCAACACTGGTCGCAATTGCAATACATCCCGTGTTATGAGGTTATGCCCACAGCCATTTGGATTTGGTCATAATATGGCATAATCCACAAAATCTACAACATGGAAGTTGTCTAGTTTTCCTATCCTATGTAGCTCACGACAGACGGAAGACCGACCGGACGTACATACAGACTGAAGAACAGACAGTGTGAACCATGGAATTTATCGGGCAACACATTGTGGCAGGGTTTGTTGTCGAATGATGCTATCATAGTTGAACCGAGATTGAAACCTCTTGGAATGCCTTACTTACTTAAATAAAAGAACTTTGATTCGTTATCATGAAGAATATTTCAGTTTTGAATCTATTAGTAATATAAACATGTTGTAATAGTTTAATACACCTTTTCATTACTTGCTGGTTACTTATCGTGCATATGTGTCCAGTACAAGGCGGCAAATCAACAGTCTTTGTGTTTGTACACCACTTACAAATCTTATCTGAAACAGATTATAGACACCTGTATAATCTGCTATGTTTTATTTTTGGTTGGTGATAAAAGTGAACACAGTAGTGCAAGAAATTAGCATAGCTTATAAATAAACTATACATAGCGAGTGTAAACTGAAAACATTTGATCGATACACCTACTTATATACCACATATTGATAATATATACCCGACAAAAAAGAAATGCGTGCTGTGCTATAGTGGAATTGGAAGCAATGCCTTTGGAATGAATAGCGCTGTGCGACTAGACTACTTGTAGTCTGCGTCGAATACTATGCCCTGCTGTATGTAGTTGGTACGATATTTGACATACGAGCGAAAAAATGTAGATCAAATGTCAAATGCGGCTGCTACTTCCCAATTCCACCCCTACGTCAAAGACATGATGTTTTATTGTGTAAAGAAGTGCACGTGTTTTCTTCAAATGTGGTTGTGACAGAAGAATAGGACCATAATGTTGGCATGATTGAGTACATATGACATCCGGTCTGAATTTAAAAAAATCGTAATCTTGTAAGACGATTCAAGAGATCCATGATAACCACCGAACTAGTTAGTTCCATCTAAAGTAACCAATAGTTATTATAATCATACAGTGGAACCCCTCGGTCCCCAGGGTGTCCGGATTAGAGGGGTTTCACTGTAAAACAGACAGATGAATACTTCAAGACACGCGTGGCTGCTTAGCGATCATGAACAGACATTATTATCGGAGGTAAATGGCAATGTAACATATCTAAATTAAGCTCAACTAACTTTACTGTGTCCGGTTTATAGGGGTTCTACTGTAATATGTATATGTTATTAGGCCTGAACGTGTAGTGCTGTCCATAAGTGTATATATTGACAAGAGCACAAAGTGTTTGTTTCACTTAATTCAAACCTAAAAGTGGATAATAACATATTGAAGTCAGCAAACAAGATGCACAAAGTCATTACGTAGGTGTCACGGACCTTTATGACATTAATCGTGTGCCATTTGTCGTACGTATTGCGCTGGTGACCTTTCAATATAGGAATGAATGGCCTTTTTGTGGAATGTATAGGGGTATAAACTTGGGAAAGTTGCGGGAATACTGGACGAAGGCCGGAAGGCCTCGTCCAGTATTCCCGCGACTTTTCCAAGTTTATATCCCCGATAAATTCCACAAAAAGGCCATTCATTCCTTATAATTCCAGCATTTGAAATAAATTCATCAAGAAAATGTGTTTATTTTCCGTTTTCTTAAGAATTATTTTAACTGCGCCTCACGGTTACGGAAAGTAGTTCGGCGTGGGAGTTTACTGGGATATACATTTTGGACAGAGACTTGCTACGAGCCAATCAAATGTTAGGGAATTGTGTACATATTTGTGTGCTGGAATTATTGGTTAATGAAGATGCTGTGTATGGAGGGTATATAAAGCGGACATGTTCGGTGGTTGTGTGCGCTGTCGAATCCGCATGTGCATTATCCCCGACGTACTCGACTGGGTTAAGGCCCGGGATTTTTGCAGGCGATGGTCATGTAATCCTGCCGTAAAACTTACATGTACATTGAATCACGTGCTTCTTGACATATCGCATTGTCTTTCCTGATGTCCATGCCACTGTCGGCGGCCACAAAGACGGGTAGAATAATTTGCTGCTAGTATCAATGGGCGTTGAGATTCCATTGTATCTCCACTAGCTGTTTCTTGGTATGTAACGAAATACCAGTCCATACCATGTTTGACCCTCCGCCTTACGGAGTCGGTTGACCACAGTTGGCGGTGAAATGAGCGATAACACCTTTCGACTGTAGCCTTGGTTCGTCGGACTCTGAAATGGGACACAATGATGTATCGACCTTGATGATCAGAGTGATTCACCGTCTCGAGGCTCGGTGATGTACGGGCATCTGTTAAAAGTAAGTGTGGTTTGCAAGCAATACAATACATGTGTATCATAGTCATGGGTCAGAACCCAGAAAAAGCGGCATATTCCCATTTCTTAACATTTTAGATGCTGGTAGCTCTGCGTACGCCCTCATATGCAATATATTATCCGTCATAGAGGATATATTTCTTACATTATTGACATTTTGAAATGCCGACAAAGGCAGTCTTTTTGACAGGATGCTCTGTTTAAATAAGATATGAAACGGACATGTCAAATGGCACACATGTATAAGCAGCCTGTTTCACCGTATGAGGAACGGTGGATGGGTTACCATCCTATCATTGAATACAGATCAACAATCAGTATGTATACATTTGAACAGCGCCTAACCAAGTACCATCAGTAGTATATGCATATTATTGGTGGAGAAATGTGAATTAAAAGGGAAATATATGTCAGTCCGAGACCATAATTACTGTGTTGAAGGAGACAACCTCTATAAGGTAACAATCTTTCGTTCCGTTCCAATTCTGTTACCCTGTTTGTATACCCAAACTTGATGTAAATAATTATAAAATGGGAAAAAGGGAAATATACTAACCTGCCGTAAAGACGCACCGGCAGCCAGAATGCCAACGTCGCCAGATCGTTCTAGCGTTACTCGATACGTTATTGTCAATGTTGTTGTGCTTTTCATCTCGAACAACAGTCCATTTATTCATATCAGACATAGTTATGAGTACATAACTTTCTAATTATATTTCATTACACTGCATTACATAAGAGTTAATGACGGAGTAGTCTTTCCAAATGTGCGTTTGACGCGTTCTTTCCATACGTTCTACTTTGTGGAGAGTGACCTAAGAATGTTGGCTAATACACACTTTATTAGGTAAGTGTATGGTAATAGTTTTGTGTCATAGTGTAGTGTCGTCTCTCAATAACAATATAGCGAAGTTTGAACGTCGACGCCCTGCAGGTTTTTGTTTCTTTATTTTAGTGCTTCAAGTGTAAATGCTATTACAAACATTTTTTACTGTGTATCGTGGTGTAGCGATATAGTACAACCTGTTGCATATAACGAGAAAAATGTGCATCTATATCAGACCATGTTCACATGGATATAAACTGTCGGTTGCTCTGCACGGCTGAATCATGGGTAACTTTCGTCAAGCATGGTTGATATTATGTGCAATATCGATTGCTTTTCATGACGATCGATTCGGTGTTGAGAATAAACACTACTTGTGAACTATCATGCATCAATATAGTTTTTGTCTAGACAATATAGCGCATTATATGATGAGAAATTAGAAAATCGCGCAAGTGTATCTTTATGACACTGCCAAACGACTTTTAATTTATACTGTCCATACGATAACTACCACGGACTGTCTGTATATTCTTCACTATTAAACATAATATAAACTACTATTTCACCCATGACAAATATATCGTCACATTGTCACATGATAGTTAAACCTGTTAGCATTACAATTCGTTTATTTATGACAGAATGGCAAACAGTCCTGGCTCTGGTATGAAACAGATACCATGATTTATTTGTATCCTGGATAATAAAACAGCCTATGATGGGGCATGGGAGGCCATTTTAACTGCTGAGTGTAATCACATGATGGATGTGTCCTGTGCTGAAGTAAACATGTTTATTATATTTACACCGAGTGTAGATCTGGGTTTACGTTATGTGAAATAATTATATCAATATTAATTAAGTATTGATTAGAATATCTAGGCAACCGCATATGTGTGCACAATTACGTAGACAATTAGCGAGTGATATGACTCGTATACCGTGTTATTGCAAGTAAAATATAGCAGGTCCCGATTGGCAAATTTTACAGCACCCATATCAGGTATAACTAGAGCTGTGTCGCCGTTGTGAATTAAACAGTTTACATGTACATGCATAAATAGTTGTCTTATGACACTTGTTTTAAGTGGATACAGTTTATGGACATACTAATTTAATGGCGGATACAATTCCAGTTATAGATTTTGGTGCATATGGACTTGGCATACAAAACATAGCAGGTGTATCAACAGAAACAACTGCTTCCATCGCAGATTCCATCAAGGACGCGCTGCAGACTGCGGGGTGTTTCTATCTCAAGAACCATGGAATGGACGAAGCATTTCTCGCTGAATACAACGACGTTTCATGCCATTTCTTTGAGCAGTCTGACGAGGTGAAGGCACAATACGCCCGCCATGGCGTCACCAACTTTGGCTGGATGGGAGTCGAGACGGAAGGACTCAATCCGGACACTCCAATGGATTTGAAGGAGTGCTTCAACTACTGTCCGCCCAATGATACCGTTACCTGGACAAGTGAGCAAAAGTTCCCAGAAGTCAACCAGAAACTGTTTAATGAATTTACGAATTTGGCAAACAGACTGAATGACGTATTCTCTTTGGCTATGGGTCAGGATGTTGCGTTTCTGAGTCAATGTCAAGGACTTGTGGGGAAACCCGGGAACCAAACAACACTCAGGCCGCTGTATTACCGCCCGATACCGCTGGAACAGGAAATCAAGTCAGGCCAGATGCGCTGCGGGACGCACACGGACTTCGACACGTACAGTATAATCTTCCAGGACGACGCTGGAGGAATGGAGGTGGAACTTCCGGGGCGTGGTTTCGTACCAGTCGCGCCCGTTTCCGGTTTGGCTTTCGTGAACGTCGGCGAAGTGATGCAGCAAATGACATCGGGTAAATTCAGGGCGATCAATCACAGGATCATCGTGGGCCCAGATGACATGAGAGCGAAAGTCCGACAATCTGTGGCTTACTACATCACACCAGATGACGAGTTTATTATCAAATGTCTGGACGGGTCCGACACGTATCCACCTGTATCATACAAGGAATTTCTGGCAAAGCACTTTAAGAAAGTGTTGTATTAAGCACACACATGTACTATATATAAATGGTTATGTAGCGTGACATACATTTTGAGTTGCAACTCGAAATATATACTCAAGTGAAAAAGTCTTGTCCCCTCTACTAGATTGCGGCTTGTAGGTTTATCGTGGGTGAAAACAAAGAAAACACAACTTTAATATGAAATGTATTCATTAACGAAGGTAATGGTATGAAATTCATTATGATATGAAAATCATGTGTATGCCATATCAGATATGCAAATGAACACGTCGAAATACCAAATTCACAAAAGTCAGTACCGTGTATGTCCCCCATTAGCCCGAATCACTGCGTTGCACCGTCTCCTCATAGAGTCGATAAGGTCGCGAATTGTTCCTTGCGGAATGTTGGCCCACTCGTCCAAAACGGCCACTTGAAGTTCGTTGACGTTTCTCGGCTGATGTGGACGTTGACGTAATTTACGTTTCACGTTGTCCCATAGATGCTCGATAGGATTTAGATCCGGACTTCTCGCTGGCCATTTACGAAAATTCACGTTATGTCTTTCCAAGAACTGTGTAGTAGCGTTAGCAGTGTGGCTTATGGCATTGTCTTGCTGAAACATCATGTTACGGTTAACGTCAAACAACGGAACAACAACCGGCGCCAGTACAACATATCTGTATTTGGCTGCGTTCAAATTTCCTTCAATTGGCACCAAACGCATCTTGTGGTGAAAACTTATGCCACCCCAAAACATCTTCGATCCACCGGCGTACCTGACACACAACAACGGCGTAACGGTCGTTCTTGCGTCGATATGTTGACAAGTTGAATCTGCATTCGTTGGAGAAAAAAACATTATTCCAGTCTCTCCGAGTCCATCGCAGATGATTTCTGGCCCACACAATGCGATTGTTCCGATTCCGTCGTGATAGGATAGGCCCAACGTATGGTCTCCGCGCTCTGACGCCAATATCCCTCAGCCGGTTTTTGACGGTGGCTCTGCTAACTAACGTCACGACCGGCTCTCCATAAAATCCTTCTCGACGTTGACGCAGCATTTTCCACCCTGTTACGCAAGTGTGAAGTTCGTATGTACTGATATTGACGTCGTGACGTCACACGCGGTCTCCTGCTGCGTGGCAAGTGTTTGACGGAGCCTGTTCGCCGGAATTTCACCCTCAATCGTCGAATTGTCTTCGGATGGACTCCAAAATGACGTGCGACATCAATTTGTCGGGCCCCAGCATCCAACATGCCTATTGCGCGTTCTTTTACATTTTCTCCTGACGTCGGCATGACGTTAATCAAGTTACGTCTGAAATGCTGCATACAGCGCGTATTCTACTAGAGTTTTTTCGTGTTTTTCTTACTTGGCAGACTTGTATGCTTCGTAATGGACAATAATATCGAAGTGAATACTGCACGAGCACCTCGTACATGCCAAAACGATAAAACGTCAATTTCGTGGCGCACGTGCCGTTACAGGTGAATTAATTCAATAAAACCCCGGCATCGCAAATAGATATGCCGTGCGATCTTTTGTGTATAATTTTATAATTATACGCCATCAATTCATCTCAAAATATGAAATTATAAAAGGGGACAAGACTTATTCACTTGAGTATATATGTCACAATACAGAACCATTTATGAGACAAGCGCTGTTGTAATTTCGTACCTAAGAAGATGTGCGATGTTTCATGATAAACATTTACAGAAATTGTGTCTGTTAATGTCGTCGAAGTGGATGAAATTTCCATAGCAAATGTGGAATTCTATCACAATTTCTGTAAATGTTTTCTCATAAATTAGTTGTACCTGTTTCCGTCGATACATATTACAATGCACCAGGGGCGGATCTAGAGGGGGTCGGGGGGGGGGGGGTCGTGGTTGCACCCCCCACCCCCCGTTCAGTGACGGAGTTTACATAGATCACAGTTTACCACCAATTGGATTCTGAATTTAAATGCCGTAAACACAGGAAAGAGCATTTCGAAGAGCTCGAACATAGGACAACCCCCTTGTTGCGAACGGTAACTCTTGCAATTGCAAGAGTTACCTTCGCAACTAGACAACCCCCAAATGCTGGATCCGCCCCTTTACACCATATAGTATTTTTGATAAATACTATATGGTGCAAAGGGGCGGATGTAAAGGGGCGGATGCTAATTAAGTTAATAGGTTATATATTAACAGACAATTACATATGTGTGATGTCATGCGTATTTGTGTTTAAGATTAAAGACATTTAACAGTAAAGGTAAATTCCCATAACTGTTGTTATTCCTGAATTTCATGAACTAGAAAACGTTGGGGAGGGTAAATTGTAGCAATTGTTTGAAACATAAAAACGTGTGTTGCGAACTGAATGGCGGTGGATTGAAGACCCTGATCAGATGACAAATACACAATACACTTTTGTCACTGTTTTCGGCATGTTTTTATTTAATGAATAGTATACATCTACACTGTACCATTAAAATGAAATATAAATCTAAACGTTAGTGTTCAGTACTTTAGTACAAAAGCAACAAGAACAAAAATACGGTATTACATTATGTACATGTATTGTATATTTATGATAATATAATAAATGCAATTCATTATTTTTGTTAAAAAATCATAAATCAAATGCAACTCTACAATCATATTCATGTGCCATGGATAAGAAATACCAACATCGGACGATTTTCCTTCAAAATTCACAAAACAAAGTTGAAACAGAGTATTGTCCCAATTTCCCCCAAAAGCTATCGTTATATAACAACACTATTATCTGAAACAAAAGTAGCAGAATCAGGACGATACCTATTGCCCCACCCAATGTTCAAATGATCGACATGGCTTAGCTTTACTGACATGATTTGCGGCTGTGACTGGAGAAATGGGGCGAATCGGTTTTGCGACCCGTGTAGATCCAGATCAGCCTGTGCATCCGCACAGTCTGATCAGGATCTGCACTGTTCACCATTCCATCAATGAAACACCCGTCATGCATCTAACAAGCAATATATCATTATCAGGCTACGTGAGTGCTCTGTAGCCTATTTCATCAACTGCAAAGTATACTTTAGTAGCAAAGTATACTTTAGTAGCAAAGTATACTTTAGTAGCAAAGTATACTTTGAGGGAGAAATTTTCAATTTTTTGAAAAATTTATTAATTTTTATTATACTGAATTTATTACATTATCACAGCCATTTAATGGCTGTGATAATGTAATAAATTCAGTATAATAATTCTGCATACTTTTAATCATGAAATATATGCATTTGTTAGTTCTATATGAAATAATGCATTTCAGGAAAAAATAATGATTACTCCCTCAAAGTATACTTTGCTAGTAAAGTATACTTTGCAATGTTGATGAAATAGGCTACTGATCAGGAGCTACACTGGTTCTAAATCCCATAAGGCCCATTTCTCCAGTCACAGTCACATTTAAACATGTGCCACCTGTTCACTTTCCTATTGTTGACGAACCGTTAACGGGGATACACAAAACAAACCAAAAGATCTGTTTCTGTTGCGGTGTATCAGTAACACGACTCGTATTGCGATTGTTCATATACCATCAAAAGTACATAACTTATGAGACACGCCATGCGATTTTGTACCTAAGAAAATGTGCGATATCTCATGAAAAACATTTACAAAATTTACGATATTTTCTGTACATCACGTTTAAAGATGACAACATTTTCATAGCAAATGCGGAGTACTATTTAGTACTATATAGTACGTATTTGTACTGTAAATCTCGTCATCTCTTAACGTCATTTACAGAAAATATCACATTTGTTTGTAAATGTATTTCATGAAAAATCGCACATGTTCTTAGGTACAAAATCGCATGGCATGTCCCATGTGTATTATCAACCCTTTTACCCTCAGTTACTGGTATAGACTCTTCCATGTAGACTTGTGAACTTTTCCATTAATCAGCAACGAAACGTAAACAAAACAATAAAAACATCCACAAACAGTGCAGATCCTTATCAGGATCTACATTGATTGAAAATATGTGTTGAAAGGGTTAACATAATCTGAACAAGTAGTGACATGTAAATAATATGGGCGACATACCGGACCATATTGATGCGACATGTTAACGATATGGCGTTTGCGGAGGGTTCATGTCGGTGTGACAGATGTGTTGGTATATAATTCTAGCTGGTCGAAACCAGATACTTTGGTTAAATAAAATGTCATCCGTGAAATATGCAAGGCTGTATGTTGGCTAGTCAGTGTACCGATTGACCGTTTCGCCATAAAGACTCAGTTTGGCTGGTTGAAAGGCTGGACACACGCCGGGTCGCCTTTGTGCACCATTTGGTAGTCTATGCAATGGGGTGCCAACCCGGGACTCTGAGATGTAGGCTAATTCATACACTATACGATCGATTGCGTGCCAATAAAGTATGATTGCAAAACTACTATGTTGTTCGTCTTTGAGTTTCCAGACAAGGTGCAACTCAGGTGGTGATCACAAGAACGTTAAACATGCCGTTTGTCTTCATGGTGATTATTAGTGAGGATCGTTGCACTGATATAGTGCAACCTCTCTAAACCGGACACCCTGGGAGATCCTCAGGGCGTCCGGTTTAGAGATGTTCCACTGTAAACCAGGCATGTGGCATGTTTTAGTGATTTGCGATCAACAAGAACAGACAATGACATCGGCGATAAACTGTGAAACCTCTCAATATTGCTCACACATGAGTGCAAATGTTGTCCGGTTTAGAGAGGTTCCTACTGTAATAAGTACCGGTGCCTCAATGTCGCACCAGTCGCATCAATGGCTACGTACGTGCATAGGTACAGTGGAACATCTCTAAACCGGACACCAAGAAACACATGTGCTCCTACTTTTTATGAGTTTCTTGTTAATTTATCTCAGGTGATAATGTATGTGAATGATCGCATAGCACACGACTATGGCTCAGAATGATCACATGCCTCCCAGGGTGTCCGGTTTAGAGAGGTTTCATTGTACATGTAGTATTGCCAAGAGCCTACGTCACCTAGCAGCTATTTAGAGAAATATAGATTGCACATTCATGAATAATTGTAACCCGAGTTTAAAATTTATACGCCGTGCATACACCAATCCTAAATGTATAATTCTGTATTTTTCCTGACTCGAGATGTCGATATCTTATCGCACTCGTCACGTTATCTATGTAGGGATCAGTTTATGAATTGAAATGTGAACAACACCACGCTGTCGGACCAGAAAAAATGTAAGATTACCCTCTCGATGGATGTGACATAATCACATGTAGGCAGGTTCCGACCATAGGTAACTGCGACGGGGACCGTGGGGGGGGGGGGGTTGGCGGGGTGGGGTTTAAAGGGGGGGGGGGTGTGCGATTACGAATTTCGAAAGAGTAGTATAAATATTGTCCGACTTGTATATGTCTTGTCGCCGCATATAATACATTCGTGCTCGGACCCGGTATAGGTCTTTTCGCCGCATGTAATACATCCGTGCTTCGACAGCGTAAACATCGGGTTGAAAATACACTTTTACGTCTTCCCAAGCCCGTAAAGAAACATTTTGCTTGGTTCGATGAGCAATGTTGATCTGCTAGCGAAATAGATAAAACAAATAACAACAAAAGTTCGCATTATGTAGTCGCCGAATAAATTACCTCGGCTGACCTCTGTCGACCAAAACCGACTGGTACGAACTGTTTCATTGGTAAGTCACAGACCATTTTATCCAATCAGATTCATTCGACTCCGGATCGCAGAACTGCCAAGACTTCCGAGACTACATGTTTTGTATAGAAAACTGTCTGTAAAAGACATAAATTAGCACTGTCATCGATAAATATCGATGAATTTGCAGAGAACAGACTTTAATGCATCCGCTAAATATCGGAAACAAGTAATTATTAGGTGAGAATTCGCCACCGCTAAATGCCGACTTCGTTCCCGATTCAGTTCGTACCCAACACAAATATTAAATTCTACCACATATGTCTATGACGACTGCAACTAATATGCATATTCAGTTGAAGTTATAAAAAAAATACATTTCTTGGCACGGGTAAAATGGAGCGTAGACTCCCCGGAACCCACGGAACCGTTCATAATTTGGCCCCGGAAATGTGCTCGATCGTTTACGACCTATCAATAATGCTGTTTTTGTTTAAACAAAATAATTGATAGCTCTGAAACGCGTTGATATAGCGCATCGGGGAATATATCGTTGCGGAGGGCTAACAATTTCCTAACTTCTACAATAGGAAACAATGATATAAATCGGTTGACTGTTTCGTGAGAGTCCGTTGTCTCGCGGCCGTCCAAGTACGGCCCATTGAAAACAATGGGACCTTCAATGGTATTGTGTATAGGAGGGAGTAAAGAATTGTGTTAGCTTATTTACTTCAACCGGTGACTTGTATAGGTCTTGTCGCCGCATAAAATACATCCGTGCTCCGACCCAGAATAGGTATTGTCGGAAGAAATTCTCGTTTGTACTCTAACAAGGGCGGTTCAAGTTGGCACACGATCGCTGTGCATTATTCATGAAGCATTATCCATGTGCTGAACTCCGCGCCGGCGTAATCTGTTTCACGTCGAAACAGGTGCATGATTCCTCCCAATCACCTAAATGCAGAAGTTACATTTTTGTCTAGTAACAGGCGCAATAATTTTGCGCCGGTTAGTAGACGAAAAATGCATTTATGCGAAAGCTCTAAGTAGGGATGAGAGGTATCTCGTCAGGAAACAGGTGCATTTTTCGACGTGCAACATGTTACGACGGCGCAAAGTGCAGCACCAATGCATTGCACAGAATACGATGAAAGCCCTTGTCGAATCACAGTATTTCGGCGATATTTATTTTGAAAATCAGTGCCAGCTATTTTCTGTTAATGACCAGTGACCTTTCACATTGGGGCGTGTGGCACATGCGCAACAAAGCAGCATGAATACTATAACAAACAAATAAAAATACCTAAATGCAAATGAGTCCTATTGACCTTGACCTTGAACACTGCGAAGCGAAATGTATGGGCATGTGCCCAGCGCAGATGGAGATATAAACGAATATGTAAAATTGTTGACGCCGATGCCGACATATCACCGTCGCCGCCATCGAAAAAAAAACGGCGCCTACGTATCCTTCGGACATGTATGGCTGTGACTGGAAAAAATCGGCTTATGGGATTTGTGGTATGTGTAGTTCCTGATCAAATAGCACACTTCTGTAGCCTGATAACGATCTATATTGTTTGTTAGAAATATGACGCGTGCACCGGCTGATCTGTATCTACACTGGTCTCAAATCCCATAAGCTCTATTTCTCCAATCACAGCCACGTATGTGGGCGAGAACAAAATCGGAACTCTGCATAATTCAATTGCGAATCAGCTCCGAATAATGTACCAGCTGTCGACGGAAAATACTGCGTTTTTTTTTCGAAAGTTATATCAGCGAAAAACGATAATGCGTTAAGTCAGGTAATACCATAGATAGATATATAGATTATTCCTCCTTAACAATATGGAGGAATACAAATATATGTCAACATAGGCGGGGCTGATCATGGGTTTCACCATATTATATTAGTAACCAATGTAGTCTCGAGCGGAATGTATGAATGCGAAATGTTGTCGGAAATTATAAGTATGGTGACTTGCGAGGATAAAGAGTGGTCAGGAATGACACAAGCCCCGTTTCGTCCAGTTGTATCCTGTATAGATTGCCACATGAACGTCATGGGCAACGACGGAAACGTGACATATATTAAAGTGTCCACGAAGGACAACATCAGTACATTAGCCCTTCAACGAACACGGACGATAAGGGAGGGAAAGGTATGTGTACAGTGAACCCTGTCTAAACCGGACACCCTGGGAGGTCCCCAGAGTGTCCGGCTTAGAGAGGGTTCACTGTAAATCAAGAATTTCATCTTTCTGAGCCATAGCTGTGCGCTTTGCGACCACGAACAGACAGTATCACCTGAGTTAAATGACCAAGAAACTCATCAAAAATAAGATTTCATGTGTTTTATTGGTGTCCGGTTTAGAGGTTATACTGTATATCCAGCTGGGCGGGAGTTAGCCGGCTATGGCTATGTCAGGTTTCAGATTAATCCATACATGCGGCGGCACCTACGTGGCTGTGACTGGAGAAGTGAGGACTATGGGATTTGTGACCATTGTCATTCCTGATCAAATAGCACACTACTGTAGCCTGATAACGATATACATGTATGTTGCTAGTTAGAAGCAACACGGGTGTCTCATTGATGGAATGACGAATTGTGCAGATTCTGATCAGACTGTATGGATGCACAGGCTGATCCGGTTTCTACACTGGTCGCAACATCCATAAGCCCTATTTCTACAGTCACAGCCACATATCAGAATTTAAAATTCTGACGTATGTAATAAATAAGCTGAAATGAGCATGGAACAGCCTATATAGTGTATACCAGAATGTAAATTTCGTGTCAAATGTTTGTTAACAGTAAACGTTCACTTATTTTGGCTTGTTTATGTAAACAGAGGTTTTAAAAAATATGGTGAATTTTTGTTTCATATCTAATATGGCCGCTAACTCCTAGATGGAAAATTTAGATAAACAGATTATGCTACATTTGACTTCTAAAGTCATGCATTACACTTGTATAATGACATATCATTAGCATGACAACATAGTGTGTATCATGTCGTATAATTTGACTAATGTCAGTTTCAAAATAGCCGCATAGAAACAAACTATATCACCATGTTCATACACAGTACGAGGAATATATGAACTATCAACATCCTATGGCATATGTCCAATAATATAGGAATGAATGGCCTTTTTGTGGAATTTATCGGGGTATAAACGTGGAAAAGTCGCGGGAATACTGGACGAAGGCCGGAAGGCCTCGTCCAGTATTCCCACGACTTTTCCAAGTTTATATCCCCGATACATTCAACAAAAAGGCCATTCATTCCTTATAATTCAAGCATTTGAAATAAATTCATCAAGAACATGTGTTTATTTTCCGTTATCTTAAGAATTATTTTAACTGCACCTCACGGTTACGGAAAGTAGTTCATAATATGGGAGTTTACTGGGATATAAATTTTGGACAGAGACTTGCTACGGGCCAATCAAATGTTAGGGAATTGTGTAAATATTTTTGTGCTGGAATTATTACAAAATGTACATGCAACACTGTTGCTATATATAATAAATTGGCTGATCCTTGAGACAATTTTCATAAGTGTAAGGACAATGGTTGCTGTATATGTGTATAATTCCAGCACAAACAAATATTTAAACAATTCCCTAACATTTGATTGGCCCGTAGCAAGTCTCTGTCCAAAATGTATATCCCAGTAAACTGGAATTTATTTCAAATACTGGAATTATAAGGAATGAATGGCATTTTTGTGGAATTTATAGGGGATATAAACTTGGAAAAGTCGCGGGAATACTGGACGAGGCCTTCCGGCCTTCGTCCAGTATTCCCGCGACTTTTCCAAGTTTATACCCCGATGAATTCCACAAAAATGCCATTCATTCCTATAATGAAGCAGAAATCTGGAAATCCTTTCGCATATGATATTGATTCTTTTTACTCAAATATCAATGCAAATGTTATTCATGTTCACAATGCCCTGATGGTGTTGATAACTTTCTATATTATGTATGTATTATTTTATCCACTTTTGAAAAAAAAACAGTTGCAATTGCGATGATGCATGTGACTCGTAGATATAACTGTGCCAAGATGGATATGACTGAACTAGAAATGTACAATAGTACAATACATTTTATTCACTCTAAGCCACATGCGTGACACACGAGGTATACAACATATTACATAATACAACGATGGGTACAAATACAAAATGCATATGTATAAGCTCACTAGTCATTATAACCATAAAGCATTTCTTATAAAAATAGCTAAATTTCTTAATTGCTTTCCAGATTTTTTCTCAAATAGCTGTGCGAATTTTAAAATATTTGGTCTTCTAAAATAAAATGGCTTGATATACCGTTTTCGAACTTCATCATAGAAGCGGCACTCGAAAAGGAAATGAAACTCGTCACCGAGAGCACCAGCGCCACATTTGTTGCAGACCCTGCTTGCTCTCGGCACACCTGTCCATCTACCAGTTTCAACCGCCAGTCTATGATTACAAGTCCAAAATCTGGTCTGCATGTATATCCTACTGAAGCAAGCTCAGTAGTCAGCTGGCACCAACATGACACACGTGTGTCAAATATTTTAGTCTAGAGATAGCTTTGTCAATTACCATGGAAACACATATTATCATATTGACTAGTGCATAGTCATATTCATTTTCGTAGCAAAGAAAAACCCATAATACACACTACATCAATTGATATGATCAAACTTATATATAGTCTATAGTTTCCTTTGTGTCTGTACGACGTGTGCATCCCGCATGTATTCCGATCTAGCAGGTTTGATTTTACATGCATAATTGAACATAACCAGGGCCCGGTTGCTCAAAACCTCTGTTAGCTTAACAGACTGTTAAATCCTTAGCAATGCTAAGGATTTAACAGTCTGTTAAGCTAACAGAAGCTTTGAGCAACCGGGCTCAGATGAATGAATTTTTCAAATGCTGAATGAGTACAACACATTCTCAATCTTTGCTCAATGCTAATACTCAGCATCAGGTAGCTCAATTGCTGAGACTCAGTTTCGATCAATTAAGCTGGACCCGGTTTCTCAAAACTTATGTTAGCTTAACAGACTGTTAAATCCTTAGCATTGCTAAGGATTTAATAGTCTGTTAAGCTAACAGAAGTTTTGAGCAACTGGGCCCTGTATAATTGCTAACTGGCATGTTGTGTATCCGATCAGGGCGTTCTATATTAACATATATTAACCAAGGTTAAACAATCTGGTATTGCAGATTATTGTTATTATCTTGAAATTTCTAGTTTGATTTAGAAAAGGCAAATACTTATGTTAACACCTTCTGATACAGAAATACAACAAAGTCATGTACATTCAAAGGAAATGACTTGGGAAGAAATTGCAGCAACGTTCGATCTTGATACTCTGTTAGTGATGTATCAGTTGCTAATCTAACAACAAATAATGTCACATGTCACATTTGGGATCTTTGTTTGTTTGTTTATTGGTGTTTAACGGCCTATCAACAGCTAAGGTCATGTAAGGCCGGGCAAACGTGTTCGATCCCAGTTTAACCTGCTGCATTGGGGGGATGAAACCTAAGGTGTCAGACGTTCAATAGAAAATGGATCTTGTCCGATTGCGCATTTCAAATTTCTGCCATCAGCCACCAAGCGTGTTTTTCTGATCGCGGAGTCTGCACAGGTCAATACAGTAATCAATATATCAAAGTTGGTTTGCTACAGTCTAGTCACACACATATATAGTGGATTCTGTATTGAACATGCGAAAGGAAGCACTTCGATTTTTATTCCAAATTCACTGGGATACTGAAATTTGTGGCAAGAAGGAAAACACACATACATCGTTTCGGCAGTGTATGCCCTTCAGCAAGTTGCAAAGGAATGGTCTGGTAATTATAAGGTAGTCGAAATAGATGGTAATCAGGTGAACTGGGTAAATGATAAAAGCCTACTCAGTATCAAAATCATTTCAATATAGCTTTGATGATGACTTTAAAACAATAGTATGTATCAACAATGTTAAAAAGGAATA
Source organism: Conchocele bisecta (assembly GCA_029237695.1). NCBI lineage: Eukaryota > Metazoa > Mollusca > Bivalvia > Lucinida > Thyasiridae > Conchocele > Conchocele bisecta. The sequence goes on from CM055270.1 coordinate 31,866,218, forward strand.
CTGACAGTACCGATATAGCTTTCAAATATAGTTACAAACATCTGGTTTCAAATGAGAACACATATATATTCTGTTAGGATATCACTAATTGATAATAACTTTCATTCATCACCCATTTTATGAGGTGTTTTCGACAAGCACAACTGTAAAAGACATATTACTGGACCCATACCTGCTGGAGGAGGATACCGACTCGGATTTTAATATACATATGTAGACCAGTAGCTGTTGTATCTACTACAATTATTGTGTTTGACCCTGTAATCATACAATGTAATTGAGTGTTGATAACGTTCAAATGATATGTAAAGTTGTAATGTCATACTATTATTTGGTATTGTTACACAGCATATAACATCAACCTAGTATATAGTCACTATTGCCATTTTAATTCCTTTTATTCAGTTAATGAGCCCTTACGGCCTACATTAAATGAAATTTGTGTCCGATTTTCACACATATCCATACGGTCTCATTAGCATTTGACTCCAAAATATTGTATTATCCCGTCAACTCAGGGCGTATGTGCCGTGAAACATGGTGCCGTGAAACATTTTTGATATCCTGTCAATACGACCTAATCACTGCGTATGAATATGTGCGGTTGCCATAATAGTCGATTCTCCGATTTTGAGGATGCGGCTGGGGTTATTTTTTGCATTTTAAAGTTATTTGTAGTGTTGACGGGATAAATAGAATAGTAGGTTAGTGCCGTGAATGGGAACACATATCTGGCGCGGCACGGAAACGGGATGTGCTCGGCAGAGCCTCACTCATCCCGTTTCATAAGTCTTGCCAGATATTTTCTTCCATTCACGGCACTAACCTACTATTCTCTATTTACATGTATCGTCTATCGCACACATAAAACCAAAGCGTACATTTACTATGTGCCACGATGAGATAGTGACTGCAAAGCACCGTATTACTGTACATAAACGACTTGATAAATGATCCGCGCTGAAAACCTTAAAATTCGATTTCTCCAAATAAACAGTTAAAATACGACTGAAGGCATATAGTTGTTAGCTGAAACATACATTGAGCATGTTGAGTGGCCATATTACCACCACTTGTATTTCTAGCGATTTAATAGACGCTGCCAGTGGAGTTTAAGCCAGCACTATATCGTTGGACAGACACACAAGCCCGTGAACGTATTTACATACAAAATAGATCAATTCCATACAGGTTAAAATTCAATAAGTCCTATTTTGTCAACATATGACATTTATCAATGGCAAATAATTCCAGCACAAAAATATTTACACAATTCCCTAACATTTGATTGGTCCGTAGAAAGTCTCTGTCCAAAATTTATATCCCAGTAAACTCCCACGCCGAACTACTTTCCGTAACCGTGAGGCGCAGTTAAAATAATTCTTAAGAAAACGGAAAACTGATAAACACATTTTCTTGATGAATTTATTTCAAATGCTGGAATTATAAGGAATGAATGGCCTTTTTGTTGAATTTATTTGGGATATAAACTTGGAAAAGTCGCGGGAATACTGGACGAGGCCTTCCAAAAAATTACAATTTTCGAAAAAAAAAAAAAAAAAAAAAAAAAAAAAAAATTTTTGATTTTTTTTTATTTTTTTTTCGAAAATTGTAATTTTTTATCGCTTCGTCCAGTATTCCCGCGACTTTTCCAAGTTTATACCCCGATAAATTCCACAAAAAGGCCATTCATTCCTATAATAAAGTATAAAGCAGGTTCAAAATAAATATTCTATGCGGAGGTTGTTACATTTTACTCTTATTATTGTTATGGCAGCCATTTTTAATTTGGCGGCCATTTTGTGCTTTAAAAATATTCCACCCTAATTGTTTTTAATACTTGGTCTATCTAAATACAAAATCAAGAGAAAGTTAGATAACATATCGGAGGCGAATTATTGTAGTTAATTGAGGTCATACAGCAAGAGTGATAACCATTGCCGTTTCACATATTTCCCTCTCCATCAACCAGTCATAAAAGGAACACAATGATATCGACAAAAGTACTGCATATATATTGTTTAGCACCAATATACACTAGTATAGTGACATGCATGCGCGTGCACTCCATCATGTATTTATTATACACGAAAACGAGGCTATGATATGATAATACACCTGGTTTACCTATTTGTTGACTCATCTCATCGATTGACCTCCAGCAACTTATTATCGTCTGTCATTTATAATAGGAGAGCGTTTGTTTTGTTTCCTCACTACGTAACACAGTATGTGACCATCACGACAAAAAAAGCAAGTAGAGTTTTTTCCCAGTGCCTAACCCTTGATCAACCAGCCGTCTCATACAGCTAGATTAACGGACAGTGTAGTCCCTGATCACATTGCGCAAAGTTAATAAAATGGAAAACAAGATACCCAACGGAGGTACATGAACCCACAAAAAGAAAATACGAACGCAGTAGAACATGATACGCGCACATCGGTAGTCGAGGAGCCTTCAACACAGCATATAACATGCACTACACGACAGGCGGTGTGTGATCACAAAAGGAAAATCAACGGACGTGAAAACAAATTAAAAAGTAAAATAAATGCAACGAAATGCCCACAGAAAATCACACATTTTGTCGTGTAAGATCATATATATGATGTACTGTACGTAACAGTACGTATGATGTTCTTTTGTGCTTAGTGTAATCTGACACAAAAATATCGACGGTGAGCCATGTGGTGTGCATTTGATCGCTTTGTGACGTCAATAGAAGAAAACATTGGCAACATACTAAACTTCGTGCGACTAAAATGTTCGTAAGTACAAATTTAGGATCGTCTGAAAAATTAAATTAATGGATTTACATTTATTGAGCATATGCTGCATATGCAGTCTATGCTCAATAAATGTAAATCCAATAATTGTTTACAATAAAACATTGTTAATATGAAATTTGGAGACTATCATAATTTTGCACTTACGAATATTTTAGTCGTAAGAAGTTTAGTGAAACGGCCCTCTGATCTGACGCGCACTGTTTTCCTACACATAAAACCCGCGATGGGGAGTGCGGCAGTATTCACATACAGCAGATATAGAGAAGGACAGACGGACGGACGGTGACGGATGGACGGACGGACGGCACAATTAGTTAACAAAGCTATGCTTATTTCATTTGACTGAAGTGTAAACGTGTTCTGGAAAATGGTATATACCACGATCTGGCTCTATATACGTCCAAATGTCCGATTGTGTTAGATCACTCACGGTTGGAGTAGTACGTCACACGCTCCTGATTTAGCCCCATTTCAATCGACATTTCCTTAAATGTGGCTGTGACTGGAGAAATGGGGCTTATGGGTTTTGCGTCCAGTGAAGATCCAGATCAGCCTGTGTATCCAACAGTCTGATCAGGATCTGCACTGTTCGCCATTCCATCAATGAAACACCTGTCATGCTTCTTACACGCAATAGGTACACGTTATTGTTCTCATATTGAATGTTTAAGGAATTAAATGTGACGGAGCGGTAGCGATCGCAGCATGTAGTTCCTGAACGATCCAATATGTGAACAATAGCAAATTTATAGTCCAGCCAAGTGTACAATGCAATGTCCCATTCGCGTATTTATTTTCCATTTCCTGTCGAAGAGTTAATAAATAAATCGGGCCATATATAACTTACTGGGGTTAAACGTAGCAATATGTGAAATAAGTGGAGCAGAATGCGGCCCAGCGATTGGCTTAGAAAGTAGGGGAACTGTAAGTGTGCATGACGTACTATTATTCCCAATGAGCAACTGCCCATGACCATATTATTTATATTTGGTCACGGTAGCGTTTGAAGGACATCTACTGATAACCCGAACTTTCTGGCTGTCACGCAGGGCGACTTATCGCCCTGCGTGACAGTCAGAAATTCCGGGTTAATCTACAGAATGAGCAAAATAATAGAATAATAGTAGATTATTTAATATGACAATGGGATATTAGCATGGAAAACCAATTTTGGAAGCTGTGGACCGATTTACAAGATCTACCTTTTCTTTTCTTTTTGTGCCCAAGCTATCAGTTATGTGTCTGGTTTCAGTTGCTGAATCATCATATTGGGGGCTGTTTCACTAAACTTCGTACGACTAAAATGTTCGTAAGTGCAAATTTAGGATCGTCTGGAAATTTCAATTGATGGATTTACCTTTATTGAACATGCTCAATAAATGTAAATCCAATAATTGCTTACAAGTTACTGTGAAATGCACAGACTATCATAATGTTGCACTTACGAACAGTTTAGTCGTACTTAGTTTAGTAAACCGTACCCCTGATATCTACTGCATTTCCTGTATTATGTTTAATTCCCAGCAGCCCATTTCATCAACATTGCAAAGTATACTTTAGTAGCAAAGTATACATACTTTGAGGGAGAAATTTTCAATTTTATGATAAATTTATTAATTTTTATTATACTGAATTTATTACATTATCACAGCCAATTTGGCTGTGATAATGTAATAAATTCAGTATAATAATTCTGCATACTTTTAATCATGAAATATATGCATTTGTTAGTTTTATGTGAAATAATGCAGTTCAGGAAAAATAAATGATTACTCCCTCAAAGTATACTTTGCTAGTAAAGTATACTTTGCAATGTTGATGAAATAGGCTACAGAGCAACACCGTTTGTTCTGACTGGATATTTCGAAATAAAATAACAACAGATGGCATGAAATGTGGTAACAAGATATTGTATCGAACTATATAATAATTGTCACTAGATATACTAGTTATAAACCTGTAAAACTGGGAAGGGTTAAGTGAAAACACACAGTAGCATATGTCATATGCGGTACGGTTTAGAGACGTACAGACTACAAAACATGTTCAACTGAAGCTGAAACTGTTTGGGCTTGTGAGAAGGATTGTACCAGTGTGTCTTGTATGTGCTAACACGATATTTTATCGAAAGTTATATCATTTTCACTAGATATACTCTTTATAAACCTGTACAAATGTGAAGGGCTAAATGAAAACACACCGTTTGATTCCATCCTGTTTTAGGTATAATACATATGGATAATAAAAAAAAGACAAATGCATCAAACGCCTTCGCATCGTTTTTCCCCTAGCATATGCCAGAGTATGGGATTGAACGTTGTTTAAAGTTGGTCTGATTCAAATTTCTCTGCAGAATGTTCAGACTAACTACACAAGTAACGCTGCTAAATTTGGTATTGACGGACTCAGAACATGGTCATTATTAAAAGAAAGAAACCGCAGTCGTATTGATGAACAATAAGATTTACCTGGGACTTCATGGGCGCCGCCATTACTGCAGTGTAAACAATAGACCACGTGATCCCATACCCTGATATGTATGCTCTAACGGTCCAGTTTAGAGACGCATGTACTACAAGACATGTTCAACTGAAGCTGAAACTGTTTGGGCATCTCTGTGAGATGATTTGTATCAGTCTTGTATATTGTCAGATGTTCTCCAGGCTGTGTATGACGCTGGCATACGTGGCGGGGACGCGGGCCATCCTCCTGGACTACTCCGACTGTCCCGCGCTCGCCCCCTGTATATGTCGCACGTGGAGGTAAAAAGGCCTCGCAACTCGCAATCAAGCTGTTTGATTGGCTGTGCTTGAGCTGTAGCACAGCTCAGACACAGCCAATCAAGCTGCTTACTGTCAAGCACAATGTTCAAGTATTTTGTAATATGTAGATACATTATAGGAATGAATGGCCTTTTTGTGGAATGTATCGGGGTATAAACTTGGAAAAGACGCGGGAATACTGGACGAAGGCCGGAAGGCCTCGTCCAGTATTCCCGCGACTTTTACAAGTTTATATCCCCGATAAATTCAACAAAAAGGCCATTCATTCCTTATAATTCCAGCATTTGTGGAAAATGTGTTTCTTTTCCGTTTTCTTAAGAATTATTTTAACTGCGCCTCACGGTTACGGAAAGTAGTTCGGCGTGGGAGTTTACTGGGATATAAATTTTGGACAGAGACTTGCTACGGGCCAATCAAATGTTAGGGAATTGTGTAAATATTTTTGTGCTGGAATTATTGACAAATATTGGCAAGATTAACACAGGCGATGTTGTACTTTAACAATATATTACTGTCTGTTCCACGTTTTACTGCCGACGAACGTTTGGCTATTAACCCTTTGAACCCGAAAGTCCGCTATAGCGGTTTATGCAAACAGTGCAGATCCAGATGAGCCGGCTTGTCTCGTCAGGATCTGCACTTTTTGAAAGTAATTTTAATTTTTGTTTTAACAAAAATACCCTCTTTTCATAAATGAACTAGTCTGAAAATCATTTTGTGATGATTGGATTGGCTGCAAATTAATATATCAAAATCCACTCCAGTTACTTAGGGGTGAAAGGGTTAAGCATGTCAAATCTAAACAATATTTAAATGTAAGTGCTTTTTCATCAATAACCACAATGTCACCCTCCCCACTTTTGTATTTGATGAAATTCCATCAACTATTGATTTTATTGCGAATTTAACATGGGGGCTGAAAATAGATTCTTGAAAATAATGTTTGAAATTGTTGACCGATTTTCAAAATCTAACTTTTGTTTTCTTAGTTGCATCATTTCCAAGTTATTTCGCCAGGTTTCGAAGTTAATGTAAAAAATGTTTCTTTTTTCGACCCTCATCGTGACCCCCAACTGTTTTTGACCCATGACATCATCTTAGACATTTTCTGGCAAATTAAACATTCATTCACCATTACCCCACGTATTGATTATCATTATTTATATATTTTATATCAGACGTAAATTTCCACACTGATATCAGGGACGATAACCGTGTTTCCTTAAAATGTTAACGGACATTACTATTTACTCTCTGTATTTATGTTTTGATGTTCAATGATCATACTTTATAATCTGTCGAAAATATTATTTTTTCACGTGACGCATTTAATTAGTATAAATAATTAAAAACTATCATTGCTTGCTTGCTGCTTATGTTTAACGGCCGCACTGTCTGTATGGACTTGCACGCTGTCCGCAAAAGGCGGAATAAAAATAAAAACTTGAGCAGAATGGACATTTTGTTTCTGTGCATCCTGGGTAGAACCAGTTCGCGGGCTTAAGGCCCCATTGGGTGTCCTCGACTGCAGTGATACGGGCACGAAGTCCGTGTTTTAGCCGTTAAAGAGGCTGTTTGTGTCGGCCGCCATCTTGTACCATCAAGAGCGTCTGGTCTGTAGCCGAGGGAGCAATCATTGATTTTTCCGAAATGCATTATTTCATGCAGAACAAACGATTGTGTATATTTGATGATTAAAACTATGCAGAATTATTATACTGAATTTATTACATTATCAAAGCCAAAATTGGCTGTGATAATGTAATAAATTCAGTATAATAAAAATTAATAAATTTATTCTAAAATTGAAAATTTCTCCCTCAAAGTATACTTTGCTAGGAAAGTATACTTTGCAATGTTGATGAAATAGGCCCCTGGTGTGCGGGAATAGAAAGAGTCTAATAGACTATCCATAAGTGTCCTCGATCGGTGAATCCGAGTCTTGCGGAGGTATCGGTAAAGCGGCCCTCACATATCGGTCGCGGCGCCCGCGCGACTCCTAAAACGGGCGAAAAAGGGCATTTTCGCGAGGCGTCCGTCCGGACGCTGCCCGATTTCTACGGATTCCGCTGCGATTTTTAGAGGTCGCACGAACGCCGCGGGCGTGTTAACCTGAATCCTAAATCCGCGATTTTCCAAGCGCGATTTTAGGTCGTGGCAAGCCTGTAGACACGTCGCTAGGGCCCCGCCCGGCGGTCTGCCGGAAACCGACCAACTGATCTGGCGGCCGCATGAAGGTTTTGACGAAAAATATTGGAAAAAAAATCCGCCGGGCGCCGTGGGATTTTCACGGGCCCCTCACGGCCACCCTACGATAGCCTCGAATGTCCGTGATGTATGTGGTACGGCTTCGCATTTACCCCCTCAGGCATCAGCGGCTTCAAAATGGCGAACACGGCGTCCAGAGTGCTAATTAGCGACATCTTATATAATAACTGCTCGATGTCCAAACAAAAAGAGAAATGAAACGAAAAAAAAAAATCATACACTTATTTAATTCCTATGAAGAACATTTTGTGCCTACTGAGTGGGCATTTACCTGTAAATTTCATAGGAAAATATTTGTTTTCGCAATAAAATCAATATTTGATGGAATTTCATCAAATAAAATAAATTGGGGAGTGTGAATTGTTTTGTTATTGATGGAAAGGTACTTTACTTACATTTAAATATGTTTGAGGTTTAATGTGTTTAATGATCAAAAGTTCTTCGGCAGCAAAATGTGGAACAGCTTTAGGTAGGGTCGGGAAAACGTATTTATATAAATGTAACAAAATCATTTGACTTCAGTAGCCGATTTCATCAAACTTGCAAAGTATACTTATCTAGCAAAGTATTTTCCTGAAATGCATTATTTCATATAGAACTAACAACTGCATATATTTGATGATTAAAAGTATGCAGACTTATTATACTGAATTTATTACATTATCACAGCCAAATTGGCTGTGATAATGTAATAAATTCAGTAGAGTAAAAATTAATAAATTTATCCTAAAATTGAATATTTCTCCCTAAAAGTATACTTTGCTAGGAAAGTATACTTTGCGATCTTGGTGAAATCGGCTACTGGTGATGCAAGAAGTAAACATAATATATAGAAACAACGCTATTCAAGAGAATGGAAGTGTTTACTACGGAGCCGCGCAGGGGACGTAGAATTCTTTTGTTATGTATTAATTGTTAAATTGAGGGAACGAATTGTTAAATGGATGGAATGAATTGTTATTTCGAATAAAAAAAAAAGAATTCTACGTCCCCTGCGATGCTCCGTATATATCAGTATGAACTACAGACATAGTTCATTGTAATCTCTTTCACGAAACCTGCCCAAATGTTACGGCATATAAACAATGTAAAACAAATTTTTTTTACCATATTAATTTTTAGAAAAATTTAAGAATGAGCCTTCTTTTTAGTTCGTGATATTTGGTCCAATATTGATTCTATGACGAAAATACAATTTCCCCATGTTAAATCCCCATAGACATATTCACAGAGTGAAGATGTCTATGGGGATTTAAAGGTACATACCCACTCAGTAGGTAAATAATGTTATTTATATGAATTAAATAAGTGTATAATTGTGTCACTATTCCACCAGTTCTAAACATTACAAGTGCCCGCTATACATATATAATCATTTGATAATATTTATTGTCCTGATAGTGACGCGCGGTGGTATCAGGCTATTTTCATATGCAAATGAGGCATGATATTTTTAATTATTTATACTAATTAAATGTGTCACCCGAAACAATAATATTTTCGACAGAGTATAAAGTATGATCATTGCACATCGAAAAATAAATACAGAGAATAAATAGTAATGTCCGTTAACATTTTAAGGAAACACGGTTATCGCCCCTGATATCAGTGTGGAGCTTACTTCTGATATGAAATGTGTAATACTGTCAATCAATACGTGGGGAAATGGTGAATGAATGTTTATTGTGCAAGAAAATGTCTCAGATGATGTCTCTGATATAAAGAACATGTTGTGCCTACTGAGTGGGCATTTACCTTTAACATGGGGACATTTTTCTCATTTCAGAAATAGTGGACCGATTTTCAAAATTTAACTTTTGTTTTCTTAGTTAAATCATTTCCAAGCTATATAGTCATGTTTCAGAAGCAATTTTCAAAATGTGTCGTTTTTTACTGCTCCATCAGCTTCTCCACTTCCTCCTCCCCCCCCCCCCCCCATGTTAAATGTTAAATTCCCATAGACAAATTAATTTTCGTAATAAAAACAATATTTGATCAAATTTCACGAAATAAAAAGAAGGCTCATTCTTAAATGTTGATAACATTTTATATATAACCCAAAAATATTGTTTTTGAATTGTTTGTATGGCCGTAAAATTTGGGCAGGTTTCGTGAAACAGACAGTAAGTATAAGCCTAAGACTGGGAAAGTTTGATGCGTAATTCTAAGTGATAATTTGGTTTGATAAAAAATACTTCCGGTGGTTTGATGTGAGTTACAAAGGGACATTGACAGACCAGTAGCCTACCACGATTCATGCCTTGAATATCTGTGTTCAGACCCCCATTAAACATGCCAATATGCTTATCCGGACCGCAAGTGGTTTCGATGTCTGCAGGCCATTCACAACTTTCGTCATTTTGTCTAGTTTCTTAGATCATTCGAGAAAACTGTCGGACATCCCCGTTCCAAAAGCGATTTTTCATTTTCTCACACGTTAAAATGAACAATTTATACGTTTCCGTGGGACTTCTGCTATGCTAAACCCTTCATTGGGTAATGCATTTTGGTAAAATTACATGATATCGCTGCCAGGTTTGCGAAACTCTTCACATGGAACGCTGAAACATCATTGTTTGATACGAATCCACTATGTCATTTGAGTTTGATGCGAAGGTAGCACATTTCGGTTTGATGCGAATCCCAGCAGAGCTCCAGATAAGGTGTGTATTGACGTATTTTACGCACTTAGTTTAGCAGAATATGCATTGATTATCAAACGTGGGAGTATAAAACTCACAGCAATGTGAAAATGCGCATTGATTTTCAAATTGAGAAGTGAAAGTACTGTAAAAAAGTTGAAAATTTACTTAGTTGAGCTGCAAAAAAATTGCTTTTTGCAGCTCAAATAAGTGATTTTTTTTAATGTTTTTATCATTTGCTCTCTATTTAATAAGGAAGAAAATTAGTAATACATTTAAGTAAAATACGCATTGAATTTGAAATCTGGGGGTATAGAACTCTTTAGATACAAAACTTATCTGGAGCTCCGGACAAGTTAACCCTTTCATCCCCAGTAACCGACAGCAGAACAAATATCCACAAATAATTCCAGCACAAAAATATTTACACAATTCCCTAACATTTGATTGGCCCGTAGCAAGTCTCTGTCCAAAATTTATATCCCAGTAAACTCCCACGCCGAACTACTTTCCGTAACCGTGAGGCGCAGTTAAAATAATAATTAAGAAAACGGAAAATAAACACATGTTCTGATGAATTTATTTGAAATGCAGGAATTATAAGGAATTAATGGCCTTTTTGTGGAATTTATCGGGGATATAAACTTGGAAAAGTCGCGGGAATACTGGACGAGGCCTTCCGGCCTTCGTCCAGTATTCCCGCGACTTTTACAAGTTTATACCCCCATAAATTCCACAAAAAGGCCATTCATTCCTATAATGGTGCAAATCTTGACGAGATTATGATCTACAATGTTTGCAAATGTTAGGAAATAGGTATCTTAAGTTGTGAAAGTGTTATAACAGGTGCTTTATAGCTTGATCGACAGGTGCTTTATAGACAGACAATAATTTGTTCGAAGAACGTATTGCCAACTTTCCCAGAATAAGCCATCCTCCGCTGTACACGGAGGTCAAGGGCGGATCCAGTAGTTAGGCATAGAATGGGGCGTGGATTCTCAATTGTAATTGAGACGCACATCAATATCATATTTATCCCGTCAACACAGTGCGTATGTGCCATGAAACACGGTGCCGTGAAACATTTTTGATATCCTGTCAATACGACATATTCACTGCGTATGAATATATGCGGTTACTGGGGTTACTTTTTTTGCATTTTAAAGCCATTTCTAGGTGTTTACGGGATAAATAGAATAGTAGGTTAGTGCCGTGAATGGGAAAAATATCTGGCGCGGCTCGGAAACGGGATGTGCTCGGCAGAGCCTCGCCCATCCCGTTTCCTAAGCCTTGCCAGATATTTTTTCCCATTCACGGCACTAACCTACTATTCTCTATTTCTTTAAATATTTATTTCAGCAATTTTTTCGCATTTCTCATCAAATGTATATGCTGTTACCACTCAGCTGAACCGTTTCGAAGAGACGGTTCAGCTGGGTGGTAACAACATACACTTTGGGTGAGATCATATCTTTCCGCGTAAAAAATGGGTTGATAACTCGGCAAATTGCGTCGGACATGCCCCCGTCTGGATTCGCGCCTGTAGTTTCCTCGAATAACGTATTGCTAACTTTCTCAGAATAAGCCACCATCCGCTGTAGATAACATAACGGGAATGTCCTAAAACAGGTAACCACACATACCACCTACCGATATCAGTTATCGCAAATACTTGGTCTTTATTTATTCTTCTACAAATGACGATAGTTCCGATTTCTAAGTCAATTATCGATCGTTTTACTACTGAAATGGGGCCCATATGTCAGCTTTGCGCCATTTCGTTGTTGTTGTTGTTTGTTTTTTTTTTGTAATAGGACCGGTTAGCGCGTACAACAAAAACAAATAGTGGATGTATTGGTTACCCATTGTTACATGACTGCCGTTGTTTGATACCGCTCACAGCCGTGTTCAAACGTACAGCACGTGCTGTTTGGCCATGGCTGTAGACAATGCTCATTCCACATGTATGTGTAAATCAGCTGTTTGAATGGAGCAGATTATCAAAGTACCGAAAGAACTGCATATATGCTCAAATTGCATGATAATGTAACAATAACTGTCGACCATGTCCAGCCGTGGGTAAACGTTTGCCGTGGCACTCGGGAACTGTTTGAACCATACGGCCTTGGGGTTCAAATAGTTCCCTCGTGCCATGGCAAACGTTTGCCCACGACTGGACATGGTCGAACCTTATATTTACCACAGTCAACTATAGCTCATTGTAGTGGGTCGTGCGCTACAGTGCACTTTATAGCTCATTATAGTGGATGCACACTCAGGGGTGGATCCAGCATTTGGGGAACGGGGTGAGGGGGGTTGTCTAGTTGCGAAGGTAACTCTTGAAATCTACTCCCGTACCGTCCGTAACTGTGGTAAACTGTGATCTATGTAAAGTCCGTGGCTGAACAACCCCTGAACCCCCTCCAGATCCGCCCCTGACACTCCACTCTCATGAAATAATATTAAATCAATTGTATTTTGGGCAGGGCACATGTGTTGGTGTAACGCCACATTTAGAGGCTCACATGGAAGCTTAGGAAACGAAATGTATCGGCCACGGACAATACAAATGTTATTATTATTATTTTTATTATTATTATTAAACCAACACAACTGTCAGACTTACAAAACCATAAACACTGTTTTTGGGCCGGGCTGTTACCTTGTGTTTATGCAGTATCTTCTGTTAACTAAATGGGAATTCGGAATTAATTAGATGTGAAATACATTACGCTGGTGCCGAGTACAGTACCAGTTCATGCGGACATGTGTTCAGTATGTACGCAGTCAGTGGTTGTTAGCGCAACGATTTCCTATTTCCGATTGGCATTGCATTACGAACTAACTGACTATTCACGAAACATACGTCTCTACTGTATGGGCAAATGTCACCCTGACCAACTGTTTGTATTGGACGAAATTCCGTCAAAATTTTCTGACATTGTGAAAATAAAGGTTACGAGATTTTGACATGAGGGCTAAAATAATACGTAATATGTAATACAAAAATGTTTATTAACATTTGTGGACTGACTTTCAAACTTTAAAATTTGCTTTCTTAATTATAATACTTCATGTGTGTGCGATTCTGTTTTTCTTTTGCAATTTTAATATCCCGTGTATGCCAGACAAAAAAGTATGCACTATGTCAACTATTAAACTAAGCTAATCAACCATGTATCGGGTGATAATACGTTTATGGACTGTTTGTAACCGGAAACCATGGTAACAACGTCGATTAAATGTCACAGCTGTTTCCTGGGCAATTACACGTACCTGCGTTATCAATCTTACTCATATATTCTAACCACATGTCTGCAGTGTGGCGGCTGTAAACGATCCACACGTATCTAACGCCAAATCTCCATATCCTAGAGCTAGCATTACATATTTAGAACTAGCATTAATTATTTGAGTTTATGTACATTTGGCGTTCCTGGAACGCCAAATGTACATAAACTCAAATAATTATTGCTAGCTCTACATAATTGGGACTAGCATTAAATATTTAGAGCTAGCATTAATTATTTGAGTTTATGTAGATTTTGGCGTTCCTGGAACGCCAAATGTACATAAACTCACAAAATTATTGCTAGCTCTAAATAATTAAGGGTAACATTAAATATTTAGAGCTAGCTCCAAATTATTTAGAGAGATCTTCAAATGATTTGGAGCTAGCTCTAAATATATAATGCTAGCTCTAATTATTACAGCTAGCATTCATTATTTGAGTTTATGTAGACAGAGCTCCAGATAAGGAATTAGTAATTGAGTAGTGTCACTCCATCATTTCTTAAGCAATTGGGTATTTCAAACTTTTAAAATCACACTACTGTTTACACATCAACAGACAGCAAGTATTGAATACTTTGCATTGGAATGAAAACATGTCTTGGTATTTCATTAGAATTGTCTCCTTGGATTACCAAGATGTGTTTTCTTAGAAAATAAGAAAACTCTGCTATATTTGTGGTCTGTTTATTGTTTTCTGCAGCATGATAAAGGTACTATAAAATTTGCATTGCTTTTTTTATACTCGCTATACTTCTGGGTATTTTTTGGGCAATTTTGATTGGGTATTTAAGCAAATACGCAGCTTATCTGGAGCTCTGGTAGATTTGGCGTTCCCTACGCACGCGCGTTTGTCCAGTGATGCTATTATTTCCTTATCCTGAGAGATCGTTTAGCTTCACTGTCTTTCGACATGTTGCGACACAGGCCCGTACACAGAGGTGTGCGACGGGTGCGTACGCACCCCCTTAACCCGTTCAACACCACAGGCCTGTATAGTGGTATCGGCAAAAAGTGTAGATCCAGATGAGCCGGCTCGTGACGAGCCGTCTCATCAGGATCTGCACTTTTTGCAAGTAATTTTCATAATTTTGAGAACAAAAACACCTCATGTTCATAAATGGACTGGTCTGAAAATCATTTTGTGATGATTGGAATGGGTTGAAAAATTAACATATCAAAATCCATTCCAGTTATTCAGGGGTGAAATGGTTAATCTGCCGAGGTCTGGCCGTGAATGTGCCAAAAAAAAACAATGTTTAGCCCTTCGCGCCGTCGATAACGCACCCCCCCCCCCTAAATTAATTCCTGCGTACGTGCCTGCGACCATAATATGGTTATTAAGAGGTTAAGAACTTACCCTTATACACGATTACCGTAGTCAATTACGCTCGGAATATTCAAGCCATTTGCATGGAGGAAATCAGAGCTATATCGTATGATGTATCGCCTTCTGCACTGAATCTATATTAAGTAAAATATAGACTTACTTGGTCCAATCCGATCTGACCACATGAGTATTTATGAAATACTAGTATTAGACAACGTGACCAACACAGTAATACAGGAAGTTGAGTGTTGTTTTTTCCCATCAACTACTATTGATGACTGTAATAGCTTAAAGGTACATGCCCACTTGGTAAGCACATGTTCTTTTTGGGAATTAAATAAGTGTATAATGGTGTCACTATTCCACCAGTTCTAAACATTACGAGTGCCCGCTATGCACCATTAACCCACGTCTCGATTGGCATTATTATACATTTTATATCAGATGTAAATTTCCACACTGATATCAGGGGCGATAACCGTGTTAACAGACATTACTATTTATTCTCTGTATTTATTTTTTGATGTGCAATTATCATACTTTATAATATGTCGAAAATATTATTTTTTTCAGGTAACGCATTTAATTAGTATAACTAATTAAAAAACATAATGCCTCAGTTGCATATGAAAATAGCCTGATACCACCGCGAGTCACTATCAGTAAACTAAATATTACTAAATGCTTATATATGTATAGCGGGCACTTGTAAATGTTAGAACTGGTGGAATAGTGACACAAGTATACACTTGTTTAATTCCTATAAAGAACAGGTTGTGCTTATTGAGTGAGCATGCACCTTTAACATAATCAATGAGTGGCAGGGGCTGCAAACAAACTGTATGTATGTCTGGCCATATGAATGTATGGAATACTTTTCTACACGTCTGGGGGCTGTTTCACTAAACTGCGTATGACTAAAATGTTCGTAAGTGCAAACTTATGACAGTCTGTAAATGTCACATTAACACTGTTTTCTTGTAAACGATTATTGAATTTGCATTTATTGAGCATAGGCTGCACATGCAGCCTATGCTCAATAAATGTAAATCCATCAATCAAAATTTCAAGGCGATCCTAAATTTGCACTTATGAACATTTTATTCGCACGATGTTTAGTGAAACGGCCCCCTGGAAGCTAACCGGGTTTGTGTTTGATGTATTGGTGCATATAAGAGGTACAGTGAAACACCTCTAAACCGGACACTCGGGAAAATATGGATGTTTAACTTAAATATATTTCGCTGTTATGTATCTCGGATTACAATGACTTTTCATGATTGCAAAACACCAGAATGTGTCATGAAACGCTAACATGTCTGATTTACAGTGGACCATCTCCAAACCGGACACCCTGGTGGACTCCCATTTACAGTGGACCATCTCCAAACCGGACACCCTGGGGGACTCCCATTTACAGTGGACCATCTCCAAAACGGACACCCTGGGGGACTCCCATTTACAGTGGACCATCTCACAGGGTGTCCGGTTTGGAGAAGTTCCACTGTACAAGAAATTACGTGACGTGCTTTCTCCTCACATGCGCATGTGTGGGAGAAATGCATTATGATATACACAGTCCCACTAAATTGACCTACCGCTGCTAATTAGGAGCAGGTCGCGTTAGTGGGACACGGGGTAAATGCACAGGGAGCCATGTGATTTTGTACATAAGAAGATGAGTTATTTTTTATTGGATTGAATTTATAAATGATACGATATTTCCCATACATAACGTTGGAAATTGACGAAATAGAATTCGAATTCCGCATTTGCTCTGAAAGTTGCGTCAACTTTCGACGTCAGTTACAATAAAATATCACAGTTTCTATAAATAGTTTTCATGAAAAATCACTTTATAAATGATACGATATTTGCCATACATAACGTTGGAAATTGACGAAATAGAATTCGAATTCCGCATTTGCTCTGAAAGTTGCGTCAACTTTCGACGTTAGTTACAATAAAATATCACAGTTTCTATAAATAGTTTTCATGAAAAATCACAAAAGGTACAAAAGCACATGGCTTGTCTAATATACGATTCTGTCTCTCAACCTGTTCGCGCTGGTGAACTCGTGTCATAAGTGCACTCTTGTTCTGTTTCACACAATCTCAGCAACTTTGTTCCTGCTGTTGTTGCTGAGGTGTACAAATAAAGTGAATAACAGATTGCGAAAATAGATTTGCCGCCGTTCATTAACATTGAACTAAAGTGCACTGGCATTAATCAGGATATTGCTGAAACTGCATTACCGTGGCTACCGATAGACGTGCTGTTACACAGCATAATGACTGGGTATCGGCTCATTATGCCATACAAATAGAGATTAGTAGGTTAGTGCCGTGAATGGGTAAAAATATCTGGCAAGGCTCAGGAAACAGGATGGGCGAGGCTCTGCCGAGCACATCCCGCTTCCGTGCCGCGCCATACATTTTTCCCATTCACGGCACTAACCTACTATTCTATTTATCCCGTCAACACCTACAAATGACTGTAAAATACAAAAATATAACCCCGGCCACCGCACATGTTCATACGCAGTGATTAGGTCGTATTGACAGGATATCAAAACTGTTTTACGGCACATACGTACTGTGTTGACGGGATAAAAAGTACTTTGGTTCTCAGATATCCAATCATGTCTGATGAAAATCTTGTGATTTTTCACGTCTTCTGAGGCAATAGTAACTTTATAGAACATATTGTTTTTTTTTACAAAGTTTCCAGAATGTGAAAAAAAATCAGAGACTAACATGTAAATAAAAAAAATATATATTTAAAAAATCCGCCCTCCGCTTCACATTCCGCAAACCCCGTGTCTGAGAACCAAATTACTTATTTCGTATGGCCTTAGTACTTTATGCCATATTTAGGAAGAAAGTCAGTAGGCGGTGATGATCCAGATGGTAATGACGCAATTTAACGATGTGATTTATGAATACAAACGGGACCAATCTGTGTATAATCGCATTTTGGGAACGTACGGTACAAACTTTATTAATTATATGTAACGATTACAAACAAGCGCGAGAGCATTTATACAAATGATTTCGGGGGGGGGGGGGGGGGGGGGGGGGGGGTAAGGGTGATCCTTAATGTGGGAGGAAACTGGAGTACCCGGAGAAAACCCACTTGTGCTGTCTGGCGAACACCATACCATCTCACATACTGCGCCGGTCGAGGATCGAACACGGGCGCATTGGTTTGAACGTTTATGCATTAGAATATATGCTACAGCCTTTAAATCCCACATTTCAAAATATGAAAGCATATTTCCTCATGACTATAATCAACAAAAAACATGTGTTCACATAATTCGAATGAAATCTAAAACAGTATGATCAGTAACAATAGCGACAATCTGACGTCATTTGTCAAAAGAAAGCATGAACAGTTAGCAATAAAACAACGGCATCGTTATTACGAAGCTCATCCCCTCGCTGGCAGCCTTGATAATGCATGTAATAATAAAAATAAACTTAACGCATTTGCCTTACAAAGCCATACAAACAAGGTGAACATAAGTCCTCAGTGACCTTGACCTTGGACAGTCGGAGGCGAGTCGTATCCAAAACAAAGCACCATCCCTATACACACCTTGTGGCCAAATGTTATTAAAATCGGTGAAGCGGTTCATGTGTTATTGAAAAATGCAAGGTGTTACTAACGTACGTACGAACGTTAGTAACACCTTGCATTTTCGTACGTACGTACGTACATGGACTAACGCTATATCCGCTCTTGCCTATCGGCGAGGGAAGAATAATCCGGTCAAGATGACCATCATGAACATGTTCGTTTGACGTAACCGGTCTAGGTCAGTCGGTTACAGACCTTGCAAAAATACAGAGTAACTTCCCTTCGAACAAATACGACGGCAGCATCGGCGTTAGAATTTCGGGAATTCGACATTTTGTTTTGTTTAACCCTGTCACCCCTAAGTAGCTGACACGGACTATGTCATGTTAAGTTGGAGACTGTTCCATTACGCAGAAAATGGATCATTTTCTAAAACATAAATAAACAAGAAACGAGGCAAAGCCACGAAGGCCAGGTTTTTTCCAAGCATAGACACTTGAATAACATAATTATACCCACTTTTTGAAGACTAGATGGCCGTGGCCTGCATGTCGCGCCTTGGGGCGAGGCATGGACACTAAAAAAAGAGATATAGTAGATGGAAAAAGTTTAACCAAAAAACTTTAACCACACACACGGACGTACGGACGGACGGACGGACGTATGCCAAAATGCCGACTATATCGCGCTTTCCGCAAGCGGGCACGACAATGATGATAAACACCCATGTGAAGTAAAAACTTTAACAAAAAAAATAAAAGTAATTTGACCTTGACATTGGGCACAGGGGCCGCACGGTTGGGGGTAGAATGAAAATATGGATGATGATAAACACCCATGTGAAGTTTCAAGGTAATGGGCGAAGCAGTTGCAGAGATATAGTATAACGAAAAACTTTAACCAAACAACTTTAACCAGACGTACGTTAAAAAGTTAACGTTGAAAATGGCTAAGTCAATTACGTAGAAATAATAGGTCAAGGTAAAAACAAAATGGTCACATGTTGGATAGTTGTATGTGGTGGGCACCCTTTGGTTATGAAGCTGTGAAAGTTTGGTGGTCCTAGGTGGTACAGTACCAAAGAAATGGACTTAAACACGAAAACTTAACATTGTAAACGCGAAAAGTTAACATTGAAAATGGCTAAGTCGACTGCGCGGAAAAATGGGTTAAAGTTAAAAAAAAAGGTAACATGTTGGATAGTGATATGTGGTGGGCACCCCTTGGTTACGAAGCTGTGAAAGTTTGTTGGTCCTATGTGGTACAGTAACAAAGAAATGGACGAAAACACGAAAACTTAACATTGATTGTGGACGCCGCCCGCCGCCCGCCGCCCGCCGCCCGCCAACCGCCAACCGCCCGCCCGCCCGGATTTCGCCAATCCAATAGCCTGGTTTTTAAAAAAAAAAAAAAAACCTGGCTGAAAATATATACACTGTTTGCGAATATCACGAAAGCGGTATCTAGAGTTGAAAGGGTTACACTAATAAAGTCGACACCAAACTGACAATTATAACACGCCTATGATGCCTAGGAAATAGTTCTACCAGGGAAAGTTACTCGTGATGTTCCAAGATCTGTAACCTATTTATACATTGCACGATTGGTATTTTGTACCTATCAATATTTTGCCTCTACCGGGGCAGGGGTGGGGGTGGGTGGGGGGGGGGGGCATATAAGGGACTGTAGACAGCGGGTGATTCCGCCACCTGGGAAATAGACCTGGCCTTATTTTACATACCGGGATATAGGGGATTTTTGATGCCTCGACCAATCCAAAGTAAGTATTATTTGATATGTTCCTTAAAGGTACATGCCCACTCAGTAGATAAAAAATGTTCTTTACATCAAATACATCATCTGAGACATTTCCTGGCATTTTCTGGCAAATTAAACATTCATGCACCATTATCCCACGTATTGATTGGCATTATTATACATTTCATATCAGACGTAAATTTACACACTGATATCAGGGGCGATAACCGCGTTAGTTTAAAATGTTAACGGACCGTACTATTTAATATCTGTATTTATTGTATGATGTGCAATGATCATACTTTATAATCTGTTGAAAATAATATTTTTTTAGGTAACGCATTTATTTAGTATAAATAATTAAAAAATATCATGCCTCATTTGCATATGAAAATAGCCAGATACCACCGCGCGTCACTATCAGTAAAATAAATATTACTAAATGATTATATCTGTATAGCGGACACTTGTAATGTTGAGAACTGGTGGAATAGAGACACAGTTATACACTTATTTAATTCATATAAAGAACATTTTGGGCTTACTGAGTGGGCATGTACCTTTAATATGCAACGGATTTTGATGTTCGGCAGATACTTATGTCGTTTTCGCGAAGGATCGATTTCCGTGTCGATAGAAACGACGCTTGGTTGACTATAAGGCATGTAGCGCGAATGACGAACTTGTCTTTAGCACGTTTTCAGGGATTTTTGAAGAAACACCTAAAAGTTAGGAAGATAAATGCGAGATTAATACCCCATTTGTTGACAACTGAGTAAAAGAACGCCCGGTTAACAATGGCAAAAAAAACTTCTTAAAATATATACATCATACAATAAAAAGGCTTTTGCAAACGTAGTTAGTGGTGATGAGAGACCTGGGTTCATTATTTTGAACCAAAATGGAAGGTCTCAAACAGAATTTGGGCCACGAAAAACGCAAGACGCCCAAGCACTGCCAAAAGAACTAGAACAGTTAAGAAGGTGTTGTATGCAATATGTTTCACAAATAATGGTCCAGCCATATAAACCACGGTCTCAAAGCGTAGAACAGTCACGGGAATGTTCTATAAAAATGTCGTTCTGAAAAAACTTGAAGAATTACTACAAACTCCGTCGTCCTACAACTGGTCTAAAATACATACGCCTTCTCGACGACAATGCTCCAGCTCACAAGGCACGTATTGGCTCCCTGTGACTATTTCCAAGACTGAAATATCACTTATCTGGAAAGAGATACAACTCTAGGTCTGTCCTTGGGTCAGCCATTTATCAGTGTCTGGTGGGTATACCTCTTCAGAACTATGAAAAACAAAACTGGATCGAGAGACTCAAAATGTGTGTGTTGTCCAAGGGGGAGTATATTGAAGGAACTCGTAAGATAAAATAATCGCAAATACTTTCAGTTTGGTTATACAACATGTAATGACATTATGTTTTGAACACCCCTCGTATATGCAATTAATTACGGATTGCTGGTGCTAGTTCATGTCTTGATTAAAACTTAATTCTGCTAAATTCTTATTTGATGTTGATACACCTATGTTTTACCTAGGATTAACTATGTTTTAACTAGGATAAAACATTAATTTACCGAAAGCAATATAGGGCCTATAGCGTATTATCAGACGGATTCACTGTGCCTACGGATCTAGGAGTCACACCGATCCAACACGCAATAGGCACCCTTTGTCGTGGTCGGTCACCACTTAATATGTTAGCAAGATGCACTTATTATGTGACGGAATTATATACATTTGTGTAAGTGCATTTCGTTCGAGATTGATCTTTGAGCGTGTGCATTGACTCGCATCAGACCCGACATCAGTCAACACGTGCGTGTCATGTTGCATGTGCACAGCTGAGCGCGTGTCTCCGGCGGCGTGACTCATTACGGTGAATTAATTACATGACAATTACACCACCGCCTACGTTAATCGTGTCCCGATGCAAATGTCTCCGAACATCTATTAGCAAATAAGCTCGCAATTAAATACATTGTAGTATGATTGGATGTGTCTGAGCTGTAGCACACAGCCAATCAAGCTGCTTGTTTTCAAGCACAATATCCAAATAGTGTGTAAATAGAGAATAGTAGGTTAGTGCCGTGAATGGGAAAACATATCTGGCAAGGCTTAGGAAACGGGATGGGTGAGGCTCTGCCGAGCTCATCCCGTTTCCGAGCCGCGCCAGATATGTTTTTCCATTCACGGCACTAACCTACTATTCTATTTATCCCGTCAACACCTACAAATGGCTGTAAAATTCAAAAACATAACCCCAGTCACCGCACATATTCATACGAAGTGATTAGGTCGTATTGACAGGATATCAAACATGTTTCACGGCACCGTGTTTCACGGCACATACGCACTGTGTTGACGGGATAATATATTTATCCCGTCAACACAGTGCGTATGTGCCGTGAAACACGGTGCCGTGAAACAATTTTGATATCCAGTCAATACTTTTTTTGCATTTTACAGCCGTTTGTAGGTGTTGACGGGATAAGTAGAATAGCCTCGCCCATCCCGTTTCCTGAGACTTGCCAGATATGTTTTCCCATTCACGGCACTAACCTACTATTCTCTATATACATTGACAAGTATTGGCAAGAGTAATGCGGGAGGCTAGGTATAAGTCCGAACAATAGTGTCCAGTGTAAGGAACGCTTTTGAAAACATAACGTTACCTCGTATTAGTACGGACCCCGCAGCGGACATGGATGTTTTTTATTAATTCGAAATAACAGTTCGTTCTCTCAATTTAACAATTCGTTCCCTCGAATTAACAATTCGTTCCTGAGGGAACGAATTGATAATTCGTGGGAACGAATTGTTAAATTGAGGGAACGAATTGTTATTTCGTGGGAACGAATTAATAGGAAAAACAATTCTACGTCCCCTGCGGGGCTCCGTATATTAAAACTATACCGCCGTGACATTTTATTACATTGATATGTCCAAGTGGCGTGTGTTTCAAACGTCACACATTAATGCTGAGTTTGGGCGAAAAGGCCATAAAACCATACAGAATTGGTTATACATTAAATTTAATGTAAACATAATGTTTATAAATAACGGGACGCATTATGTATCTCCCCTTGGCGGCTTTCTTTTTTAATTTTCGCATTATGTAACATTTCCCGCGTAATAACTCTAGTTCTATTGCGTCGAATCATGTGACAAATCCGCACGCCGTTTGCCTCTGATTCCGAGATCACTCCGTACACATTTCAGCGGATCATTTCCGCACACTTTTGTTTTTACTAAGTATAGTAACTCGCGCATGTAAGAGACACTTCCGTACACATTTTTCAGTTGCCATTTAAACGCATGTTATTGTACTTTCTATGTAAGCTTGTGATTTGAGATGTGACATGAACGTGTTCTGTCCCTTTCAGAACACAAACCGGTCGGAAAGAGTATCATAAACACAGAAATATGGCCAAAAATGGACCGCCAAGTTGACTCCCCACTACGATTGACAACATTAGTTCAAAGGCGTCGCATAGCATATTCGCAATTTTCTACCATTTGTCTTAAAGGTACATGCCCACTAAGTAGGCACAAAGTGTTCGTTATAGGAATTAAATAAGTGTATAATTGTGCCCACTATACAGATATAATAATTTAGTAATATTTATTTGCTGATAGTGACTCGTGGTGGTATCAGGCTATTTTCATATGCAAATGAGGTATGATATTTTTTAATTATTTATACTAATTAAATACGTCACAAGTGCAACTAGTTATGCAATAAATATCTCATTACTCGTCAACAAATGGCGTTTTGCATCTAATCCGAATAAACAGTCCGCGGTAAAACAAGTTATGTCAACCTTGGTGTGAAGCAATCATTCACATCTCTGCGGTACTCGCTGCATGACATTTATTTGTGGATGTGACTAGAGAAAAGGGTTTTATGCGTTTTGCGACCACTGTAGATCCAGATCATCCTGTGCATCCGCACATTCTGATCATGATCTGCCCTGTTCGCCATTCCACCAATGAAACACCTGTAAGCTTCAAACAAGCAATAAAGAGTGTTATTATGCTACAGGACTGTGATATTTTGCCAGGAGCTACACTGGTTTCAAATCCCATAAGCCCCATTTTCTCAGTCACAGCCCCATATATGGTCTATAAAATTTCCAAGCCAGACGTTTTATTCATTGACATACATACATATACTATATATGGTAGGGACGAGCCAGTAGCCGATTTCACCAACATTGCAAGGTATACTTTTATAGCAAAGTATACGTTGAGGGAGTAGTCATTTATTTTTCCTGAAATGCATTATTTCATATGGAACTAACAATTGCATATTTTTGATGATTGAAAGTATGCAGACTTATTATACTGAATGTATTACATTATCACAGCCAAATTGGCTGTGATAATGTAATAAATTCAGTATAATAAAAATTAATAAATTTATCCTAAAATTGAAAATTTCTCCCTCAAAGGATACTTTGCTAGCAAAGTATACTTTGCAATGTTGGTGAAATAGGCTACAGGTTTCGACCCAAGGAACAAGAATCCAAAGGTTACCGATGTACACAGAGTGAAGATTTCTGAAAATCTAAAAATTACCCCATGTTAAATCCACATAGACATCTTCATTGAGTGAAGATGTATATGGGAATTTAACATGGGGAAATTGTTTTTTAACAATAAAATCAATATTTAACGAAATTTCACGAAATCAAAATATGTGAAATTGGTCCTGATTTCCCCGACTCTTGCACGTCTCGTGGATGATTTTCAGGATAATCAGCATGACATTGGAAAACTGCGCACACATCATGAAGAATGCAAGTCATCCCAGAATCGTTTCTTGATGCATGTCCGGAGCAGGGGGCGGAATGTGTATTACAAGTGAGTAATCCATTTCAAGAGGATGAAAAGGAGATTGTGTCCTTGCAGGGGCGAGTGTTTGTCTACGTCGTCACCAAAAGCAGTTCAACATATTGAAACACTTGAGCGCGCTCAGTACGACGATTATAAAACATCCGATTGGATGACCGAACACGTTACCTGCAAACACCAATCAAAAAGAACAAATTGACAATTCTCAAAGAGGTCAAGCAACCCAGTCAGCAACCCGGAAAAGTCTTACTCATTTCAAAGATCAGACGTCGCTGTA
This sequence comes from Conchocele bisecta, assembly GCA_029237695.1. Lineage (NCBI taxonomy): Eukaryota > Metazoa > Mollusca > Bivalvia > Lucinida > Thyasiridae > Conchocele > Conchocele bisecta. The sequence continues at coordinate 31,891,813 of CM055270.1, forward strand.
TGGTCGACTGTTTGTTTCCTTACATACACGCAAAGTAAACCTGTAATTCTTCTTTGAACACGAGTCGACAATACCGCATCCTGCTATGAAAACAACAAATGACAAGTCCGCGTTGTATTACTGCATCGCGATGTCAACTCCACATCAGGAAAAGAGACCCCATAGGAAGGAGAGTTTCCGCCAACAACATACAATGCAGTAATCATTGATGGCCATGCCTTCATCCACACCATGTCACCAAGTCCATCATGTTGGACATTCGACGACTATTTAGGTAATATCTTCTTCCCTCGCATCCGCAGTGAACTCAGATCATGTGAACATATTGATGTCATATGGGACAGGTATTTTCCAAAAGTCCATCAAAGATAGTACACGAAACAAGTTTTTTTGCAGATTCATCGAATAAGGAAGAACTATTCGAATTCATCTCAAGCAATGCCTTGCTTTCCGGATAGATGACACCCGGTACTGATGTTGTGCATGTCGGACCTGTGACGAAATGCTGGAAAGGTCAATCCATGAAGAAGCAGACTCACGAATTACAGTACACATAGTCGCCGCGCTCAGAAAATCCAATTGCATTCTCATCAGGACTGGAGACACAGGCGTACTGGTGCGCATTTTAAGCCACTTCTCACGATTCTACTACATGAATCCAGAAGTTGATCTGTGGGTTGCATTCGGCAGTGGAAAGATTTGCCAAAACCCCATGTCATCTCAGGTTGTGGCACCACACATGGACTGAAGAACAATGACAAACGTATTTGGTGGAATATATGGAACAAGCACACATAGGTTACAGAACACTTATTGAAAGTCACACAGCTGCCGTTACAGACGTAAGAAGAAGATGACATCGCTGCCGTAGATAATTTCGTCTGCAGACTGTACGACGAAACATCAACTATCTCTGAGGTCAATGCTATGCGAATGAACATATTCAGTCAAAGAAGCCAGGATGTCCAACGAATTCCACCAAACACAGGGCGCACTACAGCTTCATATTCATGTATATATTCATATTCAGCTTCATGTACCAGACATCCATCTGGTATTCCAGCCACAAGCGACCAGCCAATGCTTCCTGACAATAGTCCATGTTGCTTTGGCTGGCAAGAATCCGACATTTGCTATATGTAAATTTCGTAAACTGCCGACGCCATGTATATGCCATGAGATATCGCACATGTCGTGTCTCATATTTATTTTGTGCATTGTTCGAAGTCTATGAGAGTTGAAACAAACAGAAGTTCACTTGTGCTTCTCTTTAGCATTACTTTAATATAATACTAGTGCATGTACGACGTAATACATACTATGATAAATCATTCAAGTGTGCAATTATGTGGCGTGTTCTGCAGCGACATCTGCGTAAATGTATACAAATGCATAATTATTTCAATTCAAAACAAATTATGTGCTTACGTGGCATACGAACAACGCATATGTGGCTGTGCCTAGAGAAATTGGGTTTATGGGTGTTACGACTAGTGTAGATCCATATCAGCATGTGCATCCGGACAGTCTGATCAGGATCTACGCTGTTTTCCATTCCATCAATGAAACACCCGTGGTGTTTCCATCAAGTTACAGGCTACTATTTTATCAGGAGCTACACTGGTAAAAAAATCCCATAAGCCCCATTTTTCCTTCACAGCAACATATAGAGGCAGTCGGCAGAAAGAAAAGACATTAATTAAGACAATTATGACGAATGAATAATTTTACCAGAGTCATGTTGTCCGATCAATGCATGTTTGGTGACGAAGAAAATATATTTAATTTCGTTACTGAATAGCACGCAATATAGACCCTGGTCACATTGCACATGCGCAGCGGGATCGTGAAGTACCCTGGCCACAAACTTGGCATTGCTCTTTTCCGCCAGTCGGCACACATGCAATTTGAAACTACGTGTTTACAAAGAGTCGAGTTTTAAATGTCAAAGGCACCTGTATTGACGTGCAATGCGGAGGTGGTTTACTTGATTAGAATATACGAATCGAACTCTGCCCTGTACAGTACATTCAGGTAGTTGAACCCTTCTTGTGGCCCCATGTAAAGTCTATCGAAATCTAATAAACAATCCTACTAATAAAACAATAGCTACTTACATAAAATAACTATATGAATGCGATCAGTAAGTCACACACACACCCGTAATATCCAGATAACAGACCAATTTTGATGTAGCACATGTATATTTACGTCTCTACACAGGTGTGTAGAAGCCAAAATGTGCTTATTATTTTCTAACTACAGCATACGGTGTGATTTCCTTGCTGGAAGTATCTGCAGACTTATTGAACACATATATATGGTGTATTTGTGTAAGTAGCTATCGGTTTATGAGTATGGTTTTTTATTAGATTTCCATTGACTTTACATGAGGCAACAAGAAGGGTACAACAACCTTAATGCGACACTCGGGGTTATGCCCCTATGCGATTGCAAGGGATAGCATTTTGTTTTGATCTAGAAGTTCCGTATTGCCAGGGATGGCATATTGTTTTGATCTTGAAGTTCAGCATTGAATGGGATGTCATACTGTTTTGATCTTTGTTTTGATGTTGATGCTCCGTATTGCAAGGGATGCCATATTGTTTTGATCTTGAAGTTCCATATTGCAAGGGATGGCATTTTGTTTTGATCTTGAAGATCCGTATTGCAAAGGAGGGCATATTGTTTTGATCTTGAAGTTCCGTATTGCAAGGGAGGGCATATTGCTTTGATCGTTCCGTATTGCAAGGGAGGGCATATTGTTTGGATCTTAAAGTTCCGTATTGCAAGGGAGGACATATTGTTTTGATCGTTCCGTATTGCAAGGGATGGCATATTGTTTTGATCTTACAGTTCCGTACGTCCGTCCGTCCTTCCGTAGTAATTATAATATAGCGAATCGAACACATACAGCTATTATCCCGACACGGGCATTAAACATTAGTCCCAAGTATAAATGTAACCGATGACGGCCAACAGCGAATCAAAAATACGAAGCACCTACCTTCGTCGCTCGCTGTTCGCCGCCGTCAGACATGTATATAATTGGGACGTTTTATGCCCGTATCGGGATCATAACTGTGACACTGACCTGTACGGTACATTGGGGTGACACTCGGATTTTGACGTCTAAGCGATAGCAAGAGAGGGCATTATTATTGCTTTGATCTGCAAGTAACCGTACGTCCGTCCGTCCGTCCTTCCGTGGTAAATGACGTCTAAATTATGTTTGTAAGTGTTTCTCCATCGTCTCATGTCAATAAAGGAGACCTTTAAAGGAGCTGTTTAACAATACAAGCCCCAAGAGCGTAGACATGTGCAAATTAACAATTGTATCAAATAAATAATTACTATTTGAATACACAGTTGGAACAGAACAAAACTCTATCGAGCATGTGTTTTAATGTAACTGTTGAAAGTGAAATTAGAATCGCTGTTAAACGTCATGGGAATCATTGTCTAAAAATCAAAGTACTGAAAGTAAAGTACTGAAAGTACTGAAATATCGATGGTCTAATAACATAAGGTCGTAACTGTTATGCTAAAGCATAGCACTTACGACCTTATGTTACTAGACCATCGATATGTTATCTCAACACAATCATCCTCCAGGCAACTGTACTGTGATGGTGCAAACACATTTCCATCCTTACGTGTTCTCTAGAATAAATTACCGTTTGAAACTCACAGAAAAAGTGTACGAAACTGGCGGCTAACTGGTCACTGCTACCTAACTGTAAGAACTAAAGATAATAGCTGCTGTATTCATACGCACGAAATGTCTTGATTCGTATTTTCCAGAATTTAACTGATAAACTGAGCCCAAAACTGTGAAAACTATAGAGAAAAGTATAAGTAGAGATTTAGATGTAAAGCAAGACAGATCAAAAAGCCATAGGATAAGTTGGCACAGGGCACTATTTTCTTGGTTGTACTCGCCGTTTAGGCGTAGATAAATCTACTTCGCCATCGCCACAATCAAATAACCATACGCAATAGCACAGACAGCCAAATGTTATATTGGAATGGGACGAAGACAAAACAAAAATGACACCACACGCCACCCCCACCGACACATGAGCGCACTCTTTATTTTCGTTCATAGCTGAAACATCGTTTAATATTAAGCTTTTGGTAATAACATTTTACTGCCAAAAACATTCACATCCCACTATTTATCATCTTTGGGCAATGCTGATGACAAATGTAGACCCTGGTTACATAAACCAGCTGCGTAGATTAATCGGGAAGCTATAACCATTTAATTTCTTAAACTAACCGCTCAGTATATTTTAGGGGAGTGTTTTTAAAATAGCCCGAACAGCCATTTTCAAAACACTCCCCTCAGTGTATCGAAGAGTAGTGTTTTGAAAATGGGGAGTGTTTTTAAATTCCTACATTCCACCATTTTAACAAATCTGAAACAGCATTGACTGTCGATCATTACTGCCAAAGAAGACGTTTGAAAGCGCGGACGGACGACGGACGACGGACGACAGACGAAAAACGGTAACAATAGCTTAATTGAGCCTTTGGTTCAGGTGAGCTAAACTATTGGTTTAGTCCCTTTGTTTGAAGCTGAGGCCGAGATCAGTCTGCATACATGCCAACCGTCCCTATATCGCAGGGACAGTCCCTCTTTTCACCTCGATTTGTGATGTCCCTCTTTAGAACCAGAAGTAGTCCGGTATAAAATAATAGTGTGGGCGTTTTGAGGTCACAGACACAGTTTGCTTGCAAATCTTCATCCATTACTACCCAGTTTACATTGAGGAACATTTTGGGGTGCTTTTAACACCAGTGTTCAGCATATTCGTAGCATTTACAAGAAAACACTTAACCTGTTGGTCACGTGATGTAGACTGAGTTGCTGTAAACATTATTGGGGGACATGACGATGTTGCATTTGTATTTCTTAGGAGTAAGTGAACCTATCGTTTAATTCATACAGAAACAGTACATACTGGCTGCATGCCATGTACAAGTAGGTACCACAGCATCCATACGAATAGTGCAAGTAGGAGAGACAGACTGGCCCTACTGGGTGGGAATCGGTTAAATTATATAGTAAAACAATTCGGTGTGTTCTAACCTTTAGGTGTCATGAGTAGAAAAAGTGTATGCTCACTCAGTAGGCACAACATGTTTATAAATAAGAATTAAATAAGTGTATAATTGTGTCACTATTCCATTAGCTATAACAATTACGAGTGCGCGCTATACAGATATAATCATTTAGTAATATTTATTTTACTGATAGTGACTGGCGTTGGTATCAGGCTATTTTGATATGCAAATGAGGCATGATATTTTCCAGAAAAATGTCTCAGATGATGTCTCTGATATAAATAATAACGAACAGTTTGTGCTTACTGGGTGGCCATGTACCTTTAAAGGTACATGCCCACGCAGTAGGCACAAAATGTTCTTTATAGGAATTAAATAAGTGTATAATTATGTCACTATTCCACCAGTTCTAAAAATTACGAGTGCCCGCTATACAAATATAATAATTTATTAATTATCAATTTACTGTTAGCGACGCGCAGCGGTAACAGTCTATTTTGATAATGTGCGGGGACGACGACTGTCACATCATGGCTTGCGGTGCGCATGCGCAGTATACTACGCGCGCCAGTAGGCTTCCCAATATGTAAACAAGAATATCAACATGTCGAAACGTCCAGGACGGAAATTGTATGAAACAGCGTCGGCCAAAAGAAATGCGAAATGTCTGAGGGACAGGCAGTACAGAGAGACAGAGTGGTTAATATTGGCGACCAGATCACCAAATGGAAAGAGTTAGATTTGGATTTAGATTTGGACTCAAATAGAGATTTTTCTTCTCAACTTCCGATACTTCACTGCGCATGTCAAAGATGTGATATGATTGACCGTGTCACGTGACGCGTATTGGTAAAAATAGCACGAGGTCGGAAAATACCCTTTCTGGTCGCGGAATGTAAAATGCGATTTAACACCAATTAACACGCGCAGTAATTAAAAATAACTCGTTAGTGGGTAGACATATGGCTCATATAAGGCATGACAGAAAATGAAAAGTTGTAGTACAGTGTAACCTGCTGCGTGGGCATGTACCTTTAACTGCCAACGGTGGGTCACTGGACACTGCTGGAAGCGCTGATTAACAAGATGTGTATCAACTATTTCCATTCTAGTGGATTTTTTGTCTAAATTGTATACACTTCAAGTAGTTTAAGGGCATTCAATCACTGGCAAATACATCTCAGATCATCTACACGTGAACATGGTTGAGCTAGCATGTCTGCCCATTTTACGGGCATCAACTGAAATTCCACCACCACCTTTGATTTTTCATACATAAATTAACCAATGACCACACATTTTGCTATTCTCTGCTACATGTACTTTCATTTTTCGTATGGATGTTGTGGGAGCTATTTACCCATAACTTGCACCCATTCTGCTCTGGATATTCACTAATTAAAATATAGGTTTAAAACGTGTTAAGAAAGATAAATTCAATCTCCTGTCACCACCCTGGTGGTGGCGCAAAATGTCAGCAGCTGGAATTGAAACCGCCTCACATAACAAACATGTTCTAACTTACAAAATAATCCCAAAGCAAATGCCTAAAACTGATGTAAATGATAGATTAGCATGCCTGTGAAGTAGATTAGTTCATCAATTGACCGGTTTCTGCAAGCAAAGAGTGTCTATGGCATAACAATTCTGGCTTATATGTTTTAATGTACTACTTTTACACCCGCGCATGAATATCTGACGATTTTTAGTGTGGTTAAACTTATAAATGTCCCTCTTTTGTATACTGAATGTCCCTCTTTTGCCTATCCAAATCTCGGCATTTTCTGTCTAATATGTAATTATGTATTGGAATTATTAATGAGTGAATATGTTAGATATATTTGCAATACTGTTATTGACGTCATGAAACAACATGGTTTCATGTAAACTAATTGCAGCCAATTAGCGTGGGACTATTAGTAGTAACTGATCAAAAGAACCCAGCCGACATATGTGATGTCTCCTATTGGCTGATATTTTTGGATCACGTCCATATATTGAGATATTACACTGATGCCTGTTCACTCCTTTGCCACGCTAACTAGCGCAGTTGCGGCGTCAATATCAATTCAACGCTATCTATACATCTTTACGCCATACTGTATATGGAATGTGTTCGAGCCGGCAGTTCTAGTCTCAACCAGTTTCCTCATTGAAACTTTCGGCTATTATTATCGACAACTGAAACAAGGTAATTATTAGGCACACTGTTTTATTTTTGGAAAGTTTATATTTAATTAATTGATTGCATTAAATGTGCGTTCTCAGAGTAATAATACAGTGCATTAAAAGCATAGTACACTCATGCAATGGACATTTACTGAAATGCGACCGCTGTTGAAAACAAGGGCATCGTTATCACTATAATCTGTTTCACGAAAGCTGCCCCAATTTTACGGCCATATAAACAATTCAAAAACAATTTTTTTTTTCGATAGTATTAAATTAAAGGAAAATTTAAGAATGAGCCTTCTTTTTATTTCGTGAAATTCGGTAAAATATTGATTTTATTACGAAAAATTAATTTGTCTATGGGAATTTAACATGGGGGAAAAAGTGGTAAGGAAGTGCGGGAGGAGTCAAAAAACGAAAAAATTTGGAAATTGACTGCGAAACCTGACTAGATAGCTTGGATATGATCTAACTAAGAAAACAAAAGTTAAATTTTAAAAATAGGTCCAGTATTTCTAAAATTCAAAACAATTTCCACATGTTAAGTCCCCATAGACATCTTCACTCCGTGAAGATGTCTATGGGGATTTAACATGGGGAAATTGTTTTGACCAAATTTCACGAAATAAAAAGAAGGCTCATTCTTAATTTTTCCTTTAATTTAATATTGTCAAAATAAATCTTGTTTTTGAATTGTTTATATAGCCGTAACATTGGGCAGCTTTCGTGAAACAGACAGTAGGCTAATCCCCTCACTAGGAGGGTGAACATAAGTCCTGAGTCACCTTGACATTGGGCGGTCGGACTTGGGTCGTATACAAAACATCCAGACACACACTGTGGCCAAATATTATGAAAGCGGTGAAGCGTTTCATAAGTTATTGAATAAACTAAAAAGTTCAACGCATTTGCCTTACAAACAAGGTGATAACAAGTCAGTTAATCAATCCACAATTCGCCATCAGTGTATGATGTTGTGCTTATGCAATACACGCAATCTAACATTTAAAGGCACTAGGCCTTACATATATTGTGCAATTATGCCCAGAAAAGATTAATCAAGACTAATTTACTATGTATTTGTATCGTATGCCTGAACACAATTGTACGGAGCCCTGCAGGGGACATGGATTTTTTTGTATTAATTCGTTCCCACGAAATAATAATTCGTTCCCTCGAATAAGCAATTCGTTCCCACAATATAACAATTCGTTCCCACGAAATAACAATTCGTTCCCTCAATTTTCGTTCCTTCGAATTAACAATTCGTTCCCACGATATAACAATTCGTTACCACGAATTAACAATTCGTTACAGTGGGAACGAATTGTTTTTTCGTGGGAACGAATTGTTAAATTGAGGGAACGAATTGTTAATTCGTGGGAACGAATTGTTAAATTGAGGGAACGAATTTTTATTTCGTGGGAACGAATTAATAAAAAAAGAAATTCTACGTCCCCTGCGGGGCTCCGTACAATTGTACATACACGTCACATAAACTATATATTATTATTATTCCCTCGCCGATAGGCAATATGGGATATAGCGTTTGTCCATGTACATGCACGTGCGCACGTACGTTAGTAACACCTGACATTTGTCAATGATGTATGTACCGCTTCACCGATTTCGATAATATTTGACCACAATGTGGGTCTATGGACGGTGCTTTGTTTTGCTTGTGCTTTGTTTTCCTTACAACCCACATCCGACCACCCAATGTCAAGGTCACTGAAGACATACGTTCACATTGTTAGGAAGTCAAATGCGTTAAAAAATCGTTTATTCTTGTCTTATGATCAAGGCTACTAGCGAGGGGATCAGCTTATGCCTCATTCACAAATGCACAGGTCGCCGTGCATGTATATGTAATGAGGAAACAGGAATGAATAATCCAAAATAATGACAATGAAACAACCACTTTCATTTAAAACTAACATTAACCCTTACTACGCTGAATTAAATTGTGTCGTCTGCCAGAAATGTTTAATTTCAATAGTTCTCGACAAAAACCTGTTTTGACAGCGCATGAGAATCGTCTCCACTGGAGACGATTCACATGTGCTGTCAAAACAGTTTTTTGTTAAGAATTAAGACAAAAATGAACAACAGCAGAGGACAGTTTCCGTCTAGCAGCGTAGTGAGGTTAAGAGAAGACAACCCTGTATCAATTGACCTCCTCTTCTCCAGCAGTTATTTACTTTCATTTAAAACTAACATTAATCCTTACTACGCTGAATTAAATTGTGTCGTCTGCCGGAAATGTTTTATTTGCAATAGTTCTCGACAAAAACCTGTTTTGACAGCGCATGAGAATCGTCTCCACTGGAGACGATTCTCATGTGCTGTCAAAACAGTTTTTTGTTAAGTATTAAGACAAAAATGAACAACAGCAGACGACAGTTTCCCTCTAGCAGCGTAGTGAGGTTAAGAGAAGACAACCCTGTATCAATTGACCTCCTCTTCTCAATCAGTTATTCTGCGATTGAACACCCGTATAGGACGAGTATCACTAAAGTAAAACAGAATACGTACAATACTGTATTATATTAGGTAGCAGTCCACTTGAAAAAAAGGTTAGTTTCGTAGTTTTCCTATGGGCTTTTTACTGAATATTTCAAAACTGCCTGTTTGTGGTGATTGAATGCAACTTAAAAATTAAATACACGGCATCCTATGCTATTTTCAGCTGACAAAAACAAGCATTTGTAAAATTATGTGCTAAACTGTGATCTGGTCCATTCAGTGAGCATATTCAGATTCAACTTGTACGCATCTTCCGCTCGAAATGTGTGTTTGCTGTTTGGGGCGAAATTTTATCAGTCTGAAACAGAGGTCTGTAGCTCGCAAACAAAACACTCGGTAACAGTACAGACTATGGGCAGGTATACTTGTAGAACTGAGTCACATATTGTTTGTTAGTGCAAACGCTGCATGTCACATAGTTTTCTGGCGCCTTTAGTGCAGCGGACATGACGGAATAAGTGCAGAAATTGACCACCACATGCTAACTTTTACACATTCAAAATTATTCTAGCTGTATGCCAATTTTACTAGTGTAGTTACTGAAGTTTCTTGACATATAATGTAGCAGGTGTATACAGCAAACAGCCTCTGTGAATAAATGAAGAGGATATCTGAGAAAAAAACCTTTTGGTGGACTGGTACCTTATTGTAATATTGGTCTGTTGCTTTACCTTGGCGGGTTATAATTGTATTATGTGACTATGCATGCCGCAATTAAGGTAAAATCGTGGCTCTCACATGTCGCACTCGTAACTATGAGAGCAACGATTAGGCGTATATATATGCCTTATGTTTGACTAAAGGAACGCTTTGCTCCGGTGCCGTGTCGGAACTGGAGAATTCCAAAACATCAACTGTTGTGCATATTTATTCGATATCCACCCATCCTATGGGCACGCTATGAAAACATTGGAACAGTTCAGATTGTTGATATGTCACATAGTGTTGACTGCCACCCCTCATCTATAGGGACCCTTTTCACTAAAAACGTAAGAGCTACATTTAAAGGTAAATGCCCACTCAGTAGGCACAAACTGTTCTTTATAGGAATTAAATAAGTGTATAATTGTGTCACTATTCCACCAGTTCTAAACATTACGAGTGCCCGCAATACAGCTATTATCATTTAGTAATATTTAGTTTACTGATAGTGACGCGCGGTGGTATCAGGCTATTTGCATATGCAAATGAGGCATGATATTTTTTTTATTATTTATACTAATTAAATGCGTCAACCAGAACCAGAACATTTTTATATATTTTTTTATTTGCTGAACATGGAAACGGCGGCCATATTGGATTTCTGGGTCGTCATAGGCAAAATCAGAGATGGCTCCATATCTGAAAAAAATCAGTTTGTCGTTCTGTACAACTCCACCAAATGGCATGCTTGTATCACAAAGGGAACAATCACATTGCTAAGAACCTGGGGCCCGTTTCACTAAACTTCTTACGACTAAAATGTTCGTAAGCGCAAATTTAGGATCGTCTAGAAATTTCAATTGATGGATTTACATTTATTGAGCATAGGCTGCATATGCAGCCTATGCTCAATACATGTAAATCCAATACTTGTTTACAAGAAAACAGTGGTGATGTGCCATTTACAGACTATCATAAGTTTGCACTTACGAACATTTTAGTCGTACGAACTTTAGTGAAACGGCCCCATGGGCTATATATTATATATCAACGGTAGTTACGTTCGTTGTCTTTGACCATATGAGGCGCAACTATGCGATAACCTAACGAAAATATACTGCTGGCACATAGACATAAACCTATTGCCATATATATTAGCAAGGTGCATGATCACGGTCATGGTCATGGTTACAACACCAACAACAATTACTGAAACTTCCAGCAGCGCCTCCGATTCAAGGTGCGTATACTGTTATATTGTCCTTATTATGTAACGGATGTTTAATGAAATATCAAACGCCTCTTGCGAATTTCCGTGTTTACTGTCAATAATGACCCGGAAATCGATTCTTCTCAAAAACGACATAAGTATGTGCCGAAGTCCCGAGACCATCATTAAGACACGTTTGCTGAGACATATTTCATCATAATCCGTTGCATATCAAGGAAAATATCAAATAATATTTACTTTGTAGTGGGTGCGCTTTCAACACTTTCAGACATTGTTGTTGTTGTGGTAACCACGTGATCATGCACCTTGATTAGGCATATATCTACATTACACTGCCCTCGCTAATCGTGCCAATATTTGCCAATGACTTCGTTTCAAAACACTTGAAAATTGTACTTGCAATCAAGTAGCTTCATTCAGGGGCGCCCGATGCCTCATAAGATTGGTCCGGCGAATCTACTGGGTGCCCCCGCTACCCACCCAAAGTTGTAACAACATGCACTTTTGATGAGAAATGAGGAAAAATGCATACAAATATTTACATTCCGATCTTTTTAATCATGAATTACAAATATGTTAAAACTATTGATCCGGCAGGTGGCCGGACCTGCCGGACCTGTTCCGACGCCCCTGTCCTTGGATCGGCCTGAGCTGTGCTACATCTAAGGCTCAGACAATCAAATTGCTTAAATTCGAGTTGGCATTTCCAATACATATTCAGAAACGGTTATAATCTAGGTAAGATTAACGCCGGCGGTTATGTATATCAATAACGAAGCCATGTACGGTAGCCGATTTCACCAGAATTGCTCAACATACTTATCTAGCTAAGTATACTTTGCGGGAGTAATCATTTATAGTTCCCGAAATGCATTATTTCATATAGAAAAACCGACTGCATATATTTGATGATTAAAAGTATGCAGAATTATTATACTGAATTATTACATTATCACAGCTGTGATAATGTAATAAATTCAGTGTAATAAAAAGGAATAATTTTATCCTTAAATTTAAAATTTCTCCCTCAAAGTGTACTTAACAAGGAATTTTTTGTTTGTGAAATCGTCTTCTGATATCGGTGTATTTCAGACAGCTGTTACAGACAATAACTTGACAGGAAGATGGCTCCCTGGAGCGTTACCACGTTACCAGTCGTGCTACTTATTGCCACTCTGCGTAAGTATAGGTCCGCCATTGTATGATGGCGCGTTGTTATTGTCACACTGCGTAAGTATACATGAAGGTCCGCCACTTATTGCCACTCTGCGTAAGTATAGGTCCGCCACTGTGTGATGACGCTTTGTTATTGCCACACTGCGTAAGTATAGGTCCGCCACCGTGTGATGGTGCTTTGTTATTGCCACACTGCGTAAGTATAGGTCCGTCACCGTGTGATGACGCTTTGTTATTGCCACACTGCGTAAGTATAGGTCCGCCACTGTGTGATGACGCTTTGTTATTGCCACACTGCGGGTGGACGCTTTGTTATTGCCACACTGCGTAAGTACAGGTCCGCCACTGTGTGATGACGCTTTGTTATTGCCACACTGCGTAAGTACAGGTCCGCCACTGTGTGATGACGCTTTGTTATTGCCACACTGCGTAAGTACAGGTCCGCCACTGTGTGATGACGCTTTGTTATTGCCACACTTCGTAAGCACAGGCCCGCCACTGTGTGATGACGCTTTGTTATTGCCACACTGCGTAAGTATATGTCCGCCACTGTGTGATGGTGCTTTGTTATTGCCACACTCCGTACGTATAGGTCCGCCACTGTGTGATGGTGCTTTGTTATTGCCACACTCCGTACGTATAGGTCCGACACTGTGTGATGCCACTTTGTTATTGCCACACTCCGTAAGTACAGGTCTCCGTACTGTGTGATGGCGCTTTATTATTGCCACGCTTCGTAAGTACAGGTCTGCCACTGTGTGATGGCGCTTTGTTATCGCCACGCTGCGTAAGTATATGTCCGCCACTGTGTGATGGCGCTTTGTTATTTCCACGCTGCGTAAGTATATATCCGCCACTGTGTGATGGCGCTTTGTCATTGTCACACTGTGTACGAATATGCCCGCCACTTTGTGACGGCACTTTGTTGTTGCCACACTGCGTAAGTATAGGTCCGCCACTGTGTGAAGACGCTTTGTTATTGACACGCTGCGTATGTATATGTCCACCACTGTGTGATGGCAGTTTGTTATTGACACGCTGCATAAGTACAGGTCGACCACTGTGTGATGGCGCTTTGTTATTACCACACTGCGTAATATAGGTCCGCCACTGTGTGATGGCACGTTGTTATTGACACGCTGCGTATGTACAGGCCCACCACTGTGTGCTGGCGCTTTGTTATTGCCACACTGCGTAAGTACAAGTCCGCCACTGTGGGATGGCTCTTTATTATTTCCACGCTGCGTAAGTATATGTCCGCCACTGTGTGATGGCACTTTGTTATTGACACGCTGCGTAAGTACAGGCCCACCACTGTGTGCTGGCGCTTTGTTATTGCCACACTGCGTAAGTACAAGTCCGCCACTGTGGGATGGCTCTTTATTATTGCCACGCTGCGTAAGTATATGTCCGCCACTGTGTGATGGCACTTTGTTATTGACACGCTGCGTAAGTACTGGCCCACCACTGTGTGCTGGCACTTTGTTATTGCCACACTGCGTAAGTACAAGTCCGCCACTGTGGAATGGCGCTTTGTTATTGCCACGCTGCGTAAGTATATGTCCGCCACTGTGTGATGGCACTTTGTTATTGACACGCTGCGTAAGTACTGGCCCACCACTGTGTGCTGGCGCTTTGTTATTGCCACACTGCGTAAGTACAAGTCCGCCACTGTGGGATGGCGCTTTGTTATTGCCACGCTGCGTAAGTATATGTCCGCCACTGTGTGATGGCACTTTGTTATTGACACGCTGCGTAAGTACAGGTCCACCACTGTGTGCTGGCACTTTGTTATTGACGCACTGCGTAAGTACATGCCCACCACTGTGTGATGGCGCTTTGTTATTGTCACACTGCGTAAGTATATATCCGCCACTGTGTGATGACACTTTGTTATTGACACGCTGCGTAAGCATAGGTCCGCCACCGTGTGATGACGCTTTGTTATTGCCAGACTGCGTAAGTATAGGTCTGCCACTGTAAGATGGCGCTTTGTTATTGTGACACTGCGTAAGTATAGGTCCGCCACTGTGTGATGACGCTTTGTTATTGACACCCTGCGTAAGTATAGGTCCGCCACCGTGTGATGACGCTTTGTTATTGCCACATTGCGTAAGCATAGGTCGGCCACTGTGTGATGGCGCTTTGTTATTGACACACTGCGTAAGCATAGGTCCCCCACTGTGTGATGACGCTTTGTTATTGACACGCTGCGTAATTATAGGTCCGCCACCGTGTGATAACGCTTTGTTATTACCACACTGCGTAAGCATAGGCCCGCCACTGTGTGATGACGCTTTGTTATTGACACGCTGCGTAAGTATAGGTCCGCCACCGTGTGATGACGCTTTGTTATTGCCACACTGCGTAAGTATAGTTCCGCCACTGTGTGATGACGCTTTGTTATTGGAACACTGCTTAAGTATAGGTCCGCTACCGTGTGATAGCACTTTGTTATTGACACGCTGCGTAAGTACATGCACACCACTGTGTGATGGCGCTTTGTTATTGCCACACTGCGTAAGAATATGTCGGCCACTGTGTAATGGCGCTGTGTCGGCCACTGTGTAATAGGTCCACCAATGAGTGCTGACGAAGCCTTTGGTATTGCCACACTGTGCTTTGCTGTTGCCACACTGCGTAAGCATAAGTCTGCCACCGCTGAGTGGCGCTTTGTTATTGCCACACTGCATAAGCATAGGTCCGCCACAGTTCGGTGGCGCTTTGTTATTGTCACACAGCGTAAGCATAGGTCTGTCGCTGTGTGATGACGCTTTGTTGTTGCCACACTGGTAAGTATAGGTCCGCGACTGCATGATGGAGCTTTGCTATTCTGAATAGTATTGTAAACTGGTAGTATTTATAAGGGTCAAAATGCGACATATGTCACAAAGTGTGTTATTGTTATATTACAGTGATGTTGTGTGTATAAAAGTGCATTATAGTATAGTCCGCAGACGATAACTTGCTACTTGTTTACAAACAAACCGTTCATAAACAAAACACAGACTAGGTGAGACAGGTAAATATAAGTATTCCTTTTCAATATTGAGATTTGTCATCAAGTCTTATGTAGTTGAGGGGTTAGAGTGACGGATATCAATGGCGTAGGTAGCGAGTTAGAATCTTAGTTGTTCCTACATACATGTATATATACATATATTTTGATTTGTTTATGTTTTATTGCATATTTCTTTTTTATGTGTGTTGCTCTTACAAATTACATTAATTAAGCATGAGATTATATGTAGAACGTTAGTCTCACTTTGAATAAAACTAAAAACTAAATGCACATTTCATATGTGTGCACATGAAGAATCTGGATTATGTTCTCGCCGATCATGTCACATTGTGGTCATATAACAATAGTGATAATCCTCGCCGTTTCACGTATTCCCTAAGCAATCATAAAAAGAACATAATTATATCGACAAAAGTAATGCGTTTTGCGAGGTTCGAACTCTCGACCAGCTAAAATTAACAAAACGTATGGATATTCTCCTGCTTCGATACCACTGAGCCACATTACATGTCTATTTTGCGCAACAAGATATACTAACATGCATGCACGTGCACTTTATAATGTAGTTATTATAACGAGAACGAGGCTATGATATGATAATACACCTAGTCTACCTATATTTGGACTCATCTATTGACCTCCAGCAACTTATTATCGTCTGTCATTTATAACAATGTCATATGTAAATAATAGAACCACTCACTAGCATAATGGGTACGCATGCGCCTAAGAAATGGTTTGGTGAGTGCGAATCCCACATCCGCTTGTCTTATTGCATTAGATGAAAAGAAAAGAATCTTAAGATTCTTCGTGGTTTGGATAATTAAAAAGCAACATAATTTTAATCTGCGATCGTTTCACGTTATGAACTTTAAGAAACTCGTCAGCAATTGGAATGCACAATGAATAACATTTATATTGAGTTGGCGAATATGTAGCCCCAGGTCAATGTTCACTATTATGTTGGGTAAACATTTATGTGGTCTCAAACGAAACCTTGAGATCCGTACCAGGTTGCATGAAGTAACGGACCAAGGTATATGAATGTATTAAATATACCTAACATTATCAGTAAATGAAAAGAAAATAAGTAAATAATTTTGTTTATTAGAGAATACAAGGTCGCTTAATTCTTAATGGGTCGTACTGGGACGGCCCCGAGACAGCGGACTTTCACGAAAGAGTCGACTGATTTATATCATGTTCGTCTATTACAGGGGTTATGCAAATATTTCTGCACCGACATAGTCCCCGACGCTCTATGTCAACGCGTTGTCAAGTTATGGATTATTTTGTTCAACAAAACTCCGTTTTTTTGGCTTACGTCGATGCCTATTCAAATAATAAAAGTAGAATGTAAATACTTCTGCAGTTCTTTTTAAGCCTGCTTTATTATATGCATATCCCTGTACGCCACATTTAAGTCTGATTTATGCTGTGCATATCCCTTACGCCACATTTAAATCTGATTTATGTTGTGCATATCCCTTACGCCACATTTAAGTCTGATTTATACTGTGCATATCCCTTATGTCAAATGTAAGCGTGTTTATGCTGTACACATCACTTATGTTACATAAAAGCGTCATTTATGCTATGATATCTATATATCCTTGTATGTCTATTTCATCATTATTTTATAATGCGCTCGTCTCTGTACGCCACCTTTAATAAAATGCGAGTATACCAGCGCTCCAGATAAGGAATTAGTAACTGGGTATTTCAAAATGTTAATTGTGTAAAATAGAATCACTGTTTACACATCAGCAGACCGCACTTATTGAATAGTTTGCTTCTAAATGAAACACATCTTGGTATTTCATTAGAATTGTCTCATTGGAGACAATTCTAATGAAATACCAAGATGTGTTTTCATAGAAAAACAAGAAAATGTGCTATATTTGTGGTCTGTTTATTGTTTTTTGTAGCATGATAAAGATACCGCAAATTTTTCATTGCTTTTTGATACTCACTACTTCTGATTTCAATTGGGTTTTGGCAAATTTAATTGGGTATTTACACAAATACGCACCTTATCTGGAGCTCTGGTATACTGTGTATATTGATTATACCTGTACACTAAGCGGGATTTATACTGTACAAACTCCACGAATGTTCACAGTTATGTATGATTTATACTGTTAACAATTACGTTTGGTTAATGTGAACAACTTATTATTTTGACAGCATTCGACGCTCTGTCTTTGGATTGCACCTCGGTGGTGTGCTTCAGTGACAACGACCAACCGCACACCTGTTCCGTGCTAATGCCGGCAGACCACATGATCGTCAGTATGACCTTGATCAACGAGTTTTCCGATGGCCTATGTGAAGAGGGATTGACCTTCAACTATAACCCCACCACCATCTGGGTGAAAATGGGGTGTAAGGCGCAATTCAACGTCTGTCACATGACGATCACAGGTAATGTCCGATTTTTTAAATTCAATGCGTATTTTAGTTTTACAAATGTATTATTGATTATCTTCCTTATTATATAGGAAACACATGATAAATCAAAGTACTGAAAGTACTGAAATATGCTATCTCCACAAAAACATTATTGTGATGGTCGTACTCGCCATTTAGACGTAGCACGACAATACGGCTGCCCCCATAGAAATTTGCGTGACATAATATGCTATCTCAAGGGAGATAACATATAAAAATAAAACAAATTTGTAAATGTTCAACTTTAATATAGTATTTTCAATACTCAGTTTGAAAGTCAATGCGTATTTTCACATTGCTGTGAGTATTGTGTACTCCCTCAATGCGTAATCTGCTAAAATAAGTGCGTAAAATACGCCAATACGCACCTTGTTTCAAGCATACGCTTTGGAAGTTTATATGTCAGAACAGGTTTGTCATGTGAGGCGTTTCAAATTCAGCCGCTGACTTTTTGCGCCAACGCCAGAGTGATCACAGGAGATTGAATTTATCTTTATTAACAATAATTAAACCCATATTTTAATTACTGAATATCCAGAGCATCATGGGTGCAGCTTATGGAAAAATAGATCCCATAGCATCAATACGAAACATAAAAGTAGCAGAGAATAGCAAAATGTGTGGTCATTTATTACTTTATATAGGAAAAACCAATGGTTGTGGTGGAACGTTCATATACTACACTGTAACTAGTTCTGAGGACATAGCTCTAATTACATTACATTCTACTTCGTGGAGAGTGACCTAAGAATTTTGCTAATACACACTGTATTAGGTGAGTTTATGATTTGTCTCATATTGTAGAATGTGCTCAATAACAATATAGCGATATACGAACGTCAACGCCCTACAGATTATTGATATATTTTAGTGGGTGAAATGGAAATGTTATTCCGCAAATTATACCGTTGACTGGTGTGGCGACACAGTGCATCCTGTTACTGTAGACCAGAATGTAAAGTTCGTGTCAAATGTTTGTTAAACGCAAATTTTCACTTGTTTTAGCTCGCTTATGTTACAGAGGTTCAAAACAATATATGGCGGACATTTTTCCAAAACCAATATGGCCGCCAAGTCCAAGATGACCGTCAACACAATAGAAAAAAAGAACATATATGCTGCAATTTGACATATCTAATGTTATGTATTACACTTGTTTAATGACATATACGTTGAAAGGCAATATAATATGTATCATATCATATAATTTGACCAAATTTACTTTCAAAATGGCCGCTTAGAAACAAATGATATCACCGTGTTTATACACGATTCGCTGTATGGTATCTTTCCCACACTGTATGCATCATTGTTACTCTGATAGGGTATTGGATGATCCATGATAACATATACATAATTGTACATGTATGGGCAATATTTGCTGTATATGATGCAAAAATCTGGAAATCCTTTCGCACATTATCTTGTTTTTATTACTAAAATATCAAAGTAAATGTGACTAATTTCCACAGCTGTCTTGATGGAGTTGATACATTTCTACACAATTCTACATCATTTCTGTATTATTAACCAATGTTTAAAAACCAAAGTTGCTATTTACTGATGCATATGTCTCGTAGATATAACTGTGCCAAGAGGTATATGAATACACTAGAAAGACAATTATTGTTTACCCTAGTTTCTCGACCAATGCAAAACCAGCATTTCGTCTCAATTAATCGCATATTGCGACACTTTCGCCAATATATATTAAAGTAATCATTAAATGTTCAGCGCTACATTTATAACTGACTGTGTCTTGCTGTTATCAGTTCACGAGACGCAAAACATTTTACCGTCCACACACACGCTCACTTCGTGTCACACCGCCAATCACATGCATGTACTAGTACAGCGATTCGAAATCACGTTTAGGGGTGGAGCTTCGCGACTGGGCTAGGTAAACAATAAGTAAGTTATAGTTCACACATTGAATTTTTAACAAACTAATTTATTAAAAATGCAATATGTGAAATACAGTGTATAACTATTACGTATATCCTACTGAAGCAAGATCAGTAGTAAGCAGGCACCAACAGGACACACATGTGTCATCATATTGCTAGTGTATAGCCATATTCATCTGTGTAGCAAAGAAAAACAGTCATGCAACACAATAAACCACTTGATAATGATCAAATTGTATAGTTTATTGTTTCCAGGTTTCCGTAGTTATTGTGCATTCCGTATTCGGATCTAGCAGGTTTAGCATGTACATATCCAGATAAATTACATTTGCCAATGATGAATGAGCATAGACAATTCTCATTGTATCCATATCTAATGTTCCCAGTCAAGTAGCTGGATTGGCTGAGACTCGGTCTCGACCAATCAAGATGTATAGTTGCGAACTGACAATTTGTGTATCTGATCAGTAGCCTATTTCACCAACATTGCAAAGTATACTTTTCTAGCAAAGTATACTTTGAGGGAGAAATTTTCAATTTTAGAATAAATGTATTATGTTTTATTATACTGAATTTATTACATTATCACAGCCATTTTGGATGTGATAATGTAATAAATTCAGTATAATAATTATGCATACTTTTAATCATCAAAAATGTGCAGTGCAGTGATTAGTTCTATATGAAATAATGCATTTTGGGGAAAATAAATGATTATTCCCTCAAAGTATCATTTGCTATAAAAGTATACTTTGCAATGTTGGTGAAATCGGCTACAGAACGTTCTACTTTAACGTACTTAACTGATATGGTATTGTAGATCATAATACATAAACATTTTACAATATGCCAGTGTCATACTTCAACCAATGTCTATTAGGATGAACAATAGTTATGGTTTTATAATTTCTAGTTTGATTTAGCATGTAGGTACATTGTTCAAATTTGCCAGAGGAATATACATGTTAGGGTAGATGAAGGGTGTGTGTAAATTCTTCCATTTCTAAACCATTTATATGTGATACGAACGTATGTACGCAGATAATCACATCAATGGAAATACACATGCTATTGTAATCTGCAAATAATACACATGTGTTTATTTGGTAAATGTATATGTTCGTCTAGAGCTGTCGACATGTTTGTGGAATCACATTGCTCATTCGCAGGAACAGATCTGATGGAAGGCACGGTCCAAGAAATAAGACACCTGACAATGTATTCACTCATATAAAAGCATACATAGACTCATTCCCTGTGATGGAAAGTCATTACAAAATTAATGATTCTCTAGGAGAGGATTATGGAGAAAACACGTATGACTTGTACAAATTGAAGTGTGCAGAACATGGACTGAACCGTGCATCGTTAATTACATATTAACAGTTTTTTTCATAATGGGCACAACTATGCTTTTCACAAACCTAAATACTATTGTTTTGACACGTGCAGTGTCTATAATAGAAAGAAACATGTTGACACCTGTTGATACAGAAATGCAACAAAGTAATTTACAATCGAAGGAAGGGACTTGCAAGAAAGAGAACATTACAAACAGATACACATGACTGACCATATTTTGTATGTGACAGTGAAATATATAATATAAACAGCAGACGTCAAAAATGTATTCAGCATTGTAATGGTTAATCTAGCTGTATATAATGGCACATGTTACATTTAGAAAGAAACCGGAACATGGATCTTGTCTGATTGAACATTTTAATTGTTTGCAACCAGCCATCAAACATGTTGCTTTGTACTCTGATTCTGCACAGAACATCATAGGAATCAGTATACATAAACGTTTTAAACTCAAGCGAAAATAAAATAAGTCGTCTAATTTCATCTCATAGCGCTGAACAATTAATTTCGGCTCCTATTTCACAGAAAATTCAAATTCTCTTATAGATCTAATGTCTATAAAATATGTAAGACATGTAATAACTAGTTTCATTGCCGACTTATTCATTCCTGATCTTATTCGCTACCGTTGTATCGTTGTTTCAGTCCTCAAATTAAATAAACCGAAAGTTACTGCACATAAAAGAAAGATATGACTCTATGACCATGATGACCAAGGTAACAAAAACCAATATATAATGCAAAATCATTGAACGCACTGGCAAGATCTTCCACACACTGAAAGCATGGACACCGTCGCAGAGTTAATAACAGAAGTTATCATCAATACAGCTTCAGATACTATCCCAAATAAAATAGTTACAATACGACCAAACGATATTCCATGATTTAATAACAACGTTAGAAAATTAATAAGGAAAATGAATCGAATAAATAGAAAAGCAAAACTTTTAAATACCGAACGTATCTGGTCGAAATTTAGGAAAATAAGAAACGAAGTTACAACTCAGACAAGAAAAAGCAAATCAGATTATGAACACAAAATAATAGAAACGGTTAACGATAATAACACCCCAGTTAAAACAATTCCAGCTTTATTCGGAAATGGAATGGAAGTGTCTTCTGAAAAAGTAGAATTATCACATATAATTCCTTTTCGAAACCGTCTCCTCTTGATGATTCAACACAAATCCTGTCACCTGGTCATGAGCCATCACATCGTATTTTACCAGCTATTACAATTTCTAAAAAGGATATTACCAATGCGATATTTTAGTTAATCCGTCCACGATTTTTAAGAGAAGGTTCCCAAGGACTGTCAGTCCCACTTGCTACTTTATTTAATAAACTACTGGCAAAAACACATTTCCCGGCATCATGGAAGTTGGCAAACGTCATTCCCATCTTCAAAAAAGCTGATCCCTCTGACCCACAGAACTATAGACATATCCCTCTGCTCAGCTGTGTAGGGAAGCTAGTGGGAGCAATGCATTCACAAATATATGTACACTTTCGTTTGGTTGAATAATGAATTAACGTCCTGAGATTCCACATTACACCAACTAGCATATATTTATAATGATATCTGTAGAGCCTTAGACGAAGGGAAGGAAATCCGAGCAGTATTCGGTCGGTGACATTTCAAAGGCATTTGATAGAGTTTGGCATAACTTTAGGTATCTTGTATAAACGTGCATCCATAGGCATCAGTGGGTCACTTCTTGGCTGGTTTCGTTACCACTTATCTGAACGAAAGCAACGTGTAGCACATTACTCTTCATCACAGTGGGTTTCCATTAATGCCGGAGTACCCCCAAGGATCGATCTTAGGTCCCCTCCTATTCCAGATTTACATCAATGACATCGTTAGAGACATCAATTCCAAATTTCGGTTGTTTGCTGATGACACTAGTCTATATATATATATTAGTCGACGACCCAACATCTGCAGCAAACACATACAATGGAGACATAACAACTATACATCGATGGTAGTCTCAACGTTGGTTACTTAAATGCAATCCATCTAAAACCGAATCAATGATATTTTCTAGAAAACTGTCTCCAAGCCACAACACCCCGACTTAGTCATGAACGGTTCGATTATAAACACGTTTAAGGAACATAAACATTTAGGCCTAACTTTCACAGATGACTGCAACTGGAATTCACATATCTCATCTTATCTCAATAAAGCATGGCAGAGAATCTGAATTCTGCGCTCGCTAAAGTTCAAACTAAGTATAACAGCCCTGGAACGTACGTACTATTCTTTCATTCGTCCACTTTTAGTGTATGGTGACGTAGTCTGAGATAACTGTACAAACGAATTAAAGCGCGATATGGAATCGGTTAATACAGAAGTACCACGAATAGTAACAGGGCAATTAAACTATGCAACATTGAAAAGTTATATCAGGACCTTAAATGGGAAACCTTAGAATATATGCGTTCTAAACAGAAACAAATTTTATTCTACAAAATGAATAACCAAAAAAACCCTCAATACCTTAATGGTTTGATATCCGGAAATACTCAACAACGACATAATGCTTCTGATATACCCAACATACCGTGTCGTACCCAGGTATACAACAAGCCATTTCACCCCTCTACGATCAAGGATTGGAACGAATTACCAGATAACGTTCGCAACGCCCAATTTCAATCATCATTTAAGGCAATAATTGGTTCATGAAAGGCCCAGGTCTTCCATGCACGTCTTAGATTATCATGCAGGGCCCGGTTGCTCAAAACCTCTGTTAGCTTAACAGAATGTTAAATCCTTAGCAATGCTAAGGATTTAACAGTCTGTTAAGCTAACGGAAGCTTTGAGCAACCGGGCCCTCGTCTCTAAATTACGACCTACATCGCAGATCCATAGTTGACGCACCCACCTGTGCCGGTGGCTCAGTTGAAACGTCAAGTCATTTCTTTCTTCAGTGTAATAACTACCAACACCAAAGACAGCTGTACCTACACGACTTACCATGTCCGCCATTATTAAGCAACCTCGTATATGGCAATGAACACTTGACATTCGAACAGAACAAGTATATATTTCTCCAGATCCATAAATACATAATAGTAACAAAACGCTTCTAACCATTACTTTTGGCGCAGTTAAGACATAACACGAGCCCAGGTACAGTATGATTTAAGAGCTGATTATCTTTCTTTTGTAATTAGCGAACTCTGATTATGGAATCCCATCACTTGTTAGACTACATGTCAAGTGCAGCTTTTCGAACCCGTCATCCATCTCTATTTGACCTAGCTGTTCTACAGACGTATACCCCAATTGAAATCAAATCAAATCTTTTTTGTCGAAATTGAATACTTCGGCCCGATCGAAGGTGTCTGCTGACTGATCTCACATTGATCAGCCTCCTCATGCTCACTCATCGGGCGGTCTTTGGAATGGGGACGGTTTGACAGCGTGGTAATACCCTATACAGCACAAACCTAATGCGTCTTGTTAAAATAGCAAAGTTAACCCCTACCAGGAAACGAGCACTGTCGCCTACAGTTGCTTCTCAGTCTGAATCACTTTCATAGAAGGAGGTTCTGGAGCCCGGACAGACGACGTTATACAATAGAAAATAATATACATATATATAGCAGACAGCAACGCCTCGTTCGTAATTGCAGGGACTAACAATTAGAATGTTAACCACAAGAAACCATATCTTCAGTGCATGCCATCTACTCCATATCATTGCTGTTATCCAGAATCTAGAGAAGAATTCATATAGGCTTTTAGAAAGCTTGTTTTCTAATCCTGTTTATGTATCCTACCATCGTGTTATGTATGTATGTATGCATGTTCATCTACATGATGAAATGAAATAAAATATTGTTTAAGGAACCGTGGGGCCCATGAGCATCCAATGATTCATGCATAATTGATTCGTAAATGCGATGAGATATATGTATAACATACACCTGAACATGTTCTTCTTACTATATCCCACACAGTGCATAGATTTTCCATGTTGGCCATCTTAGTGTGTGCAAGCCATCGGCCAGTTTTACCTCTTATTGCGTTTGACACATACCACTAATAATGTGACAAACACATGAATACAGTTTAGTGCAATATGATGGGGATGCATAAGACTACAGCGTGCTATGTCTTGTTTTCATCAAATTTATATACAAAGTCTGATATCTGAATGGTTTGTTAACCCTTTGCTAAAATGTTTGAGAATACAGTAAAGACTGTGTAACAGTAAGAACAATACACAGTGCTGTAGATATATACCTGAATACCATACGTACTGTATCGATTTCAGTGACTTGTAAGCAGTTATCTGAGTATATTGTCACTACTGTCTACTTGCCTGCTATGCGAGTAAATACGGCTTTTACCTGTGTCAGATGTACTTCTAATAATATACAATGCATCAGTTTGAAATTTTACACATTGAATAACTGTCCATTGCATATTTTTTGATTGATGGTAGACATTTTCAGATATCTAGCGTTTTCTGTAGTCTACTGAATTTTATAGGGCGTTGTCGTCCTATATATAGACGTATTGCACCAAATTGTATTACATTTGCTGCCATATTATTGACTGCACGTGCCAAACGCTCCAAGCGGTGAAACTTTCCGACAGCATGTACAAAATAAAATGGCGGAGATGGCAACTCAATGCTCTTTATAATATACTCTAAGAAGAACATGGTCAGATATACTTTTTCTAGATATTCAGTCATTTTTACACATTGAATAACTGTCCATTGCATATTTTTTGATTGATGGTAGACATTTTCAGATATCTAGCGTTTTCTGTAGTCTACTGAATTTTATAGGGCGTTGTCGTCCTATATATAGACGTATTGCACCAAATTGTATTACATTTGCTGCCATATTATTGACTGCACGTGCCAAACGCTCCAAGCGGTGAAACTTTCCGACAGCATGTACAAAATAAAATGGCGGAGATGGCAACTCAATGCTCTTTATAATATACTCTAAGAAGAACATGGTCAGATATACTTTTTCTAGATATTCAGTCACATGTCTGATTCTACTACATTTGAAACAAAGGGTCATATTCTAAATAGTCAGTCTTTAAATCAAGTACATGCATGTACTGTAATACATACATGACTTGTAATAGCCATTTGAAAGTAGATGGTTGTGTTGCTATTATGCGTGTTTTCAAACAAATTCCATGTATAGTTGTAATGTCATACTTTGCTATGGTTACACTACATATAACAACAAGGAAACATTTGAAGCAGATTACAAATTTATTATATGTTCATTTTTCACTTCTGGCATAAATTATGTGAAAGATTGATCAGATTTTCACACATAGTCATAAGCTTATTTTCATTAGAATTTAATTCCAAAATATGACAATACATGTATACAGTGTACTGTATATCATACATCTAAAACAAAACCGTACAACTATTATGCGTCTCAACGTGTTAGTGACTGCAAAGGGCCTGCTTACTGTACATAAACTACTTGATTTATGATGCACGCTAAAAACCTTAAAATTCAATTTCCTCAAACAGTGAAACCTGCAATTGAGCATATATGGTTGTTAGGGGTCAAACTATATCTTGCGTGGCCATATTACCACAACATGTATGTCGTGCGATCTTATGTGTTGTCAGTTAAGTTTCAGCCAAAACAATATCGTTGGACAGATACACAAGCTCATGAATGTATACAAACAGGTCAATTTCATACTGGTGAAAATGCAATACGCCCCATGTGACCCATGTGACTTATTTTCAGTGCATAATGCTCAAGTGATAAGGTACATTGTGAATGGGCTCTCTATCATATCTGAACATTGATTAGTTGCGAATGGTAACTCTTGCAATCTACTCACGTACCGTCCATAGGCTACGTACGGTACGGGAGTAGATTGCAAGAGTTACCGTTCGCAACAAGACCTTGATCTGATAATAATACCCTTATTTGACAGTCCTTGATAATTGTGTTTACAGACTGCACAAATATCAATTGCAAAATAAATCTGAAATCCTGAAAGGGAGGGGGGGGGGGGGGGGGGGGGCTAGACATAGCACTATGGCTTTACTACGATAAACAATAACTGATAAAAGTCAGATAAAGAAAAATAGAAGTTAAACATGATATAGAGACATGGCATGTTAGTTTATGGGGCCAGGGTCCCCTGGGCCACCACCTGAATCCGCCACTGTATTATGAATACTAAATGCACCACACTCTAGCATATAAGCATAAAACATGTTCGAAATGAATATTAGTTGTGGATTATTTTTACAGTTTACTATTATTATTATTGTTATTATGGCGGTCATATAGTGCTTGAAAAAAAATCCACCATATTTTTTGAATGCTTATACTATCTAAATACAAAAACAAGAGAGAGTTTGCTTTTAACAAACACATGACACGGGAGTATTTTGAGGACAATCTATAGCCTCTAGCCAATAAAGCGGAAAACGTGCAGCTACATTGTAGTTGTATCTGTGAAATGAATACAGTGTACACAATATATATACATAACGTAAAATCTAAATATCGGAAGATTTGCTGATAATATAGTAAATATAACTTTTGTTTTTATTATTCTCTAATAGTGTATAAACATGGTGAAATAAAACGTGTGCACATAGATTAATACATTAGTGTAATAAATATGCAAATTAGGTCGGATCACAAAAAAAACAACATTCATACGCTATTACAGTATACTAATGTTTTATGTAAATACACATGGCCGCCTCCATACGCATTGGTGACATGGTTAAAATTGACTGGAGGAGAGTGAGGGGGAGTCACGGAAGTCGTCTCAACTCAAGAGGATGCGATTGATTCTATAATGTGAACAAGAGCTGTAGGAGAACAGCATAGCTCGACTACGAGGGTTGTCGATGTACACATAGCTTGACAAACAAGGTGGCCGCGGCCTGCATAAAAACCTCAAAAAAGGGAAATTAAGTAAGTAATTCAAGGTTAAATGTAGGTCAATGTCAGATATAGGTCAGGGGTTATTGATGTACATCACTAGGATATGAAGTTTTCCAAGTATGGTTGATGTAGGCCCATGAGTATTCCATATACAAGCTTGACTATAAACCTTAACCAAGTTTGAGTACAAACCTTAACCAAGGGGAAATAACTAAGTAATTCAAGGTTAAATGTAGGTGAAGGTAAAATATAGGTCAGGGGTTATTGATGTAAATCCCTATGAGAACTAGAAAATGTGTTTATAGAACACGGATGCCCCACATATCGCTTTGATAATAAATGAGGCCAAATTCCAAGTCAAATTTTGTTTTTACCCGAGCGTTAAAGTTTTTGAAGCACCAAGTATGTGACCTTGACCCTGGGCTTGGCGGGGGCAGGACAAACGTGGATTTGGCACAGGGCGGTAGAGGACCATTAGAGCAATGCGTATATGAAGTATGAAGCTGATCCGTGAAAGGGAACAGAAATTATAAGATATTTACCCGAGCGTTAAAGTTTTTGAAGCACCAAGTATGTGACCTTGACCCTGGGCTTGGCGGGGGCAGGACGAACGTGGATTTGGCACAGGGCGGTAGTGGACCATTAGAGCAATGCGTATATAAAACATGAAGCTGATCCGTGAAAGAAAACAGAAATTATAAGATATTTACGTGAGCGTTAAAGTTTTTGAAGCACTAAGTATGTGACCTTGACCCTGGGCTTGGCGGGGCAGGACGAACGTGGATTTGACACAGGGCGGTAGAGGACCATTAGAGCAATGTGTATATGAAATATGAAGCAGATCGGTCGAAGGATGAAGAAATTATGAGACATTTACCCGAGCGTTAAAGTTTTGTGACGGACAGACGGACGGGACGGACGGGACGGGACGGGACGGGACGGGACGGACGGACAAGGGTAACACTAAATTCCCCCTCCACTATCGGGGTGGGGCATAAAAAGTTATCCAAGTATGCTGTCTGTATGCACAATAGTATTCCATCTACAAGCTTGACTAAAAACCTTAACCAAGGGAATTAACAAAGTAATTCAAGAGGAAATGTAGGTCAAGGTCAAATATAGATCAGTGGTTATTGATGTACATCCCTATGAGAAAAGATTGTCCAAGTATGGTGTATGTATGATAGTATTCCATGTATAAACTTGACTAAAAACCTTAACCAAGGTTGACTAAAAACCTTAACCAAGGGGAATTAACTAAGTAATTCAAGGTTAAATGTAGGTCAATGTCAAATATAGGTCAGGGGTTGTTGATGTACATCACTAGGAGATGAAGTTGTCCAAGTATGGTTGGTGTAGGGCCAGGGTTATTCCATCTATAAGCTTGACTAAAAGCCTTAACCAAGGGGAAATAACTAAGTAATCTAAGGGTAAAAGTAGGTCAAGGTCAAATATAGGTCAGGGATTATTGATGCACATCACTCACTAGGCGATGAAGTTGTCCAAGTATGGTTGCTGTATGCACAGGAGTATTCCATATACAAGCTTGACTATAAACCTTAACCAAGTTTGAGTACAAACCTTAACCAAGGGGAAATAACTAAGTAATTCAAGGTTAAATGTAGGTGAAGGTAAAATATAGGTCAGGGGTTATTGATGTACATCCCTATGAGAAAAAGTTATTCAAGTATGATGTCTGTATGCACAATAGTATTCCATCTACAAGCTTGACTAAAAACCTTAACCTAGGTTGACTAAAAACCTTAACCAAGGGGAATTAACTAAGTAATTCAAGAGGAAATGTAGGTCAAGGTCAAATATAGATGAGAGGTTATTGATGTACATCCCTATGAGAAAAGATTGTCCAAGTATGGTGTCTGTATGCACAATAGTATTCCATGTATAAGCTTGACTAAAGACCTTAACCAAGGTTGACTAAAGACCTTAACCAAGGGGAGTTAACTAAGTAGTTCAAGGTTAAATGTAGGTCAAGGTCAAATATAGGTCAGGGGTTGTTGATTACATCACTAGGAGACGAAGTTGTCCAAGTATGGTGGGTGTAGGGCCAGGAGTATTCCATATACAAGCTTGACTAAAAACCTTAACAAAGGCGTGACGGTGACGCCGACGCCGGGGTGACTACATAAACTCTCACTATTCTTCGAATAGTCGAGCTAAAAAGGTATGCGGCAGTGAGTTTGAAGTAGAGTTGGAAGCGGCCATGTTGACAATTATTGCACCGACGCCAACTGACCCATCTGGCACTGAGCAGAAGACACCACAGACGGCCAGTTATATGCGTGCACGTGTCAGAATGTTACATTAACGACTTCGTGTAACAAAGAGCATTAAAGATTAATAATAATAAAAATACATTAAAGACTTGAGCTGACTTAATTACAAAATAAACAAAACACGTTAATAAAAACATGCTCCGATCTGAAATTGTAAAAAGCCGTCGTTGGTCAGCCACATTTGAGTGGATTCCATTCTACATAGCGTCTACAAGGAAACACTCACCTTCAGAATAGGAGACCTGGTACTAACGTAATCAGCATCAATAATCTCCAGAGCACGACGTCACGCTTGGTCACAGTGTCCGACATCACGACGGACAAACATCTGACCAACCATAGTGCAAGAAAATATCTAGTCCAAAAACTGAATGACAAAATGTTCCTGCGAATCACATAATGCAGATATTCAGGCACCGAAACATGTCGTCTGTTAACAATCACAGTCACACCAAGGAAACAACACAATCTAAACTTTATATCCTTAACGCTGACGCAACAAACACGAGTAGAGATACATGCTAGCGCTGTTCAGCCACAAATAGTTGGTTTACATTTACTTTGAATGCTGACGGGGTTGATACTTGACACTGACAGGTGCTCATTGCCGGCATGTTAATTTCAAACCGCTGTTCTTCACACGGCACGAGTAACTACTAGGCAGAGTTCATATACATGTATATGTTATACATATATCATATATTCCATCACATTTACAAATCACTTATATTTGACTCAAATACGGAAGCCCATTAGGGCCACTTCACATTTTTTTTAATTTCCATTTATTCAAGATGTTTTCTTGAATTTTCAAGTTCTTTTCTTGAATTTTCAAGATGTTTTCTTGAATTTTCAAGAAAAGATCTTGAAAATTCAAGAAAAGAACTTGAAAATTCAAGAAAACATCTTGAAAACAAGAAAATTCAAAAAATGAACTTGAAAATTCAAGAAAACATCTTGAAAACAAGTTGTTTTCTTGAATTTTCAAGTTCTTTTCTTGAATTTTCAAGATCTTTTCTTGAATTTTCAAGATCAATTTTCAAGATATTTTCTTGAATTTTCAAGATCTTGATCTTGAATTTTCAAGATATTGAATTTTCAAGATCTTGAATTTTCAAGATCTTTTCTTGAAAATTCAAGAAAAGATCTTGAAAATTCAAGAAAAGAACTTGAAAATCAAGAAAACATCTTGAAAATTCAAGAAAAGACCTCGAAAATTCAAGAAAAGATAAAAAAAAGTGAAGTGGCCCTAATGGGCTTCAGTATATATTCCATCACATTTACAAATCACTTATATTTGACTCAAATGATGATGAGGTATACGATGTTTCCTTAATACCCACAGGTGGAAGACTCGGACCTATGACACCAAAAAAAAATGCCTAGTTATAGAAGATGGTACTGTACGAGACCAAGTGGGTGAGGTAATGTGATTTAATAGGCATTTTTGTTGGTGTCATAGGTCCGAGTCTTCCACCTGTGTTAATACCTTGTTCCGCTTCAGCTGGTAACCCGTGCCCGGAACCAACAAGCATTGAGCACGGCAATTACACGACGTCGGGCCTGCAGAGTGGCCACATAGTCACGTACGAGTGTGAGCAGGGGTTCGCCATGAATACGAGCCCCACTCTCACGTGTGAGGGGGGCGACTGGAGCGGCACTCGACCCGTCTGTGAAGGTAAAATAAAGCAGCGTTTGTGTTCCAATTGGAAACTAGACATAGCATTATGGCTTTACTACCGATACCTAGCAAAGTAAATAATAAATGATAAAAGTCAGGGCCGGTTGCTCTAAACATACGTTAGCTTAACAGACTGCTAAATCCTTAGCAATGTTAAGGAGTTAACAGTCTGTTAAGCTAACAGAAGATTTGAGCAACCGGGCCCTGATAATGAAAAGTAAAAGTTAAAAATGATATAGCGACATGGCATGCTAGTCTAATTGGAAACCAGATGTGAACTTTGTCCATGCGTGGGCCAAACGTATGGAACGCCAAATCTACATAAACTCAACAAATTATGGCTATCTCTAAATATTTGGAGCTATTATTAAATATTTAGAGCTAGCACTAATTATTTGCGTTTATGTAGATTTGGCGTTCCTGGGACGCCAACTCTACATAAACTCAAATAATTATTGCTAGCTCTATATATTTGGAGCTATTATTAAATATTTGGAGCTAGCATTAATTATTTGAGTTTATGTAGATTTGGCGTACGATCCTGGAACGTCAAATCGTTTTAACTCAAATAAGCTAGCATTAAACAGTTTATTACTAGCTCTAAATAATTAGAGCTAGCATTAAACATTAGAGCTAGCTCCAAATGATTTGGAGAGCTCTTCAAATGATTGGGAGGTAGCTCTAAATATGTAAAGGTACATGCCCACGCAGTAGGCACAAAATGTTCTTTATAGGAATTAAGTAAGTGTATAATTATGTCACTATTCAACCAGCTCTAAAAATTGTATAGTGCCCGCTATACAAATATAATCATTTATTAATTATCAATTTACTGTTAGCGACGCGCGGCGGTAACAGTCTATTTTGATAATGTGCGGGGACGACAACTTTCACATCACGGCTTGCGGTGCGCATGCGCAGTATACTACGCGCGCCAGTAGGCTTTCCAATATGTAAACAAGAATATCAACATGTCGAAACGTCCAGGACGGAAAATGTATGAAACGGCGTCGACCAAAAAATGGCGAAATGTCTGAGGGACAGGCAGTACAGAGAGAGAGAGTGGTTAATATTGGCGACCAGATCACCAAATGGAAAGAGTTACCTGGAGATTTAGATTTGGACTCAAACAGAGATTTTTCTTCTCAACATCCGATACTTCCGCATGTCAAAGATGTGATATGATTGACCCGTGTCATGTGACGCGTGTTGGTAAAAATAGCACGAGGTCGGAAAATACCCTTCCTGGTCGCGGCATATAAAATGCGATTTAACACCAATTAACACGCGGCGTAATTAAAAATAACTCGTTAGTGGGTAGACAAATAGCTCATATAAGGCATGACAGAAAATGAAAAGTAGTAGTACAGTGTAACCTGCTGCGTGGGCATGTACCTCTAGCTCTAATTATCTAGCATTACTTATTTGAGTTTATGTAGATTGGCGTTCAATTTTATAAACGGACGGTACGGGAGTAATTGCAAGAGTTACCGTTCGCAGCTAGGGGTTGTCCTATTTTCGAGCTCTTCGAAATGCACTTTCCTGTGTTTTACGGCATTTAAATTCAGACTCCAACTGGTGGTAAACTGTGGTATATGCAAACTCCGTGGACCGATATTCAATATCTAACTTTTATTTTGTTCTTAAGTTACATTATTTCCAATCTATCTAGCCAGGTTTCGGAGTCAATTTCCAAAATGTTTCGTTTGTTTACCCTCCTCGTCACTCTGGAGCCCCTTTTTGCCCCATGTTAAATTCTCATTTTTTTTCGCCATAAAATCAAGATTTGTTGGAATTTCATTAAAAAAATTTGTTTGGGGAGGGTGACTTTTTTATTACTGATGATATTAAGTACTTACATTTAAATATTGTTTCGATTTAGTGTGTTTAATAGCCAAAAGTTCGTCGGCAGCATAACGTGGAACAGACAGTAATTAGTTCCAGCTAGCAATAATTATTTTAGTTTATGCAGATTCGGCGTTCCAGGAACGCCAAATCAACATACACTCAAATAATTCTCTAATTATTTAATGCTTAGAGCTAGAAATACTTATAAGGTGCATGATCACGTGGTTACAACAACAACAATGTCGCCCATTCCACAGTAAGTATTATTTGATATTTTCCTTAATATGCAACGGATTTTGATGAAATATTGCGCAGCAAACGCGTCTTCATGAGCTGCATTTGATGGTCTATGGAGTTTGTCACATACTTATGTCGTTTTTGCGAAAATACAGAGATCATCAAATGCAGCTTAACAAGACGCGTTTGATGCGCCATATGTCATCAAAATCCGTTACGTTATAAGGACACCATAAAATAAAACGTACTTTGAATCGGTACTTGTTGTTGTTGTTAGTACCACGTGAAGTAGTATATAAGAGTCAAAAAGATACCACCTACTGATGGAAGCCCCCCGCTACGCGCGGTGCCTCCGATCAGGAGGTGATATCATGTTTGACTCTTATTATATATACTACTTGGAGTTTCCCCCACTGTTCGGCGGGTATGTATGAGAAGAATGGAAAAATATTTTTCAGCAACCACGAGACCATATATTTCTTAGAGCGGAAGGATAGGAACACCGTTGGCATGCAGTTGTAAGGATAAAAAATAAAAAATAAAAGTTTTAGGTCCAGCCGACATTCGAACTCACAACCCACGTCTCCATAGAGTGGCGCCTTAGCCCACACGACCACGAAGCGAAGGTGAAATACACCATATTAGAGATAAGAAATCCATTGGTTATACTCAGTATATATGACAATCTGTCATAAATATTGGCAACTTACACCCTATTAGAGACAAGAATTCCATTGGTTATACTCAGTATATATATATGACAATCTGTCATAAATATCGGCAACTTACACCCTATTAGAGACAAGAATTCCATTGGTTATACTCAGTATATATGACAATCTGTCATAAATATTGGCAACTTACACCCTATTAGAGACACTAATTCCATTGGTTATACTCAGTATAATGTCTACCATAAAGCAAATGAGAGAGCAAGCTAAGAGTTGGGGAATTTCCCTAAGAGGTTTGAGACTCAAGAAAGATATAGCAGATAGGATAAGTGACGCGCGAACCGTCGTCTACGAGGAGAGGCTGCGGCGTGCAGTTTCGACCGGACGACTGCCTGCCGACCCCGAAAAACGCCCCGAGAAATTGGAGAACGAGTCGACGGCCAGTCTGCGTGCCACCGCTTACGCGCAGCGTGTAAAAGAAGATCCCAGTGCGCGCAGAAAACCACTATACAAAGCGTACTACAATAAGATTTATCAAGGCCTGGTGGGGAGACCTCCTAAGAGTAGGAGACAGCTCGCCAGATATTTGGTGGAGGAGGGTCCCAGGGTTCTCACCGAATATGCCGAAGCTAGGGAAACTGTTGATAGGGGTAGGAGGAAGATAGTATGGACTTTTGAGAGGGGGGTAGACGGGGAGATCGCTAATCGCATAATGAATAAAATTCGCACAGAGATGACCACGGCGTGTTATCTGAGGTATTCGTGCTCGTATCGTATTAGGAACATCGAGACCGACGAAACGATGATCTATCACAAACAATCAAAGGATAGTCCGTGGATAAACGAGATCGCCAAAGCCGAGAGTTGGATATCCGATAGAGAGAGAGAGGTCGAATGGATATCGACAAAGTCGATAGACCGAACACAAAATGGACCTTCGTTCGTTGGATATCGATCGAGGTGAAGATGATCATCGATGCGCAACAACTTCTCGTGGGAGCGAGAAAACTACCCGACAGGTTAAGACAGAAAAAGGGAATGTATTCCGTCGACACGTACGACGACTACTTGTGTCTGCTTAGGTGCATAGCCATCCATCGTGGAGGGAGACCCGATCGCTGTTGTGAAAAGGCACGAGCTCTGGTTCGCGAATACCTCGGTCACGATAACGGACCGGGTAGTAAGGGAATCCCCCTGGACGATCTTAAGAAGGTCGAAGAGCATTTCAAGCTGGGCATTCACGTTTACGAGCCCACCGCCGACGGAGTGTGGTACCTAATGAAGTCTCCGGCAAATTATGACGCGGTTGGGGAGAAGACAATGACGATAGGAATGTTTGGAGGTCACTCGTTCCTCACAACGAACCTCCGCAAGATGACGAACGAGTGCGGGTGCTCCGGATGTCAACAACGGTTCACAAAGTCGTGTAACATGCACAGGCACGCGACCACCTGCATGGGTGGGAATACCGTGGTGACATGTCCAGGTAAGAGGGTAGAGAGACCGCAGTCTGCATACGAGAAGGCGTTCTATCCCAATGGGTCAGCGAGTGCGGTGTCGATTCAATGGTTGAGCAGAGAAGAGGAGAGGGTGGGAAAGCACATACATCACGCGCAGATGCGGTCACGCGGCGGGGAGAGGTGGGTGGCCGGCGATCCGGTCGACGGCTACTGTCACGAAATCAAGACCGTGTTTCAGTTTCACGGATGTTACTGGCACGGGTGTCCGACGCATTGCATGAGAGGTAACGCGAGATCGCTGTACAAGAGGACGAAAATCCAAGACGCCAAGATAAGGAAGGCGGGTTACGAGCTGGTGGTGATGTGGGAGTGCGAGTGGTTGAATGAGGTGAATACCCACTATCCACAATCGCTGCGCGAGGAGGAGACAACTCTGTATCCTCACCAGATAGTCTACGACTTCGAGGCGTATCTCGACAAGTCGAAATCACGCGACCCACCAAAGACCTGACCTTCGAGGTCGAGCACGTCCCTATGTCGGTGTCGTTGGGGGATACGATGCACGAGGGGATCACCCAAATCTGCGAACGAGACCCCGACACTCTGGTCGAGAAGTTCGTGACCGAGCTGCAGAGGAGAGGTAAAGTCAACAGGGAGGGGGTTAGGAAGAAGTATCTGCCGACCGACATAGAGATGTTGTCGAAACCTCAGCGAGAGAAGATCGTCTCGTGGATCGACCAAGTCCCGGTGGTGGAGTTCAACTGCAGCAGGTACGACCTGAATCTCATCAAGCGGTACCTTGTCGAGAAGTTGGCGGCCACCGTGAATAAGGTGATGGTCGGAAAGAGAACCAGCACGACGATGTTTCTGTTTACCCCGGAGTTTAGATTTCTCGACATCATCCAGTATCTAGGACCCGGTACCACGTACGACCGGTGGGTTAAGGCGTACGACTGTAAAACGGTAAAGTCTCACTTACCGTACGAGTGGTTCGATAGCGCGGACAAGCTCGACCATCCGGGATTGCCCGACTATCCCGAGTGGTACTCGAAGTTGAAGGGTGAGTTCCTACTGTCGTTGACAGAGTGGAAAGAGTGTAAGAAGGTATTCCGAGAAAAGGGGATGAAGACGTTCAAGGAATGGTTGCGACACTACAACGACTTGGATGTAGGACCGTTCCTGGAGGCTCTGACTAAAATGACGGAGTTCTACAGGGGGAGAGGTGTGGATATACTCAAGGATGCTGTGTCTCTGCCCGGTGTTTCCCTCCAGTACCTACTTCGTGGAACGATCGATGGGAAGGCGGACACGCCCGAGCTGTGGTCACCGAAAGATGAGACTTACGCGATGATGAAGGAGGGATTGGTCGGTGGTCCGTCCATAGTATTCTCCAGATACGCAGAGGCTGGCAGGTCAACAATCAGGGGTCAGGTGGGGAGTCGGGAGGAGAAGATGTACAAGGCGGTGCTGGGGTACGACGCCAATGCTCTGTACCTATCTACTCTGTCGAAGGACATGCCGTGCGGTGAGGAGCAGATATGGACGTGTGACGACCCGGAAAGACAGGTGTATATAGACCGTTTCGTGAGGAAGGTCAGGAATGAAGAGTGGTTCGGATTTGCGGAGTTGGATATAGAGGTCCCGGAAACGTTGAGAGACAAGTTCTCTGAAATGTCGCCGCTGTTCGTTAATCGAGAAGTCGATGAGACCGAGGTTCCGCAGCACATGAAGGACTACCTGGCCAGGACCGGGAGGACTAGGGTCGAAGGGCAGAGAAAGCTCGTTGGGGCCCTATCCACCAAGAAGATGATCATATACTTCCCGCTGCTAAAGTGGTATCTGGAGCACGGTCTGGAAGTCAAGGCGGTGCATATGGTGATAGACTACACGCCCGGCAAACCGTTCCAATGGTTCGTGGAAGAGGTCACTGCCGCCAGACGGACGGGGGACGTCGACAAGAGCAAGGCGGTGTTGGCGGAGATATTCAAACTGGTTGGCAAAGCGTGTTGTGGCAAGCTGATAGAGGCTCAAGAGAGACACCTGAACACCACATATACGATGGATGAGAAGACTGTTGACCGGGCACTGAGGTCGGCGTGGTTCGAAGACCTGGAGTAGATTGGGGAGGCTTACGAGATATCGAGCAGGAAGACTCGAGTGGTGATCAACAGACCGTTTCAGTGTGGCATAGGGGTCTACCAGTTGGCCAAGCTCCGGATGCTGGAGTTCTACTGCGACTTCTTGGACAAGTACGTGGATCGCGGAGATTTCGAACTGATACAGATGGACACTGACAGCATGTGCTTCGCGCTGTTGGAGAAGACGCTGGCGAAGGTGGTGAGAAAGAAGATGAAGAGAAAATTCAATAAGGAGAAGGCCGAGTGGTTGGCGTGGGACGCGTGGAGCAACAGAACTCCGGGACTGTTCAAGCTGGAATTCGAAAGGGATAGAGCCATCGCTCTGTGCAGCAAGTGTTACTACGTGAGCGGTGACGAACAAACTAAGCACTCGGCCAAGGGGATGTCGAAGAGATCTAACGATCTGACTTGGTGGAGGTACAAGAGTGCTCTCGAAGGAAGAAGGGACATGGCGGAGAACAGGGGATTCCGAATGGTTAACGGTGTGATGAAGACGTACAATCAGGAAAAGTTGGGGTTGTCGGCGTACTACGACAAGAGGAGAGTGATGGAAGACGGGGTACACGCCGAGCCTATAGGATAGGTAACAAAAAAAAAAAGACTCTGACGATCTGGGGGTAGCTGGGTGTCAGAAGGTACCGCGAGAAGTTCTTCGCGAACAAACCCACGAGATGGACCATCAGCCAAATAGTAGAGCACAGGCTCATCGGGTTTGGTAATAGATCGATCTAGATGATATACATGGAGAGACCACACGGGATCAGTCGCGCGGCGGCGGCCACCCTCGAGCTCTCCCGGTTGATAGAGGTACCGGACGTCAACATCCGATGGAAGCCTTTGTTCCTCTAAACCAACGGGTCGCCCGTGCGAGACAGCAGAGGGCTTGCTCGTCACCTTTTTAGACTTGATGGCATCTACGGGCTTCTTGCCGATCAATCTGGTCACCTCTCCGTTCAGTGCGGAGACCACGGCGGGCAGCCTGGTCACCCACTCGGTCGATCGCGTATGAGGGTCTACAAGCTCTTTGGCATATTGGTGCCCGAACAACCTCTCAGCCAGGGTTCGATTGAAACGCTCCACAATCCCCTTGTCCCGGTGGATGTCGACGCGTCCGCGTCTGACAGAAACGTTCGTGCTTAGATAACAGCTGAGAGACGGCGCCCATGAACTCGCGGCCGGGATCGACCTGGAGACAATTCGGCCATTTGAGAGGACTCCTCTTATATATTCGGGAAAGAGCCTCGGCCACCTCCTTAGACTCTTTAGTGGCCAGCGGCTCAGCCCCCTTATACCGACTCGCTACGTCAACGATTGTCAGTGCGTACTTGTACGTCTTGCGACCGACGCGATCGTGAGGGAGAAACAGGAGATCCGCTTGGTGGACTTCGTTCGGCACCGGCACGTCGAATTTCGGGCGCGGAATATTGTGAGGCGCGGGCAAATAGATCTGCCAGATGGCCTGCTTCTTGAGCCATTCCTTAGTGGCGTTTTCGGAAACATTGGTCGCCGCGGCGAGATTCTTGATGGCCGCGAGTCCCTTCCAGCAGCCGCGGGGGCTGTAGTACGTGTTCGCTAGCTTGCGCGCTAAGCGAGTTGATAGTTTGCTATCAAGCTTGCGCGTGTCCATCGTATGCGAGGTATTCTAGTAGGTCGAACAGTCTCCAACACGCCCTCGCCAGATCGTCCGGTAACTGCGTCGTTAATAATACACCTTTGTTGGAAGTTTCGCTGCAGTTGCCGGTTAAGTTTTCAAGGAAATCGGAGGAATCTAACATTCGTTTTGCGAAAATGGTGGCCGAGTGTTCGTCCTCGCACCACGTCTCTAGAGAGTCTTGGGCCAGACTGATCAGACCCTTTGCACCAGCTAAACGGTGTTTAATGGCCGTGTAGCCTACATCGATCAAAGCGTAATAAAGCTCGTCAACTAACATCGTTCTATATATATATATTCAAAAAGTTCAATTGCTTATTGTTTTTGCAATATAGTAGCTGACGAGACCCGTTGCAACCATTCCCACGACGATGAACGCGATCTCGCGGTCTTTTTGGGCCTCTGACGGTACATAGAAATCTGAAAGTCTGAAAGAATTTTATGCGGATATACCCGCGGGTATTCGCGCATGGCTTCGTCAACGTTCCGGAAAGTTTGCACGGCGTGATTCTCCCGTCGAAGATCTTCGTTGAGCCAGTCCAGACGACTGATTCGTTTTTCCGACCATGCTTCCTTTGCGCTATTGAGTTGTTCTACAGCTAAATCGTGATGCTTGCGCTCCTCATCCGCGTCCGAGCTTTTCAGTTTCGAGAAGAAAAAGTTGCTACCGCTGAAAGCCAATGCGTTCACCACCGCGCCACCTACTATTACTTCCAGCGTAGCCATTTTATTTCCATATATTAGCGGATAGAATTCCAGCTTTAATTAGATAATCTCGGGTCGAAATTGCGGCCGCTACATCTAAGGTCGCGAGCCCTACATCTCTCACAGTAAAGTCAAATTTGGGGGCGGACCCTCCTAAGGCCGCCTTTGATAGTCGAGCATACCCGATACTGAAACCCGATATCACCATGGCGTGATAAAATGCATTCACTATCATTTTACCATCTTGTCCAGCCATTATTGCATATAAAAGGGATCGCGATTAATGTTTAAATGGGGCGCAATCGGTTTCGTAACTTTCTTCGGAACCGCCTCAAACAGTGTCGGGGGTTGTCTCGAAATATATGTCCACACACACACGACCAACAACCCACGGGATGATTTTCCAATCTGGATTGGGGGTAGGAGCTACACCAATCGGGGATTGCTCTTCCAACCTGGAGCATGTTGGGGGAGAAACAGCTGCCTTCGGATGTGGAACCACCGGGCGTTTTGCTGTTTCAACAGCAGGAACAAATAACGACCGTTTGGCCTCTCGAAGCTCGGCCAGTATTTTATCTTGTTTAGCTTTTCGGGTGGCAGCTGCTGCCCGCCCAGCTGCCTGTCTTTTTGGGTTTTTGAGTCGTACTTGCTCCTGTGGAGCTT
This sequence comes from Conchocele bisecta, assembly GCA_029237695.1. Taxonomy (NCBI): domain Eukaryota; kingdom Metazoa; phylum Mollusca; class Bivalvia; order Lucinida; family Thyasiridae; genus Conchocele; species Conchocele bisecta. The sequence continues at coordinate 31,933,647 of CM055270.1, forward strand.
GTTCATGCGGAGCTTGTTCCACCAACGCCGTTGGAAGTGCTGCAGTCGGGGATTGTGGCTCCGTCACTCTCGCGGGTGCGTCTTGTGTCATCATCATTTTCTGAGCTTATAGTTCGTGGGCATATATGTCCAAATTGACAGTGTTTACCCGTGGTCAACGCGGTTGTCAGCGGAGCTAAGTACATTCCAAACTTGTGATAAATTGAGCAGCAGGCTGTTCTAAGAGTGTGTCCTACAAAAGGATCAGTCTCTAGATCGCGAATCAACACCGCGGTGTTTGGTATAGGGAGAAGTGTACTAACGGCGGTAGCGTACAGATGAATAACCGCCGATCCGAGAGTTTTCGTCATCTCCGCACCTAAACTAGATTCGTATCGCGCATACATTTTATCGATCTCCGCATCTGACATCTTGTCCACCTGACAAACTGAGAGACGTCTACCGAGATAATGCTCCGATTTCCCCCCAGCAACCAGCGCAGCTAGCCGCTCGCGTCGCGCCGCGTTTTCATTTTCTTTCGGGACCGTATCGGCAGCCGTGTCGGCAATCGTGCTGACAGGTGTTCCTACAGTTTCAGTCGTGCCGGCAGTCGGAGCGACTGTTTCTTCCATTAGCTGATCGAGAAGTTCGTCGCAGTTCATTGTGTTTATCGCAAGCAGTGCTATTCTTACATGTCTCATAACTTTAACATATTGCCAAGCGCACCATCCGATACTTACGATCACCATTATGTTCGCAACAAAGCTGTCAGCACCCGCGCCATCCGTCGGAGCCAAGGAGTGGGTAAAAAAACATCTAAAAGCCCTCGCCAGTCTCCTGGCTAAATTAGCCGGAAAGGTAGCTGCCGCACTGCCTGGATTGATCGGGGGTCTCCTCTCCTTATTGCTATCTATATTATCAAAAACGACCGGATGGCTCGCCAACAATGTTTGGGCTTTAATCGTGGCGATCGCCGGTCTCCTACTATTCTCCGCCCGAGAGTTCCTAAAACCAAAGCGCGAATAATCCGATCACCACGAGGGCAACGACGAGCCCTAATTTCTCCTCCTCGTGGGTTGTAGTTCCGAAGGAACTTGCTGGTGCATCAAGTCCTATTGCAGTCGTTGGAACAGCGGCGGAACTTGATGTGACACTAGTTACCGCTTCTAAGTTGGAACTTGATGGCGTGCTTTGTACTGGGATGGGTGCTTGCGGTTTTATGAAATTGGTTCCACGCGCGGTGCGCTTGATGATATCCGCGTTCACGTTCCCGTTATGGCCGATCTTTTGTTTGGCGGTGGCAATTACGATCTGATTATTGCAACCGTCAACCCGGTCGTCTCGTAGTATCATATTGCTCGGCACCATATACAGACCTATTCCAAATACAAAGTCTACTGGGGTGCCGGCATACTGCAAAACGTCTTGATACCGCTGTATCGCTTCCGGGAGGTCCACCGGAGATGAGATGGCGTCCTCGACATTTGTCAAGAACTGTTTTTGCGCGTCAAACGCCGTCCCGGCTCCTAGTATAGAACTGCGCGCTTGCGCCTGTGCGCCGAGGATGGCCCAGACGTACGTGCGAATGGAGTCGTTGAGGCGAGTAACTCCGGCCTGCGTGAACCCTAAACCCTTATTTAACATAAATGTACCCCACGCGTCCTGGACCTCAGCAGCCTGCTGTATGTAATCGACGTGAGCTCGTTTCGGAGGTAGCTACTCGCAGGATGAGACGCCGCAGTGCCGACCTCCTGACACTTCCGGCCCGAAGGTCATCGTCGCGGGGTCAAAATTCCCGGCGTTCCGACTGACGATGTGGTCACCGGAGTGATCGTGTCTAAAATCAGTCTGCGTCCAATTCCCATACTGTCCCAGAATGAGAACGTCCCCGAGGCCAGTGGTGCTAGTAAATGCTTTTTGGTGCCAGTCCGCGTCTTTTGTGACCACAAATTCGTTACAAATTCTTTCGAACGCCCTACGGTCGTATGCGCTGGAAATGGGATTCAAACCGTCGTCCTGCGGCAGAGAGATTTTCTGTTCTTTGAGAATCCTCCTAATAGTGCAATACGCGTGAAAGTTGTAAATGGCCCTCAAGAAGGGATCCTCCGCGGACAGATGGTCCTGGCAGGAAACCTCACATCCGGCTGTTGCGCACCATACGGCGAAGTTTAGCTGATTCTTCCAAAATTGCATCGGTGTTGTTTTCCACCCGTTCACGGCCTCCATGGTAGTAATCTTGGGCAGCCTATATTGTTCAAAGATGTCGGGGAAGTTGGTTCGAAAGCCGTTTTCACCACTAACTTGGATAGTGGGGTGCACCAGTCAGGGAGCGCCCACCTTAGCGGCGTATACACCGCCGACCGCGTACTTTGCATTATAATTAAAGCCAAAAGCCTTGGTATCCATTGAAAGATATTATTATGTTTGCTACTATCACTAATGTTCAAAGGGAAGCTTGCGAACTTCAGAAGTCAATCGACAACTGCGACGGAAAACGTCGGGTAGGCCTCAGATCAATCACTTTCACGGTTGGGTGGAAAAACATCGAATCTCTCGAGTATTTCATGTACCACGATGGTGGCATAGACTTCAATAGATTCCTGGAAGGTGCCATAGACCTAGATACATTCATAGGGAGGCATGCCACTGTACCTCATGGCCTTTGGAGCTTCGGAGCTCTCCAAGCTTTTGTCGCGGCGAAGCTTGATGGTGTAGTCGCTCTCGCAATCTCGAAAGCCACAGGGCTCGCGACATTGACCGTTGGAAAACGGTTAAGGATATCACCGGGGTTGGGCTCACTGTTAGGATTTAAAATAACATCCCCCGCCAACGATGATGGGATGTTTGATCCGGGCGAGCACGTCGGCACGACCCCAGTAAACTTCGCCTTCACGAAATCACTTAGGGTGCACCTGGATCAGCTGGCTGAACACATCGTACAACACGTTAGACGGAGCTCCCAGCACATTGATAAAGCGCGAGAGTTGAAGAACTATTACCCGATTTCGGTCTTTCTCGAAATAACCGATTAAACATAATATATATATATATATTTACATATTAATCATGAGCATATACGGTCCAGGTAGTTCCGGCGCAGAACAGGACGTTCCCGTCGCGGCCGCAGCATATGATGAAGCCGCAATGAGAAGGCTGGATAGGGTCGTAGTGCAGGCCCGCACAATTTTAACTAGGGCGGCCGCGCAAGTGGGGGAATTGCAAGCTCGAAAACCAGTCATAGCAGTTTGGGCGGAGGAGCGGGGTACGCTGAACGAGGGGTCCTACGAATATTCATTCGGTGCCAACGCGAGCAACAGATACAGGGGATACACCATGGCAGTGTCCGGGACGATTCTTCGAATGGCGGTCTGCTCGGTCAACTTTCGCGGACACTGCCGCTGCCGAAATCAGAGTGAATCTCGTCCTGAACGGGGTAGAGCAGAAGTCCGGCATCACCAAGCACGCGGAGCAGAGGTCGGGGTTTACGATATTCGATGATGACACTGCAAGTAAAATTTCAGCCGGTAGTGTTATTAACTTTGTTACAAAAGTTGCTGACCAATCAACTTCCTCCACTATTGTGACACTGTTAATAGAATTTGATTTATTATGAATGACGAGAAACTATATCCACACTTACCTTCGGGGACGGCCGACCCGGCATCCTTTAGGATGACCAGGATCGTCGAGATACAACAGATTCTACAACACGAGGGAGAGACGCGGACGGGTTATGCGAAGAAATGTAACCGGTCAGTCAATATAGTAGAGGGGGTGAGCACCGCGTTAGCCTCAGCTTCCGTTGTAAGCGAGGTGGGGAGCGTGTCTTTATTGTCAACAATCGTCGCCGCTCCGGTCGCGGTGGCCTTGAGTGCGACAGCGGCGGGGGCGGGACTGCTTTGTATGACGGTCAGACTCGTGGATCGAAAACAAGACGCCAAGAGTCGAAAGCACGATCGAATAGCGGTTCTCGCGAGGTCTAAGAAAAACAGTATCGACGTTATCGTGTCGAAAGCGATAGCCGACAACGATATATCAGATAGCGAGTTCAAACTGATCGTCGAAGAGATGGTCAGGTACCATGATTTAAAGGGCACGATCCGATCCAAGGCCCGACCACAAATTCTCGCGGACGAAGATGTAAAAAAACTCGTCATGGAGGGGAGGGCCGACGAGAGAAAAAATCTCCTCGCCCGTCTCGGGACGTGATATGCTTATTCGCGTGTTTGAGGTCAGATCGATCGGATTCTATCTTTCTAACTGACTTTCCGATTTCAATTATTACTAAACGATAATACTTGCGAGCACGTAATTCCTTGCTAACCAGCCGATGCGTAGCCTGAGTGCCACCGCATGGTGGACATAGCAGTGACTCGGATCTGGTCCCTACCCCGCAATGCCGGCATGGGCGAGGCGAAACGGAACCTCTTCGCATCCATGCCCGGTGATGCTTGCAATACTCGTAAATACCGGTACGAAAACATCTCTCGTGACTACCTGTCTTCAACCACGCACAATTAACTAGAACCATTGTGTGATTATATATACTGAGTATAATCAACGGATTTCTTATCTCTAATAGGGCATATCTTCTCATGCCATAAATATATGGTCTCGTGGTTGCTGAAAAATAGTTTTCCATTCTTCTCATACATACCCGCCGAACAGTGGGGGAAAATCCAAGTAGTATATAAGAGTCAAACATCATACCACCTCCTGATGGGAGGCACCGCGCGTAGCGGGGGGCTTCCATCAGTAGGTGGTATCTTTTTGACTCTTATATACTACTCGTGATCATACACCTTGATACAAATGCCTTGAAAATATTGCAGATTCGGCTTTGGTATTCAGCGGCTGCTCCATACACAGCATCAAGTGTGTCGACAACGCCAACTGCTGGCAGGACGATAATGAGGAGAACTGGGAGTGCATATGCCGGAATGGACTCGTCGGGGACGGATTGAAGGGTGAAGGACGCACTGGCTGCGGACGTAAGCAGACGACAATAATATAACACTATTAGAGGTTTAAGCCACTTATCATATAATAGACACGCCATGTGATTTTTACTTTCGGACATCTGCGTAATTTCACGAAATACGTTTCCAAATTTACAATACTTTTCGTAAATGGCGTCAAAAGTTGACACAATTTTCAGAGTACATGTACTCTTAGCTACAATAATTCGCCTCCGATATGTTATCTACGGCGACAATTTGACCCATTCAAAAAATGTGAGCAACCGAAGTACATATTGCATGTAGATCAACTGTATATTTTATACCTATAAACAAATCATCTTTCATGTAGAACTAGTAAATTATCAAAAATAATAGAACGGGGAAATCATTTTCCCATGGAAGCCATCTTTTCTCTTGTTGTTGTTCAACATTTAACGTAACGAAATGAAACTTTCAAATTTACAAGATATACATGTAAATGTCAGATAAACACCTTGACACGGTACAATTAAAATAATTTGCATGAGTATGTTCTTTATTAATAATTTATTGATACAGCTTTGACAGTTTTATATCGCTAACATATCAAACACGCCGGAGTCCCGATTGCAAAAATCACTCTTCCATGCGTTACATTAAATACATGGGGCTAAATTGCTTTATTCCGTCAACACAGTGCGTATGTGCCGTGAAACATGGTGCCGTGAAACATTTTTGATATCCAGTCAATACTAGTTTTGCATTTTACAGCCATTTGTAGGTGTTGACGGGATAAATAGAATAGTAGGTTAGTGCCGTGAATGGGAAAACATATCTGGCGCGGCACGGGATGTGCTCGGCAGAGCCTCTCCCATCCCGTTTCCTGAGCCTTGCCAGATATTTTTTCCCATTCACGGCACTAACCTACTATTCTATATACCCACGCGAGAGGTATGGAGGGAGCGGGGCAGCAAATTTGTTTCTAATGTACTCTGAACATTTTGTCAAATTTTGACTTTCATAGTTTGTAGACGTATTTAATGAAATTACGCAGATGGTACAACATATCATGGCGTGTCTCAAATAGTATATCTCCTGTTATGTTAGTCCTATCGTTAATAAACTTCATCAATAGCTCCCTCATATTGCTGGTTATCGACTCATTGTGATTTGGATAACATTCAACTTGACTTTAGTCGGTGAGAAATCGCCTTGTTTGTTATATGAAATGAGTTACAAATGACAAATAGCCGATGACATACCGTTTATTTAACCAGGTTAACTGATTATCGTTAAATAATGCACGAGTTATTGGGTCCTTCCGCTAAACAAACGAGTGAGCGTAGCGAAACGAGTTTGTTTAGCGGTAAGACCTAATCACGAGAACATGATTTCACGATAATCAGTTCACCTGGTTAAATAAACATTTTCTTACATTTCACATATGATTTGTCATGAAAACAAAGCGAATCAAGTGTCACGTAAAATATGGCCAAGAGTTATGCGAATTAAAGGTACATGCCCACTCAGTAGGCACAGCATGTGCTTTATATCAGAGACATCATCTGAGACATGTTCTGGCAAAATAAACATTAATTCACCATTACACGACGTATTGATTGGCATTACTATACATTTTATATCGGACGTAAATTCCACACTGATATCAGGGGCGATAACCGTGTTTCCTTAAAATGTTAACTGACATTACTATTTATTCTCTGTATTTATTTGTTGATGTGCAATGATCATACTTTATAATCTGTCGAAAATACATTTTTTTTCAGGTGATGCCTTTAATTAGTATAAATAATTCAAACATGTCATGCCTCATTTGCATAAGAAAATAGCATGATACCACCGCACGTCCCTATCAGTATAATAAATATTATTAAATTATTTTATCTGTATAGTGGACACTCGTAAAGGGTGTGTCTGAGAACGTGATATGATTGGTCGAAGGAAACACGTCATTGTAACGTTACTGACGTCATTTCTCCATATATGGTAAACACGAGCGTGGTGTAAATTACTGTTGACCAGTGGTGTAATTCGCCGTTAGATTTCTGTAAACTACCGTCTGAAATGTAAGAAAATAATATATAGTATCAATAGAGGCGTAAGCCTGTAACAATATTATATTATTGTCGTCTGCTATAAGCCTCTAAACATATAGTGCCGTGAATGGGAACACATATATGGTAAGGCTCAGGAAACGGGATGGGCGAGCCAGATATTTTTATCCATTCACGGCACTATACTAACCCACTATTCTATTTATCCCGTCAACACTACAAATGGCTGTAAAATGCAAAGAAATAACCCCAGCAACCGCACATATTCATACGCAGTGAGTAGGTCGTATTGACAGGATATCAAAAATGTCTCAATATGCCGTGAAACACGGTGCCGTGCAACATTTTTGATATCCTGTCAATACAATTTGGAGATGAGGCTGGGTTATTTTTTGCATTTAAAATCTATTTGTAATGTTGACGGGATAAATACAATAGTAGGTTAGTGCCGTGATGGGAAAAATATCTGGCGCGGCACGGAAACGGATGTGCTCGGCAGAGCCACGCCAATCCCGTTTCCTGAGCCTTGCCAGATATGTTTTCCCATTCACGGCACTAACCTACTATTCTCTATCTATCTGTGCCATCTCATGAAAATATTTACAAAATTTATGCTAATTTTCATAGCATTTGCTCTGACAATTTCGTCATCTTTCGACGTCATTTACAGACACATTCACAGTTTCTGTAAAGCTATTTCATGAAATATCGCACATGTTCTTAAGTACAAAATCACATGGCGTGTCTCATAATGATGTAGTAAAACTATTTAGTGTGTTCTAACCTTCAGATCCTAGTTGCCGGAGCGAAGTTGATTGCCACAACCGGGCCACGTGTAATGAGCGGTCCGAATGCGAGTGCAACGATGGATACACCGGCAACGGAAAAGATGTCTGCGACAGTAAGTCGGCGCTGCTAAAAACAATATACCAAACGAGACCAAGCGCCCACATAATGTAACAATTCAATTCAAGTTATTAGCATTTACGCACACTTTGCTTCTCGTCAGAATACATTGTCATTGACGGTGCAAGAAGAGCAAAGGAAATACAGGTCATACAGTGTAACTATAAATTAAATACATGTAACAAGGTAACCTGTGAGTCGAGTTCTACCCAGATGGAAACCATTCTGAAAACAGTAATGGCCCTGTTCCGTTTATGCTAATGCGTCGGTGTAATTGAGCAATTACTGGTCGCCAATGTAAAGTTTCCACGGCTCACAAAAGGACAACACAAAGATAGCACATGCTGAAATTTTAGAAAAGCAACAGTGTGAAGGTCATCTAACAGAATATGAATGTGGTATTGCTTTAAAAGAGATGAAACACAATAAAAGTCCTGGTTCAGATGGCATAACAGTTGAATCCTATACAAAAAAAATTGAAACGATTTTTTATCGTATCTTCTAAAGTCTTTAATTTTTTCTTTTGAATCTGGTAATCTTACAGATCTTCAGAAACAATGTATAAGTACACTGTTACCGAAAAAAGAAAAAGAACTGTCTTTATAATCCAACTGGAGACCTATATCATTACTAAATGTAGATTATAAAATGGCTACAAAATCTATTGCCAATATATTAAAAAAGGTTATCTCATCTATAATTGATGCTTCGCAAACTGGTTTTATAAAGGGAAGATATCTCGGAGAAAATATTAGACTTTTATTTGAATCCATAGAATATTTGAATGAAACCAGGGTTGTTATTTTTTGCCGACTTTGAAAAAGCATTTGATCCTGGGTATATATACAAAAAACATTAAAATATTTTAATTTTGGAGATGATTACCGTATTTTATACGGATGCAAAAAGCTGTGTATGCTGGTCACCTCTCAGAATGGTTCGACATAGGCCGCGGAGTACGTCATGGCTGTCCCCTATCCCCATATATTTTCATAATAGCAATTGAAATATTATCAAAATGCATTCAAAATAATGCGGATATAAAGGGAGTGAACATATACAATAAAAATATTAAAAATACTACGTTCGCAGATGACGCAACTTTTCTTACTGACGGTTCAGAGCTATCATTTACAAAGCTTGTAGAGACTACACTGTATAGATGAATTTTCAAAAATTTCAGGACTGCCGTTAAATATAAAAAAAATCGACAATTCTTAGAGTAGGATCCTCAAGGCAATCGTCTATACATTACCTGCACAATAAAACATTTGCATGGACTTCAGATAAAGCTTAAACGCTAGGAATTACGTTTTCAAATAGTGCAAATTTGATCTACCAGTACAATATTGATCCGAAGATAAAATAATTTGAAAATTGTTTAAACAAATGGAAGCACAGATATCTAACATTGATAGGAAAAGTAAACGTACTGAAAACATTCGCTATTCCAAAATTAATATATCCATTAACAGTTATTCAAACACCTTCAGAGAATATTATAAAACATATCAAGAAAAAGTTATATGACTTTTTATGGGATTCTAAACCAGGTAAAATAAAACGAGAGACAATAACAAAAAGTTATGAAAATGGTGGAATAAATATGGTTGACATAGACTGTTGTATAACCTCCTTGAAAGCAAGTTGGGTTAAACGACTATGTGATGAGAAAAATACAGGTATATGGAAATATATATATGTAGAACAATTAAAGTGGTATGGTGGAACTTTTATCTTTGAATGCAATATTAATGACGATGATGTAAAACGTATTCACCCACACAAGTTTATAAAAAATATACTTAGGGCATGGTCGAAAATAAACTTCTCAGAACAAAATAATATTATATCAAAAGAGATAATATGGAACAACGCAAATATTAGACACGTATCGCAAACACTGTATTATCAGAATTGACATGAAAAAGGCATAAGGAACATTGAACATCTTTACGATTTCAGGATAAAACAGTTTTATAGATTCCAAGATTTTGCTGATCTACATTCTATTAGAAATACAGATTTTTTAAAATACTACACTTTAATAAGATGCATACCGACACGATGGGTTGAAAACAGAAAATATTAATACAGCACAAAATGAACAAATGTTGCTAGATAAAATAAAAAGTAATAAATCTACAAATAAAACATTATATAACATTCAACGGGAAAAAATGAAGATCGAACCCATCAAAGCAGAACAAAAATGGGCCAATGTTTTTTTCCAGACGAAACTCTAAACTGGAAACAAATATATTTAAATACTATACAAAGCACAATAGATACAAGACTTAGGAGTTTCCAGTACAAATATTTAATGAGAATTATAGAAACCAACAAACATATGGCCAGATGTAATATAGTAGAATCAAGTATCTGTGATTTCTGTAACATGCAAATAGAAACAGTCAATCAACTATTTTGGGAATGTACTGTGATTCAAAGCTTTTGGTAAAAAATTAGGAAGTTTTTAACAGACAAATGTATCCCAACAGAAATACATTTTTTTTTTAAACTTCTTTCGGTATAGTTGAGATAGGTGCACATGTCCAACAAACGCAATTTATTATTCTCTTAGCAAAATATTACATATTCAAATGTAAGTAGAACAAAAACGAGCTGGCCTTTAATAATGTTGTGCATTACTTGAAGCAAAGTATCAAGATTGAAGAAATAATAGCTCAAAGACAAGATCAATTGGATAAACACAACAATAAGTGGGAACACATTACTATCTAATACGTATATATATACATATGTGGGTGTGTTTTAAGCAGGACAGTCAAAATTAAGAAAACAAATGTATTAGCCTTATGTTAAATCGTAGCATCGGGTGACATGGGGCTGCATCATGTGTAAGGGCAAATCGTACATGTATGTACCACTTGATTGTCACGGGCTGGAAATTCATCCATTCCTTCTTTTTTATCTATCGTATACTTCTTTTCATTTGCGCTGAGAAATCCATCCCAGTCTTCTTATTTATAGGGACGTAGCAATTTTTTTATCGTATTATTTATTTTTGCTTGTGTTTTTTTTTTCTCATGTCACTTAGTTTTCCTTTATCTCCCCCCGCCCATTTTTTCTCATATTTCTATATTTGTGAATGTGGTTGGAGAAATGGCGTTTATGAGGTATGTAACCAGTGTGGCCCCAGATCATCCTGCGCATTCGCGAAGCCTGATTAGGGACTACGCTGTATAGCCCTACAGACAATAAAAAACATCCATCATGTCCCCAGCATACTATACCTGCCATGATTAAACCACAGGGATGCGTTAGCGTAAGATCCTTTTTGCTTCCGAAGTCCCATAAACCATTTTCCTCCAATCGCTGCTACACATGATGAATATATTGTTGTGTTTTTTTTGTTCTATATACACTATACAAATTTATCATGCCATGATCATATATGTAAATGTATAATTGTATCTTTGTTCTGTAAAGTATTGAGAAATAAAATATTGAATGACAAAAAAGACCACGGCCCACATGCATATCTATCCATTATCTCTTAAGTAAACTTTTCTAATTTCAATGGCCAAATAGATGTATTTTGCAAGTTGTTTTAATCGGGTTTCATTTTCGGTGCTCATCAAAGATATGAACTTAGTGTTGGTTGCCCATCTGCAATAGTACCTTGGTAAACATGCATGTCTTAAGCGAGTGTAGTACGGGCATATTAATAGGAAATTGTATTCATTTTCAACGACGTTCACATTACAGAGCTTGCACAAGAGAGTTTGCCTATCCACATGCCTATTTTTAATTTCCATTTTTATCAAGAAAACATACTTTGTCAGCACTTTAGAAATGATTCCGAAGTGCTGCCAAACCATGTTTTTATTGATAATAAAGACAAAATATTAAACAACAGCAGACGATACGTTTCGTTTCCCGCGTTCTAAGAGTTAAAGCTACTTTCGCACAGTTGCGGTACGGATGAATGGCACTATGTATATTTGAAATCACCAGCTGGTTAGCGATTTCTTATTTTGGCGACAAAGTAACGGTCAAGTCACCGATTAATGTAACTAACGGCTATGACATTATGAAATTTGAATCGGACGGAATCGTACTTTGTTTAAACTTGGTCCGATTCAAATTTCTCTGCAAAATGTTCAGACTAAATACATAAGTAATGCTGCTAAATTTGGTATTGGCGGACTCATAGTGAACTGTGTTAACGGCTGGAACATGGTCATCATTAAAAGGAAGAAACCGCAAACTACATATTCAGCCCTGAAATCAGAATACTCCTAATCTGATGCCAGGTCCTCGCCACACCAGAATTACTTGCCCCTCTCACGAAAGCAGTAGGATCAGTAATAATCTTACTTCTTTTATAATGGCCCTAATTATGAGATAATAAGTCATAATTAGGAGATGGTAAGTCCTAATTAGGAGATACAAAGTATTAATGAGGAGATACTAAGTAATTAGGAGATACTAACTATTAATTATGAGATACTAACTATTAATTAGGAGATAATATGTCCTAATTAGGAGATAGTAAGTCATAATTAGGATATAATAACGCCTAATTAGGAGATAGTAAGTCCTAATTAGGAGATAATACGTCCTAATTAGGAGATACTAGTACTTATTATTTCTGAATTAGGAGATAATACCTCCTAATTAGGAGGTAATATCTCCAAATTATGGCTTAGTATCTACTAAGTAGGAGGTATTTTCTCCTAATTATGAGTTAGTATATCCTACTTAAGACTTAGTATCTCCTTATTATGACTTAGTATCTGCTAAATATGACTTTAAAATATTTCAGCATCTGACACCAGGACGATTCCGTACTTATCAGGAGTAAATTGGGTATGAATTAAAGAGGCTTGTATCGTTCATTGGTCAATGTGCCTGTGGCACCGAGCGGTTTTATTATATAAATCTATAACGTTTCTGTTCACAGATATCAACGAGTGTCTGGGGGCACCTTGTGGAGCGAATGCTATTTGTAAGGACAAACAACCTGGATGGTTATGCACGTGCAAAGTTGGTTACATAGGCGACGGCCACACCTGCAACCGTAAGTATCAACCCTGAAAATGCTGGGAAACTAGAATTGTCGTCCGTTATTGTTTCATATTTGTCCTTCATTCTCAATAAAAAAACATGCTTTTGAAAGCACTTTAGAATCCGTTTTGGCAGAACTTTAGAATCTTTTCCATGTATTCATTAAATGTTTCAATAACATGAAAAGTGTTTACAAATTTCTGATATTTTCCGTAAATGACGTCGAAGAAGAAAACATTTTCATAGCAAATGCGGAATACTATTCCGCATTTGCCATGAAAATTTCGACATCTTTCGTCATTTAGAGAAAATATCACATTTTCTGTAAATATATTTCATGAAAAATCGCATGTCCTTAAGTACAAAACCGTATGGCGTGTCTCATATACAAGGTACATAATCACGTAGTTATAACAACAACAGCAGTGGCTGAAAGTGTTGAAATCTTGCACACTCCAAAGTAAGTATTATTTGATATTTCCCTTAATATGAAACGGATTTTGATGAAATATGACGCAGCAAACGCGTCTTCATGAGCTGCATTTGGTCGTCCAGGGAGTTCGGCACAGACTTATATCGTTTTTGCAAAGAATCGATGTCCGTGTTTACGGAAATCGATTCTTCGCAAAAACGACAGAAGTTTGGGCGAAAGTACAGAGACCACCAAAATGCAGCATAACAAGACGCGTTTGATACACCATATTTCGTCAAAATCGGTTACGTAATAAGGACACAATAAAAGAATACGTACTTTGAATCGGATGGATTCTGGAAGTTTCAGTACTTGTTGTTGTTGTTGTTGTTAGTACCACGTGATCATACATCTTGATATATATACTTTCTTCCCTTCCAGACACGTGTAATATCAACACTGACTGCGTGGAGGAGAATGAAAAGTGTGGCGGCGGCGTTTGTATATGTAAGGAAGGGTATGAAGATAACACCGCTGGACGCTGCGTAGGTGAGATGAATTTATCAACGTCACCCAACATGCCCAATATGTATAAGTTATTGTTCACATATTGGTTTTTAAGGAATTAAATGCGAGGGAGCGTTAGCGACCGCAGCATTTAGTTCCTTAAACATCCAATGTGTAAACAATAGCATACGTATAATTAGATTTGTGTATGGAATTAAATATTAAATGCAAGGGAGCGCTAACGACCGCAGCAATAATACTTAAAAATCCAATATGTGAACAGTAACATACTTATAATTAGGCATATTTATAATGCAGTCTTCCATCACATGTCCAGTCGATCAAGTTCATTAACTCTGGTAATATTTAATAACTTATTGGTGATAAGTCTTCTATATAATATGTGAAATACATGGAGCGAGATACTGGCCAGCGACTGACTTACACAGTAGGGCAAATTAAATAGAGAATAGTAGGTTAGTGCCGTGAATGGGAAAACATATCTGGCAAGGCTTAGGAAACGGGATGAGCGAGGCTCTGCCGAGTCCGTCCCGTTTCCGTACCGCGCCAGATAGTTTTCCCTTTCACGGCACTAACCTACTATTCTATTTATCCTGTTAACACTACAAATAGCTTTAAATTGCAAATAATAACCCCAGCCACATTCTCAAAATCGGATAATCGACTATGACAACCGTACACATTCATACACAGTGATTAGGTGGTATTGACAGGATATCAAAAATGTTTCACGGCACCGTGTTTCACGGCACATACGCACTGTGTTGACGGGATAAAAACAATTTATCCCGTCAACACAGTGCGTATGTGCCGTGAAACACAGTGCCGTGAAACATTTTTGATATCCAGTCAATACAATTTTTGCATTTTACAGCAATGTGTAGATGTTGACGGGATAAATAGAATAGTAGGTTAGTGCCGTGAATGGGAAAAAATATCTGGCGCGGCACGGAAACGGGATGTGCTCGGCAGAGCCTCGCCCATCCAGTTTCCTGAGCCTTGCCAGATATGTTTTCCCATTCACGGCTCTAACCTACTATTCTCTATATAGTTACCCATAGGTGGAAGACTTGGACCAAGGACCCATTAAATGGCCCATTCGAAATACATTACCCCACCCATCCATTTCTGTTACACCACTTAAGATCCGAGTATTTCACTTGTGTACTTTACCAATAATAATTGGTGTAAATTTCCTCTGTGACCCAACTAATATTGAGCCACAGTTGAAAGTTGCACAAATTATTATTTTATAGACAGGCTGGGCGGAATCTTACCGACCTACTTACTTACTTACTTACTTACTCAGTTAGTGGGTGGGACCCCCGAACATGACATCGCAATATCAGTTTACAATAGTTTCTTTACTACGGATCTTGGTCACTGAGGGAAATCGACATGTGCACGTTTTTTATGCCACCGGTCTCGAAGAGCCGAGTGACATATTGTTTTTGGACCGTCCGTCTGTCTGTCTGTCTGTCTGTCTGTCCGTCCGTCCGTCCGTCCGTCTGTCCGTCTGTCCGTCCGTCCGTCACACTTTTCGGTTAACCACTTTGTCACAGTTTCTCAAATATGCTGCAGGTGGCATCCGCGTTCGACAGACGCATTTCTTGTTTCCATATGTGAACAGCAGGGGCAGCTGATTTCTACGAAGTTCCGCAGGGGACACGGATTTTTTTTATTAATTCGTTCCCATAAAATAACAATTCGTTCCCTCAATTTAACAATTCGTTTCCTCGAATTAACAATTCGTTTACACGATATAACAATTCGTTCCCTCGAATTAACAATTCGTTCCCACGAAATGACAATTCGTTCCCTCAATTTAGCAATTCGTTCCCTCGAATTAACAATTCGTTCCCCCGATATAATAATTCGTTCCCACGATATAAAAATTTGTTCCCGTGGAACGAATTGTTAAATTGAGGGAACGAATTGTTAATTCGTGGGAACGAATTGTTAATTCGTGAGAACGAATTGTTAAATTGAGGGAACGAATTGTTATTGCTGGAAACGAATTAATAAAAAAAAATTGTACGTCCCCTGCGGGGCTCCGTAGATTTCGCCTCAACTTTTGTGATAACGTTCTATTTATTCCGCCTGTGTTGATGAAATAAAACGCACAGACATTGTAAAACTAAGTATGTAGTATCCTCGACTGCTGGCTGAATAAGACTTTCCAGAGCTTTCCAGCCAGTTCAATAAACACAAAAAAGTACAGAAATTTACGTATTAAAGTTGAGAGCACACAGTTTCAAAACCGTGTCAAAGCATTTGGGGAACGAGGTGGCAAGACGGGAGAGTAGCGGGAATAACTTAGTATCTCGTGGCCACGACATAGCTCAGCCAATCAGATCTGTCGCTCTATCGATGGCAAGCAAACAATGGTAAAGTTGTCCCCCTTTTGACGGGAAAAATCATGACGTTAAGAAGCAAACAAAAATCAACTATTTCGATCTCAGCACATTTTTATAACAACTTTCTGATGTATGATTTATATGCATGTGTCCGCCAGCAGGGATTCTGTGTTATAGTGACCATTGCAACCAACTCGGACATGGTAGGTAATCAGTGTAATATCGCTCCTGTTCGTGTTCCCCGATGCTACAGTAACTCTGGGGTTGTGGATTCGAGCCCGACCTCGGGCGATATTTTTTTCCTCATTTGTTTTCCCCTGAACAATAGCTAAGTCGTGGCCACGAGATACTAAGTCGTGGCCACGAGATACTAAGTCGTGGCCACGAGATACTAAGTCGTGGCCACGATATACTAAGTCGTGGCCACGAGATACTAAGTCGTGGCCACGAGATACTAAGTCGTGGCCACGAGATAAAATATATGTTGCAAATGTCACCTCTATGCCACCGTATCTATGCCACCGTACTGTTCCGCGTTTTCCTAGACAAACTTTTGGCTATTAAACACATTAAATCCAAAAACTATGTGATTGCAAGTACTTTTTCATCAATAACAGAAAGGTCACCCTCCCCCAAAAAAAACAAATTTGTGGACCGATTTTCAAAATCTGGTTTTGAAGTAAATTTCCAAAATATTTCGTTTTTCGACCCTCCTTGTCACTCTTCTCCTTTATGGAATATTCTATTTTATGGAATTTGATCAAATAAAACAATTTGGGGAGGCCGGGTGACTTTTTTGTTATTGATGTAAAATGAATTACATTTAAATATTTTTTAGATTTAATATGTTTAATAGCCAAAAGTTCGTCGGCAGGAAAACGTGGAACAGACAGTAGTATTTACTTGTTTAGCGCATGCATTGTGTGGCATTGATTCCACGTATCAATCCCTATGGTCGTCTTTCAAATGAATTACAATTCTGATGGAAACTTACATTACTATAGCAAACAGGGACATGTATTCGATTACATGCCATTGGTTATACTGTGAAACCTCTCTAATCCGGACATCCTGGGAGGGGTCCAGGGTGTCCGGCTTAGAGAGGTTTCAATGTAAATCAGGCATTTGATCATTCTGAGTCACAATTGTATTTTATCCCGTCAACACAGTGCGTATGTGCCGTGAAACACGGTGCCGTGAAACACGGTGCCGTGAAACATTTTTGATATCCTGTCAATACGATTTGGAGATGCGGCTGGGGTTATTGTTTTTGCATTTTAAAGCTATTTGCAATTTTGACGGGATAAATAGAATAGTAGGTTAGTGCCGTGAATGGGAAAAATATCTGGCGCGGCACGGAAACGGGATGTGCTCGGCAGAGCCTCGCCCATCCCGTTTCCTAAGCCTTGCCAGATATGTTTTCCCATTCACGGCACTAACCTACTATTCTCTATCTAAGCGATCACGAACAGGCATTAACACCTGAGATAAATGACCAAGAAACTCATCAAAAATAAGATCACATGTGTGTTCTTGGTGTCCTATTTAGAGGGGCAGGACATTTACACTCAGTAACCAAGTGCATTAAATATACAGCCCAATAATAACAGTGTAATCATTGTGGTCAGTCAATACATTTTGGAATCACTTTGAATTACTTCTTCAATACTCAAAATGAAAAAAAATGCATCCGTATTTCTCTTTGAAAAAAACCCATAGCAATGTTATTGCTGTTTCATTACTGTAAACAGGGCGTACCAATTACTATCCGACCTAGAGCAAGATATTCCATGATTTCAATTCGCTTACTGGGTCGCTCCCTTAGCGTATTTATTATAGGAATGAATGGCCTTTTTGTGGAATTTATCGGGGTATAAACTTGGAAAAGTCGCGGGAATACTGGACGAGGCCTTCCGGCCTTCGTCCAGTATCAAGTTTATATCCCCGATAAATTCCACAAAAAGGCCATTCATTCCTTTAAAATCATTCCAGCATTTGAAATAAATTCATCAAGAAAATGTGTTTATTTTCCGTTTTCTTAAGAATTATTTTAACTGCGCCTCACGGTTACGGAAATTAGTTCGGCGTGGGAGTTTACTGGGATATACATTTTGGACAGAGACTTGCTACGGGCCAATCAAATGTTAGGGAATTGTGTAAATATTTTTGTGCTGGAATTATTTGACTATATTCGACCCAGCTGTAAACTGCAGCTTCAGATTCAATATTGTTTTGGCGACCATTTTGAAAGCAGTATTGCATCATTCTTGTATGCGTGGTTCCTGCATCAATGTATAGCTTGCCATGTACATATGCAAGGGCGGATTCAGGGGGGGGGGCGCCGGCGGACCCGGCGTCGCCCCCCCTAAAATTCGCCGAGTAACGATTGTTTACAAGTTACAAGGCACGTTTCTACGTTCGCATTGTGAATTTATTGTTTATTTGGTTTTGTTTTTTTTCTTCTCTAAAATGCGGCAGAACGCAGGAAATGCGATGTAGATTTCAAAAAAAATCAGGGGGGGGGGGAATGCCCCCGGACCCCCTAGCGCGTTCGATAATATAGTCAAGTATTGCAAAATAGTTACGCCCCCCCCCCCCCACTAACCCGAAATCCTGGATCCGCGCCTGATATGTACATATTATCAACTGACAACTGTTTAGATTTCGATATCGAACTGGTATGGATATATGCAATATTCACACGAAATGGTGTTTACAACAGCTCCATTGTGTCAGTAAATAATAGAAACAAATAACATTGTGCAGGCCCGTAGCCAGGGGGGGGGTCGGAGCGGTCGGACGACCACACCACCCCCCCCCCCCCGCCCAGCCTCGAGTCCACTTTTTTAGACCGCCCCCCCCCCCCCCCCCTAGATACCTCAGGCCCCTTAGGTCTTCGAAACGACCCCCCCCCCCCCCTCCTCTCAAACAGGTCTGGCTACGGGCCTGTTGTGGCGGTTATTTTGTCGGTTGTGGAAGGAAATTGTTTTGCTGTCTCCTGTAATTTATTTTATATAATGAATTGATGGAACAAAATGTATTATATCTGTGTCAACATTATGAATGGTTGTAATCGTTCGTCAACAACACATAATGATGCAAAAATATTTCGGCAGCCATTTTGAACATGTCTATGTATATACGATGTATGGTAAATCATTTTACATTCAAATTGTGAATGAATTACAGCAGTTTACCTGGTTAATATTGCTCCAATTGAAAGTTGACAGTCCTTATTAAACTAATTTAAATATAATAACGTTTGGCGGCCGTCTTGGAAAATAGCCGCCATTTGTTTATCCAGCGGCTTTTTGAGCGTAGACAACCATATTTGATAGACATTTGCAATTTCAGTTGCTTCCCTTGATTAAAATATTTGCCATTTGCATTTCAAGGCTCCCGCCATATTTATGTAACGTCTATTTAAATATAATCATGATAATCGGTGTTTAGAACACATACTGTATATTAACAGTGTAATGGATAAGCTTATATACGTATATATATGTATTTTAACTATTTACCGCCATGTCGGCTAATTCTGCGCATCGGCTAATGCGCAATTCACGTCAAATTTAGCCTTGCGTATGTCGACTGTCGTAATAAAATATGTGGATTTTGGAATATTAAACAAGCTGATTAATTGCTACACTGTGTCACAATTTATCACATTCCGATAGTCTGGTAAAAAGTTATTCCGAATAAAGTGAAAATGTGTAATATCCTCTGACCCTACTGATGGAATAGCCGTCTTATTTACTAAATTAACTGTTAAACGAAGAAATTAACCTACCATGACTAATGGCATGATGTTACTGGATAGTTCTGCTTCAAATCAATTTTGCTATGCTGATCCAGTACAGGCCCGTAGCCAGGGGGGGTCGGAGCGGTCGGACGACCCCCCCCCCTCGCCCAGCCTCGAGGTTCACTTTTTTAGCCTTGAGGTCCACTTTTTTAGACCCCCATAGATACTTCAGACCCCTTGAGCCTTCGAAACGACCCGACCCGACCAGAAAGTTTGACTTAATATGGAGATGGTAATGCCATATAAATTTGTATTAGATGCGCAGAATTAACCGACAACATTGTACCTAAAACAGACTTTAATTAATGCTTCCGTTTCCATCTAATATAGCGGAAACAGGTAATTATTACGTGTGAATTCAGCACTGGCCACTGCTAAATCCCGACTTCGTTCCCGATTACTTTCGGACCAACAAAAAATGAATTTTAGCACAGAACCTTATATTCACATATTTTAGAAAACAACATGCTTTTTCAGTGTTAAAAATGTATTGAAATCAACAATATTATGCTACTGTACACAGGTGGTTCTAGCGTGTCTTGGATGCATGGTCAATATAAGGTTTGATCATGTCCAGCCGTGTGCAAACGTTTGCTGTGGCCCGAGGGAACTGTTTGAACCGCAGGCCGCAGGTTCAAACAGTTCCCTCGGGCCATAGCAAACGTTTGCACACGGCTGGACATGATCGAACGTTATTGTTACATTTCCAACAAAAACCTGATGTAATTTGAGCATTATATTCAGTATTTTCAGTACTTTTATAAAATCGTCCCATTCACGTAGTATGCATATTTCGGGGCCGCGTGATGAATGTCATGAAGTAGTGACGTCATAAAGGCACTTCCGCGTAGTGACGTCATGAAGGCACTTCCATTACGCGCGGCCCCGGAATGAGCATTGCCTAAAGCCATGTGAAAACAGCACGCGCTTTATGTTTGCACATATGTGCAAACAACGGAAACCATGTAACAATTATTGTTTGTACATACATGAAACACCTTTCTAAACCACATACAAAACAATTCAAATGCGCCCGGGTGTAATAAGTATAGTACTTATAAAGGTGTAAAACTAGCATTCACCACCATTGTCAGAAAATCTCACACGATTTCTAGTTTAAACTTTATCAAAAACGTGTCACACTAACCTTTTCAAAATCCAACACATTCACTTCCTCAAATTATCAATAAATATTAGCAGGGCTAATTTTGCGCACAGGCCTGTAGCCAGGGTGGGTCAGAGCGGTCGGACGACCCCCCCCCCCCCCGCCCAGCCTCGAGGTCCACTTTTTTAGACCCCCTAGATACCTCAGGCCCATTGGGCCTTCGAAACGACCCACCCTTCAAACAGGTCTGGCTACGGGCCTGGCGCATCTAAGGCTTTCCAAACAAATTTATATGGCATTACCATCTCCATATTCAGTCAAACTTTCTGGAATATTCAACGCAGTTCAAAGCCGTTTGTGCAGGTTTGAGACGATTCTAAAGCACTCCCAACTTGCCATTTTTGATGGAGAAATAAGAAATTTACCTCCAAATTACGCACCTTAACTGGAGCCCTGTTATACCACCATATTTCAAATTCAATGCGTATTTTACTTTTACCAATGTAACAGTATTATTGATGTTCTTCCGTATTAAATAGTAAACAAATAAAACAAATTTAAAAATTCACTTATTTGGGTTGCTTTTTGCAGCTCAACTTGAAGTAAATTTTCAACTTTATTACAGTATTTTCACTACTCAATTTTAAAATCAATGCGTATTTTCACATTGCTGTGAGTATTTTGTACTCACACTTTTGATAATCAATACGTATTCTGCTAAAATAATTGTGTAAATACGCCAATACGCCCCTTATCTGGAGCTCTGACACCAGCCTTGTATTCCCGTTACAGACATTCCTGAGTGCACGCGGTACGCGCCGTGTAACGAGAACGCCACATGTGTGGAGAATGTGGGAAGTTTCGAATGTAACTGTAACAACGGCTTCGACGGTGACGGCATTCAGTGTATAGGTGAGTTGTCCTGCACTCCGTGCCGGCATGTAAAAACGCACTGGTTTCTTGACGAGATGACACTCTGCTGTACTTAACTTTCTTGAGCCAGTTACTAGACCATTATGTATTTACGCAACATATTCTGCATGTAGCTGAATGGAAATTTGTGAGGAAGCCGACGCCCATTTCGGATGTAAAGCTCCAATCAATCCATCAATCAATCCCCATACAGGTACATTCTTAACTGTATAATTATGACCTTGCTGTAGAATGGATGAAAAGCCTCAATTACTGTCTGTTCCACGTTTTGCTGCCGACGAACTTTTGGCCATTAAACACATTACGGTAAATCTAAAAAATATTTAAAAGTAAGTACTTTTTTATCAATAACAAAAAAGTCACCCTCCCCAAAAAAAAATTAACATGGGAGCTAAAAATAGATTTTTAAAAAAAAAATGTTTTATTTGTGGACCGATTTTCAAAATGTAACTTGTTTTCTTAGTTACATCATTTTCAAACTATCTCTCCAGGTTTCGGAGTCAATTTCCAATTTTGTTCGTTTTTTTATCGTTTTGGAAATTGACTCCCCATGTTCAAATCGTTTTTTCCGCAATAAAATCAATATTAATCAATTTCATCAAATAAATTTTCTGGGGAAGGTGACTTTTTTGTTATTGATAAAAAAGTACTTTTAAATATTTTTTAGATTTAATGTGTTTAATAGCCAAAAGTTTGTAGGCAGCAATACAGGTACATTCTGAACCGTATGGCCTTATTGTAGAATGGCCGTACGGACGTGAAACCTCAATCAATCAATCAATAATTCCCCTTCATAAATACTTACTCAGCATTATATGACCTTCTATAGAACGGATGTAATACTCCAATCAATCAATCAATCAATCAATAGCACATACATGTACAGGTAGATTCTCAACTATATATCTGGCTGTGACTGGAGAAATGAGACTTACAGGATTTGTGACCAGTGTAGTTCCTGATCAAATGATCTATATTGCTTGTTAGAAGCATGATGGGTGCTTCATTGATGGAATGGCGAACGGTGCTGATCCTGATCATACTGTGCAGTTCTGGATCTACACTAGTCTCAAAACCCATAATACCCATTTCTTCAGTCACAGCCACATATGACCCTTGCTGTAGAATGTACCTAAACATGAAGCTCAAATCAATCAATCACTCAATCAATCAATGTTGCCCTGTTTTAAGAGTTGCCAAGGAACGTAAAACCCCAATCAATCCATCAATAAACAATACAGGTACATCCTCAACTATATTTGACCTTACTGTAGAACAGATATAAAGCCCCAATCAATCCATTATTCAATCAATCAACAGGGCTCGAGATAAGGAATTAGTAATTGGGTATTTCAAAATTTCAATTGTGTAAAATAAAATCACACTACTGTTTACACATCAACAGATAGCAATTATTGAATAGTTTGTTTCGAAATGAAAACATATCTTGGCATTTCATTAGAATTGTCTCCTTGGAGACAATTCTAATGAAATACCCAGATGTGTTTTCATGGAAAATAAGAAAAATATTATATATTTGTGGTCTGTTTATTGTTTTCTGCAGCATGATAAAGGTACCACAAATTTGTTATTGCTTTTTGATACTCGCTACTTCTGATTTCAATTGGGTTTTTAGCAATTTAATTGGGTATTTACGCAAATACGCAGCTTATCTGGAGCGCTGAATCAATAAATCAGTCAATCAAGCAATCCTCCATACAGGTACATTCTCAATTAGGCCATAAAAAGTACTTTGGTTCTCTGACACGTGGGTTTGCGGAATGTGACGCGGCAGGGTGGATATTTTTAATGTATTTTTTGTTGAGCCCTCTTGTGGAAAGTGAGACATAGTGATCACAGTGACGTCTGGGTGTCCATGCGTCCGTCCGAAATCTGTGCTAACGTTTTTAAATACCTTATTATATCTCTGCAGTCCTAAGTCACATTGACTTGAAACATCATATGCTTATTAGTCATCATCCATATATTCATGCTGTATCCCACTCATGCGGCCCCTGTGCCCCAAGATCAAGGTCAAATAACTTAAAAGTTTGCGTTAAATTTTTGTCCGAATTTGCGTTTAATGTTTTCACATACCTACTATCTCTGTAACCGTAAGTCAGATTTGCATGAAACTTAGTATGCTTGTTGGTCATCATTCATATATTCAGTCTGTGTCCCACTCATGCAGCCCCTGGTCCACAAGGTCAAGGTCAAATGACTTAGAAGTTTGCCTTAAAGTTTTTGTCAAAATTTGCGTTAAACTTTTCACATACCTACATGTACTATCTCTGTAACCGTCAGTCGGATTGGCTTGAAACTTTATATGCTTATTAGTCATCATCCATATATTCATTCTGTCCCATGCCTGCAGCCACTGTGCCCAAGGTCAAGGTCAACTGAGTTAGAAGTTCACCTTGTTTGCAAGGCGAACATGTTAATTTTTATGCCACCGGGTTTCGAAGAAACGGGTGGCATATAGTGTTTGGACCGTCCGTCCGTCTGTCCGTCTGTCTGTACGTCCATCTGTCCGTCCGTCACACTTTTCGGTTAACCAATTTGTCACAGTTTCTCAAATATGCTGCAGGTGGCATCCGCGTTCGACAGACGCATTTCTTGTTTTTATTTTTTTTCAATAACTCATCAACCGCTTCACCAATTTTTGTCGAGCCCTGGCACTTGCGAAAAGCGAAACATAGTGATCACAATGACGTCCGGGTTTCCATCCGTCCGTCCGTCTGTGCGGGCAACCAAACGGGAGGAAGGGGCCATTGGGAGGAGACTAACACAAAAGAATCCTTTGATTTATGTGGCCCCTTATACTATTCATAACAAGGGGCCATTTCTATTAATCTAGAACAATGGAAATGGCTCCGTCCGAAATCTGCGTTAAAGTTTTTAAAGACCTTATATCTCTGCAGTCCTAAGTCACATTGACTTGAAACTTCATATGCTTATTAGTCATCATCCATATATTCATGCTATATCCCACTCATGCGGCCCCTGTGCCCAAGGTCAAGGTCAAATGGCTTAGAAGTTTACGTTAATTTTTTTTGTCAAAATTTGCGTTAAAGTTTTCACATACCTACTATCTCTGTAACCGTTAGTCAGATTTGCTTGGATCTTTGTATGCTTATTGGGCATCATCCATATATTCATTCTGTGTCCCACTCATGCAGCCCCTGTGCCCCAAGGTCAAGGCCAAAATGACTTGGAAGTTTGCGTTATTATAAAATCTGCGTTAAAGTTTTTACATACCTTATATATCCACAATTGTTACTCCAATTTACTTCTAACTTCCTATACTTCCTTTTCATCATCCATATTTTCATTCCATAGCCTGCCCATGTGGTCCATATGCCCAAGGTCAAGGTCAAATGACTTGGAAGTTTGCGTTATTATAAAATTTGTGTTAAAGTTTTTACATACCTTATATCTCCACAACCCTTACGTAATTCAAACTTCAAATATATACACTCTGAGACCATCAAATGCCTCAGTGGGCTCGACATGCGGGCCGCAGCCATATGGTTTATCAAATCGCCAGATGCATATAATTTTTTTTTTTATATATATATTCCTAAAATTACTATGTGACCTCTTTAGATGTGAACAATCACCAGAGTCTAGTGATGCTTGGATTTAACCCTTCCTATGCTGTTGACGGAAATTGCCGTCTGCTGTTTTTCATTTTTGCTTTAATTCTTGACAAAAAACTGGAGACGATTCTCATGTGCTGTCAAAACCAGGTTTTTGGCGAGAAATATTGAAAATAAAACATTTCCAGCAGACGACAACATTTAATTCAGCGTAGTAAGGGTTAACATATTTTTGCAGGGTAGTGTTTTTAGCTCGCCTGCACGAAGTGCATAAGAGCTTATGGCATACCCGTCGTCGGCGTCAGCGTCGTCCACAAACTTAATGTTGGGTAAATGTCTTATAACTTCTGTTTCCTTTCATGGAACACCTTGTTATTTCATACATGCATTCCTCAGATGACCCTCTATCATGCTGTAGCAAATCCATGACCCACCACCCAACCCTTACCCCAAGGTCAAGGTCACAAACTTAGCACATTCATAAACTTAACATGGGGTAAATTTCTTATAACATCTGTTTCCTTTCAGCCTTGATATTTCATACATGCATTCCTCAGATGACCGTCTATCATGCTGTAGCAAAGCCATGACCCACCACCCAACCCTTACCCCAAGGTCAAGGTCACAAACTTAGCACATTCATAAACTTAACATGGGGTAAATTTCTTATAACATCTGTTTTCTTTCATGCAACGCCTTGATATTTCATACATGCATTCCTCAGATGACCGTCTATCATGCTGTAGCAAAGGTCAAGGTCACAAACTTAGCACATTCATAAACTTAACGTTGGGGTAAATTTCCTATAACATCTGTTTCCTTTCATGGAACGCCTTGATATTTAATACATGCATTCCTCAGATGACCCTCTATCATGCTGTAGCAAATCCATGATCCACCACCCAACCCTTACCCCAAGGTCAAGGTCACAAACTTAGCACATTCATAAACTTAAAAATAATGTTGGGTTAAATGTCTTATAACATCTGTTTCCTTTCATGGAACGCCTTGATATTTCATACATGCATTCATCTGATGATACTCTATTGTGCTATAGCAAATCCATGACCCACCCCTTACCCCAAGGTCAAGGTCACAAACTTAGCACATTCATAAACTTAACGTTGGGGTATATGTCTTATAACATCTGTTTCCTTTCATGGAACGCCTTGATATTTCATACATGCATTCCTCAGATGACCCTCTATCATGCTGTAGCAAATCCACAACCCACCACCCAACCCTTGCTCCAAGGTCAAGGTCACAAGCTTAGCATGTTCATAAACTTAACGTTGGGGTAAATGTTGTGTAACTTCTGTTTCTTTACAGGGAACGCTTTGATATTTCATACATGCATTCATCTGATGATCCTCTATTGTGCAACAGCAAATCCATGACCCCCAAACCCCTTTCCCCAAGATCAACATCATAAACTGAACGTTGGAGTAAATGTCTTTTTATAACTTCTGTTTCTTTACAGGGAACGCCTTGATATTTCATACATGCATTCATCTGATGATACTCTATTGTGCTATAGAAAATCCATGACCCACCCCCCCCCCCCCCCCCACCCCTTTCCCCAAGGTCGAGGTCACAAACATAGCACATTCATAAACTTAACGTTGGAGTAAATGTCTTTTTATAACTTCTGTTTCTTTACAGGGAACGCCTTGATATTTCATACATGCATTCATCTGATGCAACTCTATCGTACTATAGCAAATCCATGACCCACCTCCCACCCCTTTCCCCAAGGTCAAGGTCACAAACTTATCACATTCATAAACTTAAAAATAACGTTGGGGTAAATGTCTTATAACATCTGTTTCCTTTCATGGAACGCCTTGATATTTCATACATGATACTCTATTGTGCTATAGCAAATCCATGACCCACCCCTTACCCCAAGGTCAAGGTCACAAACTTAGCACATTCATAAACTTAACGTTGGGGTAAATGTATTATAACATCTGTTTCCTTTCATGGAACGCCTTGATATTTCATACATGCATTCTTCAGATGACCCTCTATCATGCTGTAGCAAATACACAACCCACCACCCAACCCTTGCTCCAAGGTCAAGGTCACAAACTTAGCATGTTCATAAACTTAACGTTGTGGTAAATGTTGTGTAACTTCTGTTTCTTTACAGGGAACGCTTTAATATTTCATACATGCATTCATCTGATGATCCTCTATTGTGCTACATCAAATCCATGACCCCCCCACACCCCTTTCCCCAAGGTCACAAACTTAGCACATTCATACATGCATTCCTCATGTGAATACATGTAGCTATCATACTGTAGAAAATCACCAACTTAGTGCGTTCATAAACTTAACGTTGGGTTAAATTTTGTTTTACTTCTGTTTTCAGGGAGCGCATTGATGTTTCATACATGCATTCATCTTAATATGCTATATTATTCTGTAGCAAACCCACAACCCACCTTGCACCTCTGACCCCAATATCAAGGTCCACCGCATGTCCCTTAACCCAAGGTCAATTATATATAATATTCATGTTTTTTATGCAACTGTGCCAAGTTTGAGTGAAGGCTGCCAACAGGCGAACTTCGTTGTCTTCTGACAACTCTTGTTTTATTGATCATGTGGCGAATTTTCAGTGCAATTTTTCTTATAGACACGGCGAAATCTGAGTTCCAAAGTTCTTTTTTTTTTATGGCCTAATCTTGCTGTAGAACAAAAATAAAACCCTAACCAACCAATTAATCAATCACTGTTACCATGGTTACAGAGTTGCCGTGGAACTGCCAGCAGATCATTAATGAAGATACGGCGGCACGCTCCAAGATCTACAAGATTGACGTAGACGGTTCTGGCCCGCTTCTACCCATCATGGTCAGTATCACATGACCAACTTGTAATGACGTGTTGCAGGGCTCCAGATAAGAAATTAGTAATTGAGTATTGTCACTCCCATCATTTCTGAAGACATTGGGTATTTCAAAATTTAAACTGGGTAAAATAAAATATTGAATAGTTTACTTCGAAATGAAAACATGTCTTGGCATTTTATTAGAATTATCTCCTTGGAGACAATTCTAATGAAATACCAAAATGTGTTTTCATGGAAAATAAGAAAAATATGCTACATTTGTGGTTTGTTTATTGTTTTCTGCAGCATGATAAAGGTACCACAAATTTTTATTGCTTTTCGATACTTGCTAATTCTGATTTCAATTGGGTTTTTGGCAATTTTAATTGGGTATTTACACAAATACGCAGCTTATCTGGAGCTCTGGTGTTGTAACCCAGTTCACAAGTGAGACACGCCATGTGCAGAGCTCCAGATAAGGTGCGTATTGGCGTATTTTACGCACTTATTTTAGCAGAATACGCATTGATTATCGAAAGTGGGAGTACCAAATACTCACAACAATGTGAAAATATGCATTGATTTTCAAATTGAGTAGTGAAAATATTGTAATAAAGTTGAAAATTTACTTAGTTGAGCTGCAGAAAGCAAAAAGTGTTTGCTTTTTGCAGCTAAAATAAGCGAATTAAAAAAAAACAACATTTATCATTAAATTTTGTTCCCTATTTAATAATTTGAATTTGAAATCTGTGGGTACATGTATAATACTCTTTAGATACAAATCTTATCTGGAGCTCTGATGTGATTTTGTATCCTTTAGAAGCAGATGTGCGATTTTTCATGAAAACTATTTACAGACACTTTAGTATTTTTGTCGAGCCCGCTTGGCGGAAAGTGAGACATTGTGATCACAATGACGTCCGTCCGTCCGTCCAAAATCTGCATTAAAGTTTTTAAATACCTTATATCTCTGTCAAGGTCAAATGACTTAGAAGTAGAAGTTTGCGTTAAATCTTTGTCAAAATTTGCATTAAACTTTTCAGATAATTACTATCTCTGTAACCGTAAGTCGGATGTGCTTGAAACTTTGTATGCTTATTGTGCATCATCCATATATTCATTCTGTGTCCCACTCATGCGGCCCCTGTGCCCCAAGGTGAAGGCCAAATTACTTAGAAGTTTGCGTTAAAGTTTTGTCAAAATATTTGCGTTAAAGTTTTCACATACCTACTATCTCTGTAATCGTAAGTCAGATTTGCTTGAAACTTTGTATGCTTATTGGGCATAATCCATATAATCATTCTGTGTCCCACTCATGAGTGGGACAGTGGCCCCTGGGCCCCAAGGTCAAGACCAAATGACTTAGAAGTTTGCGTTATTATAAAATCTGTGTTAAAGTTTTTACATACCTTATGTCTCCACAATTGTTACTCAAATTTACTTCCAACTTCCAATACTTCCTTTTCTTCATCCATATTTTCATTGCATAGCCTGCCCATGTGGTTCACATGCCCAAGGTCAAGGTCAAATGAAATTTGTGTTAAAGTTTTTACATACCTTATATCTCCACAACACTTACTCCGATTTACTTCCAACATCCAATACTTCTTATTCATCATCCATATTTTCAATCTATAGCCCACCCATGTGGTCCACATGCCCAAGGTCAAGGTCAAATGACTTTGAAATTTGTGTTAAAGTTTTTACATACCTTATATCTCCACAACACTTACTCCGATTTACTTCCAACATCCAATTCTTCTTATTCATCATCCATATTTTCATTCTATAGCCCACCCATGTGGCCCACATGCCCAAGATCAAGGTCAAATGACTTTAAAATTTACGTTAAAGCTTTTACATACCTTATATTTGCAGAACCCTTAATTCAAACTTCAAATAAATACACTCTTGAGACCTTCAAATGCCTCGACGGGCTCGACATGCGGGCCGCGGCCATCTGGTTTGTAAATGATGTCAACAGTTGTCGATATTTGCAATGTGTCCGTCGTCCGTGAACATTTTCAAACGTCTTCTCCTCGGTAACCATTGGGTCTATAGTCACCAAACTTCATGGTCATGGTCCTTAGGTAGGGGGATTACAAAATTGTTAAAATGACGTCATTACGTAATCCAAGATGGCCGCCGTCTAAAAATAGCACAAATTCTTAAAAAATCTTCTTCTCAAGAACCGCCAAACGGATTTCGACAAAACTTGGTAGGAATGATCGATGTACATTGCCCTTTCAAAGTTGTTAAAATGGTGACCCCGGGGTCAAAAATGGTCAAATTTTATTTTTGACTGAATATGGTCATTTCATATATCAAATTGAAGGTATCAATGAGGCAATCACTCTGGTGCATTTTTTGTCGAAATCGGATTGTTATGTCATCCAAGATGGCCGCCGAAAGGTCAAAAGGTCGTTCTTTTATTAGAGATTTCAAAATTCTTCTTCACATGAACCGCTTGGCCCATGGTAGCCAAACTTAAAAGTTATGGTCTATGGGTGAAGCCTTTTCAGATTTGTTAAAATGGAGGTCATCGCTAATCCAAGATGGCCGCCGTGTAAAAATAGCATAAATTCTTAAAAAATCTTCTTCTCATGAACCGCTTGCCGGATTTCGACGAAACTTGGTAGGAATGATCAATGTACATTGCTCTTTCAAAGTTGTTAAAATGGTGACCCCGGGGTCAAAAATGGGCGTGGCCCGTGGGGTCAAATTTTATTTTTGACCGAATATGGTCATGTCATATATCAAATTGAAGGTATCAATGAGGCGATCACTCTGGTGCATTTTCTGTCGAAATCGGATTGTTATGTCATCCAAGATGGCCGTCATTAAAATGGAGGTCATTGCTGATCCAAGATGGCCGCTGTCTAAAAATAGCATAAATTCTTAAAAAATCTTCTTCTCATGAACCGCTAGCCGGATTTCGACGAAACTTGGTAGGAATGATCGATGTACAATGCTCTTTCAAAGTTGTTAAAATGGTGACCCTGGGGTCAAAAATGGGTGTGGCCCGTGGGGTAAAATTTTATTTTTGACCAAATATGGTCATGTTATATATCAAATCGAAGGTATCAATGAGGCGATCACTCTGGTACATTTTTTGTCCAAATCGGATTATGTCATCCATGATGGCCGCCGAAATGTCAAAAGGTCATTCTTTTATTAGATTTCAAAATTCTTCTTCACATGAACCGCTTGGCCCATGGTAGCCAAACTTAAAAGTTATGGTCCATGGGAGAAGCCTTTTCAGATTTGTTAAAATGGAGGTCATCGCTAATCCAAGATGGCCGTCATCTAAAAATAGCATAAATTCTTAAAAAATCTTCTTCTCATGAACCACTAGCCGGATTTCGACGAAACTTGGTAGGAATGATCGATGTACATTGCTCTTTGAAAGTTGTTAAAATGGTGACCCCGGGGTCAAAAATGGGTGTGGCCCGTGGGGTCAAATTGGGGTCAAATTTTATTTTTGACTGAATATGGTCATGTCATATATCAAATTGAAGGTATCAATGAGGCGATCACTCTGGTGCAATATTTGTCGGAATCGGATGATTATGTCGTCCATGATGGCCACCAAAAGGTCCATTTATTCAAGATTTTTAACGTCTTTTTCTCAGGAACCACATGGTCGATGCTGGGTGAAGCATTTTCAGATTTTGTAAAATGAGAGTCATCGCTTAATCCAAGATGACCGCCATCTAAAAATAGCACAATTTTTTTAAAACACATGAACTCAATGTCACATTCTCCTCTTGGTGTTCATGGAGTCAGGTGAGCGAATTAGGGCCATCATGGCCCTCTTGTTTTAATAGGCATATTTTTTGGTGTCATATGTCCGAGTCTTCCACCTGTGATTGATTACTGTCCTTCCTGGTCCTGTGATTATATGTGAGAAATGGGTCAAGTGTCCTTGACCCACATTTTGTCTCACCCACGATAGTGGAAAGTGAGACATAGCGGTCACAATTCCGGCTGCGTCGTCAGCATCGTCGTCAACAAATTGGGACGTAAAGTTTGGACGTAGCCAAATTTCCCATATCTCTTGATCCATTGGTCGGATTACCAAACTTCATCATTAGCTTCTTCACATTGATAGCTATCCATATAGTGTCAATCGGGTGACCTTGATCATTACCATGGTGACTTTCACCTTTGTGGACGTAAAGTTTGGACATAGTCCAAATTTCACATATCTCTTGATCCGTTAGTCAAATCATTACCAAATTTCATCAACAGTTTCTCACATTGATGGCTATCCACCCACTGTCATTCGGGTGACCTTGACTTTTATCTTGGTGACCTTATCCTTGTGTCAATAATTTTGTACATACATGATAACATTCAAAACATCCGTTAGTCAGATTCTTACCAAACTTCATCACATTGATGGCTATCCACCTAGTGTCATTCGTGTGACATTGCCCATGGTGACCTTCATGTCAATAATTTTGGATCTACATCCAATTGAACCATTAGTCGGATCATCTCCAAACTTCAATCATCAATAGCTTCTTCATATTGATGGATATATATCAGTGTAATTCGGCTGGCCTTGACCCTGGTGACCTCCACCTTGGTTTCAACAATTTTGGACATACATATGTCCAAATGTTGAATATCTCCTGATCCGTTAAGTCATATCATTACCAAATTTCATAAATAGCTTACTCAAATTGATAGCTATACATACAGTGTCAATCCGGTGACCTTGACTGTCACCTTGGTGACCTTGACTGTCATGTAAATAATTTAACCCTTTGAACCCAAAAGCCCGCTATTTCGGTTTATGCAAACAGTGCAGATCCAGATGAGCCGGCTCGTAACGAGCCGTCTCATCAGGATCTGCACTTTTTGAAAGTAATGTTCATATTTTTGAAAACAAAAAACACCCCCTTTTCATAAATGGACTAATCTGAAAATCATTTTGTGACCATTGGATTGGTCGGAACATTAGCATATCACAGTCCATTACAGTTCCTTAGGGTTGAAAGGGTTGAATAATTCCAGCACAAAAATATTTACACAATTCCTTAACATTTGATTGGCTCGTAGCAAGTCTCTGTCCAAAATTGATATCCCAGTAAACTCCCACGCCCAACTACTTTCCGTAACCATGAGGCGCAGTTAAAATAATTCTTAAGAAAACGGAAAATAAACACATTTTCTTGATGAATTTATTTCAAATGCTGGAATTATATGGAATGAATGGCCTTTTTGTTGAATTTATCGGGGATATAAACTTGTAAAAGTCGCGCGACTTTTCCAAGTTTATACCCCGATAAATTCCACAAAAAGGCCATTCATTCCTATAATATCTCCTGATTCGTTAGTCAGATCATTACCAAACTTCATCCATAGCTTCCTCACTTTGATGGCTATCCACCCAGTGTCATTTATGTGACCTTGACCTTTGTGACCATGACCTTCGCATCAATAATTTTGGACTTCCTCATAGTGTGACCTTGACCTTTGTGACAATCGCTTTGTTTAATGGGTGAGACACTCTCCGGCGATCACCTTGTTCGAAATATAGTTCATGTCTGTCAAAGTGTCAAATTTTGCATATCTCCTTATAAATTAGTTGGATATTTGCCAAAATTTATCAGTAGCTTCTGTTCATTGATACCTAACCACCCTGTGTCATTCAGGTGAACGTGAACTACTTTCCTTTGCATATCGTGTGATATGTTAGTCAGATGTTCGGTAAAGTTAATTAGTAGTTTCCTCCCATTGATAGATAACCACCACCCTGGGCCATTCGAGTAACCTTGACCAATTTGTAGTGGGTGAGACACTCCCCGGTGATCGCCTGTTGTCAAGCCTGCTTGTATGAAATACCCCACCTACATTAGCTTCATGATCAGGTCAATCATGTATGATGTACTGAGCTCCAGATAAGCTGCGTATTTACGTAAATACCCAATTAAAATTGCCAAAAAAAGCTATTGAAATCAATTTAGTGGTACCTTTATCATGCTGCAGAAAGCAATACACAGACCACAAATATATTTTTTCTTATTTTCCATGAAAATACATCTTGCTATTTCATTATGCCAAGATATGTTTTCATTTCGAAGCAAACTAATTCCATAATTGCTGTCTGTTGATGTGTACACAGTTGTGTGATTTTATTTTACCCAATTAAAATTTTGAAATACCCAATTGCTTCAGAACTGATGGAGTGAAAATACTCAATTACTAATTCCTTATCTGGAGCCCTGGATGTATGTTTTCCTTGATGGAATGTATTCATATTTCTCTGATGCCTGGCTACCAGCAGGCAAGCTTTGTTGTCTTCTGACCGATCTTGTTGTATTTGTCTCAGGTTAGTTGTGGGATGTGGCCCCAAATTGGTATCACAAAAATCCGCCCAATCCAGAAACGCAGTGTCAGGTTCGACCATAATCATGACACATTCAACTACACATACGAGTATTCCATTGACCACATAAAGGCACTTATTGCGGAGTCCGGTTACTGTTACCAGGATATGAGGTAAGTCAACATCGCTGCTGACTTGGCAACATGATGTAATCAGTCTTTGGAAATATATGTTGTTCTCTTGGCAACATGACGTTGTAATCAGTCACTGGAAATACATGCTGTTGTCTTGGAGACATGACGTTGTAATCAGTCTTTGGAAATACATGCTGTTGTTTTGGCAACATGGTGTTGTAGTCAGTACTTGGAAATAGATGCTGTTGTCTTGACAACATGATGTTGTAGTCAGTACATGGAAATACATGCTATTGTCTTGACAACATGATGCTGTAGTCAGTCCTTGGAAATACATGCTATTGTCTTGACAACATGATGCTGTAGTCAGTCCTTGGAAATACATGCTATTGTCTTGACAACATGATGCTGTAGTCAGTCCTTGGAAATACATGCTATTGTCTTGACACATGATGCTGTAGTCAGTCCTTGGAAATACATGCTATTGTCTTGACAACATGATGATGCTGTAGTCAGACCTTGGAAATACATGCTATTGTCTTGACAACATGATGTTGTAGTCAGTCCTTGGAAATACATGCTATTGTCTTGACAACATGATGCTGTAGTCAGACCTTGGAAATACATGCTATTGTCTTGACAACATGATGCTGTAGTCAGACCTTGGAAATACATGCTATTGTCTTGACAACATGATGCTGTAGTCAGTCCTTGGAAATACATGCTATTGTCTTGACAACATGATGCTGTAGTCAGTCCTTGGAAATCATGCTATTGTCTTGACAACATGATGCTGTAGTCAGTCCTTGGAAATACATGCTATTGTCTTGACAACATGATGCTGTAGTCAGTCCTTGGAAATACATGTTGTTATCTTGACAACAGACAACATGATGCTGTAGTCAGTACATAGAAATACATGCTGTTGTCTTGGTAACATGATGTTGTAGTCAGTCCTTGGAAATACATGCTGTTGTCTTGACAGCAGGATATTGTAGTCAGTACTTGGAAATACATACTGTTGTCTTGGCAACATGATGCTGTAGTCAGTACATGGAAATACATGTTGTAGTCAGTACAGGTTGGTGTCTTTACAACATAATGTTGTCGTCAGTACCACATGTGATTCTAGTGTGTCTTGAATGGTCAATTATTGTTTGTATATACATGAAACACGTTTCTAAACAATGTACAAAACAATTTCAAATGTGCCCGGGTCTGAAGATTATGTAATTATGAAGTACAACGTGTTACAGCGTGTTGAAACTGCAGTTTGTGGTGGGTTTTACATATATTTTACAGTTGCTACTACATTAACATAAATCTCAAAGATTTTGAGTGTAAACTGCACTAAAAACACGTCTCACTGACCTAAATTCACTTTTTAAAATCAAACAAATTCACTTCCTCATTATCAATAAATATTAGCCGCCACCTTTGAAAATATTTCAATCATGTGCACGATGTGGTTTGGTTGGTTACTGGAGACGGACGTCATTTTCCATTAGCCAACCAAATCAATGCGTGTACAATTAATGCATCTGGGGCCCGTTTCACTAAACTTCTTACGACTAAAATGTTTGTAAGTGCAAAATTACGATAGTCTGTAGATTTCACCTTAACAATGCTCAATAAATGAAAATCCATCAATTGAAATTTCCAGACGATTCTAAATTTGCGCTTACAAACATTTTAGTCGTACAAAGTTTAGTGAAACGGGCCCCTGAGTATAGGTGTACACTTCAGAAGGCGCGACTATAGTCGCTGCTTTTTCCTTCGTCGTTGTTCGAAATGTCAAAATGTTTGTACAAGCTTTGTCATCATGGTATAACTTTAATATTACTTAATGGATTGCTTCAATATTTGGACACTTGATACATGCGAGTATTTGGAACACACTCATGCTGCCATTAACATGACCTTGACCTTTTTTACCTTCACACTTTTGCGGAAACACTTAGCCATTTTTTTTGCGTCACAAAGTTTGTACAAGTTTCTTCATCATGATATAAATTTAATATTACTAGACAGATTGCTTTAATATTTGGAAACTTGATACATATGAACATTTAGAACACACTGATGCCCCCCTTAACATGACCTTGACCTTTTGTACCTTCACATTTTTGAGGAAACACTTAGTCATTTTTTTTGCGTCAAAATGTTTTGTACAAATTTCTGCATCATCATATAACATTAATATTACTTGATGGTGTTGCTTCAATATTTGGACGCTTGCTCATGTTGATTCATGTAAGCATTTGGAACACACTCATGCATTTACATGACCTTGACCTTTTTGACCTTCACATGGTTGTGTAGTTCCTGACCAAACCAAATAAGACACTCCTGTTGCCTGATAACAATATATATTGCTTGTTGGAAGCATGACAGGTGTTTCATTGATGGAATGGCGAACAGTGCAGATCCTGACAGATTGTGCGGATGCACAGATTGATCTGGCTCTTCACTTGTCGCAAAACCCATAACCTCATTTCTCCAGTCACATCCACATGATATCCGAACGTTTCCGAACCTGAGTTTCCAACATGATATGACGTAAAGTGACGTGATCTGTGACGTCATTCCACGATAGTGGAGGGAGCATTTAGTGTTACCCTTGTCTATCCATCATGTTCGTCCTTCCGTCCGTCCATCCATCACCAACCTTGTAACTTGTAAAACGTTTAAACCTGAAACTTGGTATGTAGCTTTCTTATGATGAGTAGTCTCCCCCTTTTGGACATATACATGTAATTTTGTCTTGTTTACTATAAAAGCGATATGTGGGGCATCTGTGTTCTATTAACCCATTTTCTAGTTACAGTAGATTTTCTTCAAGTTCTTCCTAACGAACGGATGGATTTTGTTGATGTATAGCGCACAAAAGACGGTGACTTTATGGGTGCTCTAAAAGCCTTACAATAACTCATATCTGTCACGAAAAAAACAAATACCGTTCATTTCTTTCTTACAATCACATGCTCTAGATTTGTATGCCCCACCATGGTAGTGGAGGGGGCATTTAGTGTCACCCATGTCTGTCCGTCAATCCCGTCCGTCCCGTCCGTCACCAACCTTGTAACTCATAAAAATTGTAAAGGTACATGTCCGCTCAGTAGGCACAACATGTTCTTTATAGGAATTAAATAAAGTGTATAATTATGTGACTATTCCACCAGTTCTAAACATTACAAGTGCCCGATACATGTATACAGATAAATCATTTATTAATATTTAGTTACTGATAGTGACGCGCGGTGGTATCAGGCTATTTTCATAGCAAATGAGGCATGATATTTTTTTAATTATTTGGTAGTGTTTCCGCCTTATAGGAATCACGATTTGCCTGGTTTAGCCCTCGGGTACGTTTTTATCTTTGGCTCTTTTGTTACCTGGGAGTTGAATTGGGTTATTGCCCATTATAAAAGTAGTAAGATTATTACTGATCTTACCGCTTTTGGGAGGGGCCAAGTGATTCTGGTGTGGCAAAGACCTGGCGTCAGATCAGGATTATTCTGATTTCAGGGCTGAATATATAGGTTTTTTTTATTGTAAATATTCTATTCTGATTTTGTGATTTTCCCCCCATTTGTACATGTACTTGAACATGTACTTGTACGGGTCATATATGGGAATTAGTACTAAACCGATTGACCCGGCCCTAACTGACCTTAGCTGTTGATA
This sequence comes from Conchocele bisecta, assembly GCA_029237695.1. NCBI lineage: Eukaryota > Metazoa > Mollusca > Bivalvia > Lucinida > Thyasiridae > Conchocele > Conchocele bisecta. The sequence goes on from CM055270.1 coordinate 31,972,317, forward strand.
GGCCGTTATAAACCCCAATTAACAAACTAATTAAATGTCACCTGAAAAAAATAATATTTTTGTACAGATAATAAAGTATAATCATTGCACATCAAAAAATAAAAACAGAGAATAAATAGTAATGTCCGTTAAGATTTTAAGGAAACACAGTTATCGCCCCTGATATCAGTGTGGAAATTTATGTCTGATATAAAATGTATAATAATGCCAATCAATACCTGGGGTAATGGTGAATGAATATGTCTTTTGCCAGAAAATGTCATATCTACAGACTATACAAAACTATCCATCTCCCTATATTATATCCTGGCATTTGTGTGTACTGATTGGGCATGTACCTTTAAACCGTACTAGCTACAGACCTGAATATTGGTATGTAGCTTCCTCATGACGAGTAGATGTGCAAAGTTTGTTTCAATTTTTTATTTGACCCCCAGGTCATGAATTATCTCCCCCTTTTCGACTTAGAATTTTCCAATTTTGCCTTGTAACTCGTAAAACTTTTAAACCATACTAGCTACAGACCTGCAACTTGGTTTATAGCGTCCATTTACAACATACTTTGACAGCACTTCTGAAGTGCTGTCAAAACATGTTTATTATGATGAATATTTTTTTTTATATTTGTAATTCAACCCCCGGGTAATGGCCCCTCATCCAAGCTTTAGTGATGGATGAGGATGCATTATTGAAGTAAAGCCGGAGGCTGAGCATGTATTCAACAGCATATCGTTCCGATATAGTTCGATTGTTCGCGGTTCAAAGCTTGTAACACAAAATCGAGCGCATCCTTGTATATAAGGGATTACTCTTCAATCTGGAAGTCATAATTTTCAAGATAACAGTGTTTTGTTGCAATACTCTAAGGGCGGGACAAATAACATTCATCTAAAATCACATCCCAATCAATGTCACCATATGAACATAAATCATGTAAATGAGTAGGGTCTATACATGCTCAGCCTCCAGCTTTACTTCAATAATGCCTCCTCATCCATCACTAAAGCTTGGATGAGGGGCCAGTATTTCTCGCAAAGCCTGTGGCTTTCGCATGTATACAATAGCATCTTTAAATGGGAACAAAACAAAATTGAAGTAAAGAATTTAATTGAAACAAATACGATGTAAATATCTATACTACTGCTACATCCGATATATGTTATGCCAAAACAATTTAACTGAAATAAACCGTATAGAAGACGTACTTCCACATAACCCTATACACGATTATTTTATGACCTGCAGCTGATATCAGTGCGCATACCATCAATGCAACACGTGTATATATATATAATAATCTATTTGTTAAATGTCAAATTACTTAGCACAGCTTCTGAAAAGGATAAATCATTGTTATTTAACGTCTTCCTGAAATAAAATTTCCTGAAATTTGTATCCGATGTCCAATCTGCTGTATGTAAAATGTTTTTCAATGTACATCCCTTATCAAAGTCCGCTGAAACTGCAGCCCCTCTAAATGAATGTGCCTTGAAATAAGCAGTATCAACACCTGCCGTTCTTAGTACCGTTTTCAGACATCTAGCTACAGTACTACATGTACTCGTAACAGATTTATATGTCACATATGAAATGAAAACACTGGACGATTTCCTAATCGCTTTTGTAACTTGCAAATCAGGAGTATGCATAGCACATAACTCTCCCATGTGATAATGTTCAACTTGTAATATATAAGCGTGCCCTAATTTAGTAGTCTTTCCATGTGATTTTCTAACGAGGAATAGGTGGTTTCTCATGAAAAAATACATATAAATATCGCTTTATAAGAAAATAATTTCCGCACCAAGAATTTCCAAAAAATGGTAGTGTCTGCAATAGCATTGATTTATGCACATTAATAAGTGAATGATTTTTTCTATTTCCGTAAATGATCTAAATAAGCGACTAGGTACTGTAGTTTCAGTTGATATAAAGGGATCAGCTTTCCTGAGCAAACGCCAAAAATACCAATTCCTTCATGTTTCTGTGTGCCTGGTCTCCAGGACCCAATGACAATGTCAGCTGCCTGCTGTGAAAGTCCTCGATTCTTGAGTGCCGTCCTGACAACACTGCACCGACCATATTGATCTTCTTCGCCAACGGATGTTGTTGCCCATTGTGTGGTAGAACTAGTAGATCTTGATGCCTGGGTAACCTGACCGGAAAATCAACAAGAGCATCCATAAACATATGGATCCATGTTTGCGCTTTCCATAAAAGAAATATCAATATAGCTTTTTCCACCTTATCAGCCTTAATTTTATTGATGACCTTAATTGCCAATCAGATTAAATGGTGGAAATATATAAGGCGACATGTCCTTCTAACACAGACTAAAAGCATCACTTTGAAATCCACCGGGTTCAGGAAACCAAAAAAGCACAAAATCTTACAAAGACATTCTTTTTTAGCATCCATTCAGTCGAATCTGAAAAGTTCCTTGAATCAAAATCTGCGGTATTCAGAATGCCTGGAACGTGAATCGCAGATATGTAGATATTTATACATATACACCATTCCCAAATTGATTTTGCGATAGAATCCATAACCGCCGAATTCATTCCTCCCATGTCATTGACATACATGTACTTTATAGCAGAAACATTGTCTGATTGTATTTCTATATGAGTATCATGTGAATTAACATATAATGATTGCAACACATACCAAATAGCCAACAACTCCAAAACATTGATAGACCATACAGATTCCTGTGCATTCCATCTGCCATTAGCATGTCTTCCCGTACTCAATTCTACTGTACCCCAGTCTTGCAACAATGCATCAGTTCTACACTGGTATGCAATCATTTTACCATTTTTCTGCTCAACATTCTGAATCCACCATGAAAGTTCACGCCTACTTCTGTCCGATAGTTTAACCTTTTTTTCAAAATCTGTGCTTGAACGTAAACCAAGAATTTTATTCCTTTCAAGTGTTCGTTAATGTAAAGGAGCTTCAAAAACAGCGTAAAAGCATTAATCAACAAACCGGTACCAATAAATGAAGCAAGGTCTCGAATCACAATAACCTTGTGTTTTAGAAGATTTGTCGCTTTTGTAATAATTTTTTGCATTTTCTCTTCAGTAAGCAAAACTCTGAATTCAACTGTGTCAATAATAAATCCAAAAAATACTATTCTTTGCATAGGTACAAGTACCGATTTCTTGTAATTAATTGTGAACCCTAGAGCAATAAACGTGTCAACAATGGTTTTTGTATTGGCTTTACAAACCGAATTCATGTTCAGTGAATCATCTATGTACTATGAACAGCATATACCGTGTTGCCCAGGGCCGTAGCCACGTTCAGGCGAACCGAGGCAACTAACCGAGGCAGTTGCCTCGGTAGAAATTTTGCCGATTTATTTTTTATGATGTGGGTCGCGCTACGCGCTCCCACTGGATACACGTTTCATAAGATTTGCCTCGGTAGATTTTTACCTCTGGCTACGGCCCTGTTGCCTAAAGAAACTATACACTGGTTTTAAAATCTTAGTGAAAATATATGGCGCCAGTGACAGTCCAAATGTGAGGCATGTGAAACAGTACAAAACACCATTCCTATAAAATTTCAAGTACTTTTCAAAATCTTTATTGATAGGTACTGAAAAATAAGCTTGCTCCATATCGACAGATGTAAGAAAATCATTTTCTTGCAACAGATCGAATAAAACACTGAAAAATGATAATAACTCACAAATTTATTCAGATTTTGAAGATTAATTACTGGTCAAAATTGACCATCAGGTTTAGAAACAATAAATAATGTGGAAATAAACTCATCCGGTTCTGAAACCGACACCACAATTGCACCAAAAGAAGGTTTGATCATGTCCAGCCGTGTGCAAACGTTTGATGTGGCCTGAGGGAACTGTTTGAACCCCAAGGCCGCAGGCCGCGGGTTCAAACAGTTCCCGAGGGCCACAGCAAACATTTGCACACGGCTGGACATGATCAAACGTTATTGTTACATCTCCAACAAAAAACTGATGTAATTTGAGCATTATATTCAGTATTTTCAGTACTTTTATAAATCGTCCCATTCAAGTAGATAATTTTCGGTATTCATATTCCGGGGCCGCGTCATGAACGTCATGAAGTAGTGACGTCATGAAGGCACTTTCGTGTAGTGACGTCATGAAGGCACTTGGTCTACGTGTGGCACCGGAATGAGCATTGTCTAAAGCCATATGCAAACAGCGCGCGCTATATGTGTGCAAACAACGGAAACCATAATGCTTAATAATTTTTGGACTTCATTGTCTACAATGTCCCATTTTTTGGCATTAAATGGAATCTCATTTGGAATTCTATACTGAATGGGCTGTTTGTCAAAATCAATACAATAACCACTGACCACATCTAAAACCCATTGGTCATCGGTAATATTCCTCCACATGTCCAAACATGACTTTAATTTACCCACCGATGACTTCAGTTGTCGTTTGGGGGAGCTGACGCTTAAGCAACCCCTCTACGAACTGGTCTTCCTCTAAATGGCCTTGATCAGCTCTGTATGTGATATGGCTGATACCTGTTAGCACCATAAGACCGGGGATACTGCTCATATCCCCTGCGAAATTGTTGACTATTACCACGGCCTCGCCAGGTTGGTTTATACTGGCCGTAAGGTTCTTTACCAATATAAGAAGCAGATTCACAGGCCTTAATTTCCTTGGCCACCTCATCACCAAACAGTTTTGATGTTATTGGCGTGGAAATGTTACACAGTCCAAAATTCTTTTTCTTTCAATGTGGGCGAATGTTATATTTTCTCCGCACAGATAGATTATATTGTACCTGCTCAATTAACGTCAGACTATCTGAAAGTAATGTCTTAGCCCCTTGATCAAGAGTGCCACTGTTGGCTTTCAATGTCTCCACAAGCTTCACCATGGGAATCATGGCTACCGCCACCAAATTTTGTACTTCGGATATCCCCCGATCCTGTCTGTGTATACCTTCCTATCCAGTATTTTCCACACTTCAGAATTCACAAGAGGTGGACCAGCTCTGTCTACGTTTTCTGGAACTTTGTATTTTGTAACAATATGCTCTGTGTCGCACTGAGACGTACATGCCATGTTAATCAAGTTTGCGAAAGACTTCGGAATTGCCTTGTCCTTATCCATCATTTTCAATCTTAGAGGTTGCCACTCCTCAATATCGGAATCTGAACCGAAAAGTTCTCGTTCTATGTCTTTTGACTGGGATGGGCCTGGCAATTCTCAATCGGAAATGTCCTCACAATCTACTTCAACGTGTAAATTGGGTCTAACCCCATAACCAAATTCATCGTCTTCGAGTTCATCATTGTCAGAGACAAACTGATAATTTTCTTTATCCTGAATTCCCAGTTTCGCCCTAAGTGGCAAAAATATTGTGTTCCGATAATTTATTAATGTCAAGATAAGACAGGGGCGATTTCTTGGCCTTTGGCTTAGACTTTGTAGTTTTCTTGCTGTTATTGTCAGTAAACCGAGTCGTATCAACAGAAACTTTCTTTGGGATAGTTACCACAGACGTTACACGTTTTTTACCCTTCACGGGGCTCTTTCCACGTTTCTTTTTCGGGGAAAGCATAGCCTCCGAAACTTGCACGTTATCGTCCACCATAGGCGTATCAATGATATCACCCGACACAAAACCAGAAAAGTCCGAATCGGACATACTGAGGACATCTCATTTTTGTGAGAATACTTACTGCTCACACCCGGTAATATAACCTGGACAGCGTCCTAGGTCGAGTTCTTAATTCTTAGAATAAATAAGATGTGTAATAATATCGCATACACGAATATTAGCTAATTATTTTCAAACATAAAGTCGAACCACGTTTCTTCATTGAACGCCAGAACAATTATGACTTCCAGATTGAAGAGTATTCCATTATATACAAGGGTGCTCTCGATTTTTTGTTGCAAGCTTTGAACCGCGAACAATCGAACTATATCGGAATGATATGCTATTGTATACATGCGAAAGCCAGAGGCTTTGCGAGAAATAATGGATTATCTCTCCCTTTTCGACTTAGAATTTGGCAATTTTGCCTTGTAACTTGTAAAACATTTTAACTAATAGCTACACAACTGAAACTTGGTATGAAGCTTCCTTATGATGAATAGATATGCAAAGTTTATTTCTATTTTTTATTCAACCCCCGGCTCATGGATTATCTCCCCCTTTTTGACTTGGAATTTTGCCTTGTAACTTGTAAAACTTCTAAACCATAATAGCTGGAGGCTTGATGCTGGCTATAGCTTCTTTATGATGTGTAGATGCACAAAGTGAATTTTTATTTTTTGCTTTGACACTGAGCTATGGATTATCTCCCCCTTTTGAGCTTGGAATTTTGCCTCGTTTACTATCAAAGCGATATGTGGGGCATCCGTGTTATATGAACACATTTTCTAGTTATTCACGTTGACAGTAACTGATTCGCTGTCAAAACAACAGAATTATGAGATATTAAAGCAAATTATGCAATAAATAGCAAGCAGTTCTGCATTTGCTGAGCTGTGTTTCATAACAATCAGTCATTGCATTAGGCCATCCATAATTATATCTCCGTTTCCTGTAACCCGACCGACCCGCTAAAAACGGTGCGCCCCAATTTTTTTTATTGCAATTCCGTTTACATGTACAACATTTTTTTTAATATTTTTTTTCAATTTAGTGCTACAATGTGTTAAAAGGGTTAATATAATATCTGGCCCTAAATGGCATACATGTTCATACAACAACACATACAGCAATTGACATACTTTTATTGCAAGACTTGCAATATTGAATTTAAAAATTATTAATATTAAAAAGGTACAATATTTTAACACTTGCAATGCAAGTGTTAAAAATTATTAATATTAAAAAGGTACAATATTTTAACACTTGCAATGCAAGTGTTAAAATATTGTACCTTTTTAATATTAATAATTTTTAAATTCAATATGTCATGTGACAGAAAAAAAAAGAAATTGTCTACCGACCGACCCACTTCTAAAATTCTGGGTCTCGTTACAGGAAACAAACAATTTTGTAAGGTCTGCCTTATAAAGATATTGAAGGAAATCTACTGTACACACATCCAAAAATCATGATGTCATGTCATTCTCACACCACATGATCCAGCACTCTGATCCAGGGGCCGTTTCACTATAAACTTCCTACGACTAAAATGTTTGTAAGTGCAAAATTATGATAGTCTGTAAACATCACATTAACAATGTTTTCTTGTAAACAAGTATTGGATTTACATTTATTGAGCATAGGCTGCATATGCAGCCTTATGCTCAATAAATGTAAATCCATCAATTGAAATTTCCAGACGATTCTAAATTTGAACTTACGAACATTTTAGTCGTGCAAAGTTTAGTGAAACGGCCCCCAGATACATGTATGACCTTGCTAGTGAACGGAGCTCCAGATAAGCTTTGTGTCTAAAGAGTATTATACCCCCTGATTTCAAAATAAATGCATATTTTATGTTTACAAATGGATTATTGATTTTCGGTATCATTAAATAGAGAACAAATTATCAGAACATAAAACAAATTTAACCATTCACTTATTTGAGTGTATTATTACTTATTCACTTATTTATATTGTAAAATAGTTGCAAAAAGCAAACTAAGTAAATTTTCAACTTTATTACAGTATTCCCACTACTCATTTTGAAAATCAATGCGTATTTTCACATTGCTGTGAGTATTTTGTACTCCCACTGTTGATAATCAATGCGTATTCAGCTAAAATAAGTGTGTAAAATACGCCTATACGCACCTTATCTGGAGCTCTGCCCTAATCAACAAATACATCAATCAATTTTTCAGCTACAAATGTAAATACGGTGACCAGTTTATGGACAATGGCTTTTGGGTGGACGGAAATGGAAATTTGCAGTACAATTGGGGCGGCGCACACTTACATGGCAAGGTAACTAAATCTACAGTTGACACTCGTTTACTCAAAGTACAGGGAACAAAGGAAAATACTTTGAGTTAATGAAAAGTTGAGTTAGCGAGAGTTATTATATAGGAAAACATGTACTTGGGACCAAGAATTTGAGTTATTATAGGAATGAATGGCCTTTTTGTGGAATTTATCGGGGTATAAACTTGGAAAAGTCGCGGGAATACTGGACGAAGGCCGGAAGGCCTCGTCCAGTATTCCCGCGACTTTTCCAAGTTTATTTCCCCGATAAATTAAAAAAAAAAAGGCCATTCATTCCTTATAATTCCAGCATTTGAAATAAATTCATCAAGAAAATGTGTTCATTTTCCGTTTTCTTAAGAATTATTTTAACTGCGCCTCACGGTTACGGAAAGTAGTTCGGCATATGGGAGTTTACTGGGATATAAATTTTGGACAGAGACTTGCTACGGGCCAATCAAATGTTAAGGAATTGTGTAAATATTTTTGTGCTGGAATTATCAGTAGTTTGACTTGAGAGTTTGAGGTAACGGGTGTAGACTGTAGTTGTGGAACGTAACACTTCTCATACTCCTGCGGCATAAAGAGTTTCAATGTTTTGTGATCAGTGTAGATCCAGATCAGCCTGTGCGTCCGCACAGTCCGCAGATTCTCTATATTTCTCCAGAACTTAACGATATTAGTGTATTGGTACATGTATAACATCCTAGAAATATTGCACCAAACGCATGTCATCATGATATTACTAATATCACCTGACATTACGCAGACATGAACAAATTAAACTTGACAATTTCTGGACCAATTTTCAATATGTAACTCTTGTTAAGCCACCGCAACGATAGTTGTCAGTGACAAAAAAGTGTTTAGCCTGTCCGTCTGTCAGTAGAAAATTGTTCTTGTCTGGTGAACTACTTCAACAGTTTTTGGCCAATTCTATTCATTCAGTATACAGCCCTACCATCAAGTGCAGGAGTGTGTAACGTAAACATTTTCGCTGTCCCACCAATCCATCCGCAATTATGCCCCTTTTTTGACTCTGAAAAGTTTGTTTTTTCCTTGTCCGTCGAACTACTTCTACAGTTTTTGGCCAATTCTCTTCATACTTAGTATACATTCCAACCATCAAGTGCAGGAGTGCTAACAAAAAAATTTCCCTGTCCCACCAATCCATCCACAGTTATGTCCCTTTTTCTCCAATCACTCACTCGGTGATTGCTGTTGTATTCATGAATGCTCAACAGCGGTGGCATTTTGTTTTGAAAATTTATCCCTCTAAGTATACTTAGACCTAAAAGAAAAATATGATTGTTTCCGGTTACCCGACCCTACCCAGATTTTTACCGACCCTAAACTGTAATAATAAAAGTAAAAAAAGAAATCACTGAAATCATCCCATAAAATGTGTTGTTTAGCGTACATTATATCAACTTAATAGTTATCTATGACATGAACTACTCTAATTGGGCGTGGATCTGATGTCAATAGAAGACAATTTTTTTTTACAAAATAAAATCTTTTTCCTACCTATTCCTTTTTTTAGCGTAATAGGAAACAAACAATATTTGTTTGGCCTTTGGAAGATAAGTATAATTTGCATTCTAATTCACTCTATAAATATCACGCAATCTGATTGGCTGATGGTCATACATTACAGGTATATCATTGTTGATGAATGGTCACAAATTATTTCAATTAATACCGCGGGGCACATCACTCACGTACGATGAATATATTCCTACGCCAATACTCAGATTGAGGTCCATCAATTTACTCTGCCACCAAATGACCAAAAACGTGGGAAAACTCGCATAGGATGTCCCAAGTGGTATTCTGGTATTATTTTCAAAGACAAAGCTGGCTTTCATCTGAAACGTCCTGGTGACCTGTAGCCGATTTCACCAACATTGAAAAGTATACAAAACAGAAAGTATGTATCCTGTGTAATGTTACACCTCATATGGTAGTATATCACAAATGATTAGACAAGTTATCACAATATTTATCAACATCAGGAAGTTTCACAGGCAGCGGCCATTGCCATTTTTGTCGCGCCTGCTTTAGCAGAAGTTGCGACTATAGTCGTCGCTTTTCCCTGTCCGCGTCGTCGTTGTCCGAAATGTCAAAAAGTTTGTACAAGCTTCGTCATCATCTGATCATGGTATAGCTTAATATTACTAGATGGATTGCTTCAATATTTGGACACTTGAGCATTTGGAACACACCATGTTCGTCCATGATCATGTTACGGTAAAATGCCTTGGCAGACGTGACACCGCTTCCGTGGCGGAATTCTTGTTTTGCTAAGAGATCGCCCCGGAGGGACATTAACAGCGCAAAGTAGTAAATGAGGCATTTATAATTCTAATGATGCATTTATTGCTTTTATTATTGAAATATAATGAAATCAGCAACATAAACATATACACATTCATGCAAAAATGGCTAATATCTTGTCATTTTATTGGAACTATTTTCTTCCTAGAAATTGATTTGTGTGATCCGTCCAGTATGACCTGTGCAACCATCTTGCACTCCGCGGTACAATTTTCCAACTAGACTCGATACAATTTGCAAAGCAGTAAATGAGTGCATTAGAAATACTGTAAACCAACTAATATTCGCGCGCAAGATTGAAAATCGCGAATGTAAATCTCCTTGAATATTTCCGCATTAATCCTAGCATAAGATTGTTAAAAATATTTTGCTAATATATGTCGGGGCCTCTTATTAATTATATTTACCGATCCCATATATCACGGTGTCATCTGGTGACACTAGTTAATCCTGGTTGTTTTGAATGAACTATATTGATACGTGTTCGGCATCGTGTATTCCAGTAGAAAAACCGGTAATATAATTCTATAATATTTGAACAGTTTGAAAACTCGTGCAAAACAGCTTCGGGATCAAATTTACAACACCATTATCTTCTATTGTTTAACCGACTCTGATTGGTCTAAAGTGACACGCCTGTGACAAGTCAGCTTGTTGTGTTAAAAGAGATGCCGCGGTGTCAGTTTGAAGCAAGTGTAAAGTCGACGCCGTGGGCACTTAGTCATACCGATAATTGAAAGAATACACACGATTGCTGAGGTCATTCACTCATACACCACGGCTTCTGTTTTCTGAATGGGACCGCTATCCTGACAAATCATGGCTTATTCCATCAGCGGAAAGTCTGGTAGACCAATTTGCGGATTATCATCATGGTTTACAATGTTCGAAATTCACTCAATTAAATATTGATTAATACATCAGCGGACAATGCGAATCAGTACTAGGCCGTTTATATACCCAGGGTGAACATATCGTTCATTTACTTAAAAGTTAAATGGAGGAGTATGATTGACACAGCGAGGTCAGCCCAATGTACAGTGTACCGTTTCAGCAGTTATGTTTCCGGGTAAAAAATGGCCATGAAAACATATTATTTCCAAAATTGGCAGCGAAACTTAATAGCGCACATCGTCATACCGCGAACGATAATCATTGCGAATATGGCCATGAAAATCGCGAAATTTAGTAGCCGCAAAATTTAGTTGGTTTACAGTAGGTTAACCGCATTGTAATTTTGATATTTGCGGTGTATATCAGAAAATGATAGGTCGAAAAACATGTTTAAAGGCTCCGCTAACGTGTCGCCATTAAACAGATTTTCCGACCTATCACTTTCTGATATACGCAGCAAATATCAAAATTACAATACAGTTAACCCTATAATGTTGGTGTTACAGTGTGCGTGTGGGCAGCTAGGGTCCTGTATGGATCAGGCCGCGTCCTGCAACTGTGATGGCAGCACAGACACCCGCTTTGACACCGGCAAGGTCATCGATAAGGCACTGCTGCCCATCACACGCGTCGTTTCCGTGACAATCATCGGCAGGGGCTACGTTACCATTGGCGACGTCAACTGTGCTGCGCGGCCATTTGGTAAGTATGCAGTAACCCTTCATGTACATGTTCAACAGTAGCCGATTTCATCAAAATTGCAAAGTATACTTTTCTAGCAAAGTATACTTTGAGGGAGAAATTTTCAATTTAATGATAAATTTATTATTTTTTATTATACTGAATTTATTACATTATCACAGCCATTTTGGCTGTGATAATGTAATAAATTCAGTATAATAATTCTGCATACTTTTAATCATCAACTATATGCAGTCGTTAGTTCTATATGACATAATGCATTTTGGGAAAAATAAATGATTACATGTACTCCCTCAAAGTATGCTTTGCTAGAAAAGTATACTTTGAGGGAGAAATTTTCAATTTAATGATAAATTTATTATTTTTTTATTATACTGAATTTATTACATTATCACAGCCATTTTGGCTGTGATAATGTAATAAATTCAGTATAATAATTCTGCATACTTTTAATCATCAACTATATGCAGTCGTTAGTTCTATATGACATAATGCATTTTGGGAAAAATAAATGTTTACATGTACTCCCTCAAAGTATGCTTTGCTAGAAAAGTATACTGTTGGTGAAATAGGCTACTGATATACTTCATTCAGAGAAACACATATACATACATAGTTTCCAACGACAAATTGTGTCCGGAAATAATCTATTCTGTGAAACACATATAAATACACTTCCGACGATAAAGTGTGTCCAAATATTTAGTTTTAACCCTTAACCCTTTCAACACCAAGTAACTTAATAGGATGTTCCATGCCAATGTTTCACGCTATTTCATTAATTTTGTTCATTCAAATTATCCCATTCTTCTAAAAGGGTATTCTGTACGACGTTTAAAATTATTAACAAACAGTGGAGATCCTGATGAGACGGCTCATTACGAGCCGGATCATCTGGATCTGCACTGTTTGCAAAAATTGTCTATAGAGGTCTGTGGTGTTGAAAGGGTTAAACCACTATCTTATTTTTTTTTGTCGTCTGCTGATTATTTTCTATTTTCCATTTTTATCATCAAAAACATGCTTCGACAGCACTTTAGAATAATTTACAACATGCTTGACAGCACTTCAGAATCATTTCCATTGGAAATGATTCTGAAGTGCTGATTCTCACAGTAAATAAGTGCTGTCAAAACATGTTTTTATTGAGAAATAAGGCAAGATATAAAAGCAACATCCGACGACAATTGTTGTGAGTAGCAGTCTAAGGGTTAATACGGTTTCTCGAAATAACAATGCATTTGGATAAAATTTGATTTGGAAAACCCTTGTTTATAGTGTGTTTTGATATCAAGTTTATCAGGCAAGGTTAGGAAACGCGTAGGAATTCCAAGGCTTGCCAATTTGTACTCTGAAACTTTTGTCAACTTCTGACTTAATTATGAAAATATTGTAAATTTTATATACGTATTTAATGTTACGCGAAGGTACAAAATCTCATGGCGTGTCTCAAATGTCAGTGATAACAATTCCCACTGAAATCCGCTTCAGCGGTCTTCTATTACAGAAGATAGTACTGTATGAGACCAAGTGGGTGGGGTAATGGATTTATTTTTAATGGGCATTTTTGGTGTCACATGTCTTGAGTCTTAATTCCCAGAGGTGAATGAAGCAAATTAATATTGGGGAGGCGGCAGTCGACCCGAGTGAAGCGAGGGAGTGCTAGGGGGGTCCGCGTGCATGCCCTCCTCCCCCCCCCCCCGGATTTTCCCCTCAATTGTACATGTACTTGAACAGTAATATATAGGATTTGGTACTAAACCTATTGACCCGGCCTTCAATGACCTTAGCTGTTGATAGGCCGTTAAACTCCAACAAACATATTAATACTAATATTTTTTTCATATGGAAAATATCTCAAATATGTCACAAACTGTGCGAATCAGATCTGATTCTATTCTGCAGTGGAATCCTATGAGTGGAATCGCAACTCTGGCTATGGACAGAATGGGAGTAGATTGCAAGAGTTACCGTTCGCAACTATCAAATTGCCTGCACATCTACTGAGAAAACGGGAATTAAAATATAATATGCGACTTGACCAGCGTAAACCCAGATCAGCCTGCGCATACGCGCAGTCTGATCAGGGCCTACGTTGTTCACCATTCAGCCGCGGCAGCTGCCTTATAGTGTTTACTGATACCCCTGACAGATATCCCTGAAAGCTGTCATGATGCCAAGTTCAATAAGAAATATCGCATCAAGAAGAGCGGGCCCCAGGTGCTAGACTTTGACGGGCCCAACGGACCCTTGAAGCCCATGCTGGCCCACTGTGACATGACCACCTATAAGCATGTAGGAATCACAGTCATCACAACAGTGCCGTAAGTAAACTTTTCTCTGTAACCCTTTCACCCCTATGGCCATAAAAAAAGTACTGGTACTTTGGTTCTCAGATATCGCCGCGTCCGAAAAATCCCTGCGTGTTGAGCATTTTATCGCCATGGAGAATTAACATTGTACCTTAAATTCGCCACATGATGAATAAAAAACACTACCATGCAAAAATATGTTAACCCATTTCAGTCTAAGGATACGATCATTTTTGTTGAAAAAATCTCATTATTTTGTTTATTTCTCCATAAAGGTATATGTTGTTACCACTCATTTGAACCTTCTCGTTGAGACGGTTCAAATGAGTGGTAACAACATATACTTTTGAGATGAAATAAAGAAAATATGATTCTTTCCCCTAAAAATGATGAATAAAAAACACTACCATGCAAAAATATGTTAAATCCAATTGTGTCTGACGAAATTCTGGTTATTATACCCCCCGCATATACCCCCCGCAACGAGTTGTGGGGGGGTATACTGGAGTCAGGTTGTCCGTCCGTCCGTCCGTCCGTGCGTCCGTGCATCCGTAAACTTAACATCAGAGAAATATTGTTATAACTTCTATTTCCTTCATCTAAAATGCTTGATATTTCACACATGCATTCCTGTAAGGCTCTACTACCATGCTGTGCCAAATCCACGACCGTCCAACCCCTGCAAATCCCAAGGTCAAGGTCAAATACTTAGTCCGTAAACTTAACATCAGAGAAATATTGTTATAACTTTTATTTCCTTCATCTAAAATGCTTAATATTTCACACATGCATTCCTGTAAGGCTCTACTACCATGCTGTGCCAAATCCACGACCGTCCAACCCCCGCAGATCCCAAGGTCAAGGTCAGATACTTAGTCTCTTTACAAAACTTAACATCAGAGAAATATTGTTATAACTTCTATTTCCTTCATCTAAAATGCTTAATATTTCACACATGCATTCCTGTAAGGCTCTACTACCATGCTGTGCCAAATCCACGACCATCCAACCCCCGCTGATCCCAATGTCAAGTTCAAATACTTAGTCTCTTTACAAAACTTAACATCAGAGAAATATTGTTCTAACTTCTATTTCCTTCATTGAAAATTCTTATTATTTCACTTGTGCATTCCTCTAAGGTTGTACTATCATGCTGTGACAAATCTACGACTGTCCAACCCCCGCTGATCCCAAGGTCAAGGTCACATACTTAGTCTCTTTACAAAACTTAACATCAGAGAAATATGTTATAACTTCTATTTCTTTCATTGAAAATTCTTAATATTTCATATGCTGTGACAAATCCCCGCTGATCTCGAGGTCAACGTCACATACATACCGTATAACCTTGAATTAATGCCCCCTCCTAATAAACGCGCCCCGGCGGTCCTTACTAATTTTTTAATTTTTTTTGCTGGCTAATAAACACCCCCCCCCCCTTTTGTAAAATGTAACGCCTCCGGGGGCATTAATTCGAGGTTATACGGTAGTCTCTTTACAAAACTTAACATCAGAGAAATCGGTTATAACTTCTATTTCCTTGCTCGGATCTGCTTCACATTTCACACACTCATTGCTCCAATGGACCTCTACCATCCTGTGACAAATTCACGTTCATGCCGCTCGCGCTAATCCCAGAGTCAAGGTCACAAGCCCACACACTTGGAAATTTTTACATATTTTAAGGGTACCTGGGCCCACGCGGGGGGTATTCCGTAAGCCTCGCTTACTGACCAATCTAGTTTTTAACGTCTTAAGAGGTTATTGTAACTTTTATATAGAGCATATATATGCATCTGGCAACTCAAAAAAATCAAGTATCTTGAACAAAAAAAAAAATCCGCCCTCCCGCGTCACATTCCCCGAACCCCGTATCTGAGAACCAATGTACTTATTTTTTAGTTAATTTTCCTTCCCATCCTCTCTCTCTCTCTCTCTCTCTCTCTCTCTCTTCTCTCTCTCTCTTCTCTCTGTCTCTCTCTCTCGCTCTCTCTCTCTCTCTTCTGTCTCTCTCTCTCTCTCTCTCTTCTGTCTGTCTCTCTTCTGTCTGTCTGTCTGTCTGTCTGTCTGATCTGGAGCTCTGGTCATCTAGTATATTTTCTACACAAAATTGGCCGCTGGCTGAAAAATGAACCATACAACGTTTCCAGCAAGCGTAGCCCCAGATCAGTCTTTGAATCTGCTCAGTCTGATTAGGGCATACTCTGTTCGCCATTAAGTCGCATATGCAGCTCAATAAATGTGAATCCAATAATACAAGAAAACATTGTTGCACTTACGAATATTTTAGTCGTACAAAGTTTAGTGAAACGGCCCCCAGGATCTACAATTACCGCAGGTCATTTTTCACAGCCAGTGTTGATACATTTTAACATTTCACACACACATTTACCCTTTATTTTCATGCCACAACACATCACAGAAAATCCTACTGTCTGTTTCACGAAACCTGCCTGTATTTTGCAGCCATATAAACAATGCAAAAACAACATTTTTTTGGATAATATTAAATTATAGCAAACTTTAAGAATGAGCCATCTTTTGTCGTAAAATTTAGTCAAATATTGATTTTATTACGAAAAAATTAGTTGCTTATGGAAATTTAACATGGGAGAAAAGGAGTTGGAAGAGCTGGGGGAGGAGACAAAAAACAAAACAGAAATGGAAATATGACTCTGAAACCTGACTAGATAGTTTGGAAATGATCTAATTATGAAAACAAAAGTTAGATTTTGAAAATCAGTTCACGATTTCTGAAATTAGAAAAAAATCCCATCAATATTATTGGATCAAATTTCACAAAATAAAATGAAGGCTGCTCATTCTTATATTTTGCTAAAATTTAATATTATCGAAAAAAATATATGTTTTTGCTTAGTTTATATGGACGTAAAATTTGGGCAGGTTTCGTGAAACAGACAGTAAATAATGTTCTCAGTTCATGTCAAAAGTATATGTCTTGAGACGGTTCAAGTGAGTGGTCACACCATATTCATTGGATGAGACAAAAGTTTTGGGAACAAATTGATTTTTTTTATGCCCATAAACGACTTTGACACATGTAATGGTTTAACACCATGACTCCCACCACACACTAGGCAAGACACAGAAGTTACAACGGCCGGCAATAACACTGTGACGTATGTTGCCGACGATGATGCTATGAACAAGCTTGTTGAACTATCTGAGTTCTGTATGCAAGAGGCTGGCTATGAATGCACAGTACGTACACATACACATACCACAGGTGGAAGACTCGGACCTGTGACACACAAACAAAAAATTCCCATTACAAAAAACCATTACCCCACCCACTTGGTCTCATACGGTTCTATATTCTATTATAATAGAAGATAGTACTTTGACACAAAAAAAAATTCCAATTACAAAAAAAACATTATAATTATAATGTAATTCTATTATAATTCCAGCATTTGAAATAAATTCATCAAGAAAATGTGTTTATTTTCCGTTTTCTTAAGAATTATTTTAACTGCGCCTCACGGTTACGGAAAGTAGTTCGGCGTGGGAGTTTACTGGGATATAAATTTTGGACAAAAACTTGCTATGGACCAATCAAATGTTAGGGAATAGTGTAAATATTTTTGTGCTGGAATTATTACCCCATGGGAATTTTGTGTGTGTCACATGTCAGAGTGTTGCACGTACATGAGAAACTTACATTGTACATCACATTCTAGGTTGGCTCTAGGATTTTGAAATTAGTAGCCAAAAGTAACCCTCACTACGCGGGAGACAGAAATTTTCGTCTGTTGTTTTTCATTTTTGCCTTAATTCTTAACAAAAAAAAACCCTGTTTTGACAGCACATGAGAGTGGAGACGATTCTCATGCGCTGTCGACACAGGTTTTTGTCGAGAAATATTGAAAATATAACATTTCCAGCAGACAACAATATTTAATTCAGTGTAGTAAGGGTTAACTGTTACCGTGCAGGGTTTATTTTCGCAATTTTGGGAACATGACCCATACCCCAGGTCTGGAAATTGGGGATTTTCGCGGCGTATTCATCCAAATTGGTTTTAACTTCAATAAAGATCACAGAACAGATATTAATGCCTATACAAGTAAAACCTTGTAGACACTTCCACTAATAACAGTAATATAGCTGAATACTCCGACACAGAAAGTAATGGCAAATAATAATAATAATAATAAAAAAAAACAATATTTTTTTGGTAACTTCATTTTGGGAATTTTCGTTTGAGAATTGGGAAAAAAAGTCTTTTTGCGATAAGAACGTCAAAATAAAACTCTGCCGTGAAAGAAAAAGGCAATAAACATTTGTAAATTTTTCAAATAATTTCTGTAATATTCACAGGCAGCAAGGTTTTAAATGGCTTTTGTATGTGAAAATAACACAGTTTGATCCTATTTTCCACATTTTAATACCCACAAATTACATTTATTAGAATAACTACGGTATATTATTTTGTGACTTCCCGGGATGTGGATCTTCCTATTTTTAGAGGATTTCCCCTTTTTGTCGAGCCCGCTTGCGGAAAGCGAGACATAGTGATCACAATGACGTCCGGGAGCCCGTTTCACTAAACTTCTTACGACTAAAATGTTCGTAAGTGCAGATTTAGAATAGTCTGTAAATTACAATTGATGGATTTACATTTATTGAGCATAGGCTGCATATGCAGCCTATGCTCAATAAATGTAAATCCAATACTTGTTTGCAAGAACACAATGTTATTGTGAAATGTACAGACTATCATATTTTTGCACTTACGAACATTTTAGTCGTACGCAGTTTAGTGAAACGGCCCCCGGGTGTCCGGGTGTCTGTGCGTCCGTGCGTGTGTCCGTCCGTCCGAAATATGTGTTAAAAGTTTTTAAATACCTTATATCTCTGCAGTCCTAAGTCACATCGACTTGAAACTTCATATGCTTATTAGTCATCATCCATATATTCATGCGGCCCCTGTGCCCAAGGTCAAGGTCAAATGACTTAGAAGTTTGCGTTAAATTTTTGTTAAAATTTGTGTTAAAGTTTTCAAATACCTTATATCTCTGCAGTAATAAGTCACATTGACTTGAAACTTTGTATGCTTATCAGTCATCATCCATATATTCATTCTGTGTCCCACTCATGCGGCCCCTGTGCCCCTAGGTGAAGGTCAAATGATTTAGAAGTTTGTGTTATTATAAAATCTGCGTTAAAGTTTTTACATACCTTATATCTCAACAATTGTTACTCCAATTTACTTCCAACTTCCAATACTTCCTTTTCATCATCCATATTTTCATTCCATAGCCTGCCATGTGGTCCACATGCCCAAGGTCAAGGTCAAATGACTTTGAAATTTGTGTTACATTTTAAGTTTTAACATACCTTATATCTCCACAACACTTACTCTGATTTACTTCAAACTTCTTTTTTATCATCCATATTTTCATTCTATAGCCCACCCATGCGGCCCACATGCCCAAGATCAAGGTCAAATGAGTTAAAATTTGTGTTAAAGCTTTTACATACCTTATATCTCCGCAACCCTTAATTCAAACTTAAAAAAATACACTCTGAGACCATCAAATGCCTCGGCGGGCTCGACATGCGGGCCACGGCCATCTGATTTTTTCACAATTTCCTGTTGGTACCTCTGTACGACCTGTACATGTTCATGGTGATGACAAACACACGGGCAAATTTATATGAATTGATGCACTGCTACATTCGCAAACATACAGTGTACATCTACATTTACCTATACGATACAACTACCGTAATACATCTATATGACAATATTACAATGCATGTATATCACATAACTACTGTCTGTTCCATGTTTTGCTGCCGACAAACTTTTGGCTATTAAACATAATCTACATAATGTACTTTTTAGCTCACCTGAGATAAGCTCATGTGAGCTATTGTTACCGCAATGTGTCCGTCGTCGTCGTCCGTCGTCCGTCTTCGTCCGTGAACATTTTCAAACGTCTTCTCCTCAGTAACCATTGGGCCTATAGTCACCAAACTTCATGGTCATGGTCCTTAGGTAGGGGGATTTCAAAATTGCTAATATGACGTCATTACGTAATCCAAGATGGCCGGCGTCTAAAAATAGCACAAATTCTTAAAAAAATCTTCTTCGCAAGAACTGCCAACCGGATTTCGACAAAACTTGGTAGGAATGATCGATGTATAATACTCTTTCAAAGTTGTTAAAATGGTGACCCCGGGGTCAAAAATGGGCGTGGACCGTGGTGTGGGGTCAAATTGGGGTCAAATTTTATTTTTGACCGAATATGGTCATGTCATATATCAAATTGAAGGTATCAACGAGGCGATCACTCTGGTGCATTTTTGTCGAAATCGGATGGTTATGTCATCCAAGATGGCCGCCGAAAGGTGAAAAGGTCGTTCTTTTATTAGAGATTTCAAAATTCTTCTTCACATGATCCACTTGGCCCATGGTAGCCAAACTTAAAAGTCATGGTCCATGGGTGAAGCCTTTTCAGATTTGTTAAAATGGAGGTCATCGCTAATCCAAGATGGCCGCCATCTAAAAATAGCATAAATTATTAAAAATTCTTCTTCTCATGAACCGCTAGCCGGATTTCGACGAAACTTGGTAGGAATGATCGATGTACAATGCTCTTTCAAAGTTGTGAAAATGGTGACCCCGGGGTCAAAAATGGGCGTGGCTCGTGGGGTCAAATTGGGGTCAAATATTATTTTTAACCGAATATGCTCATGTCGGATGATTATGTCATCCATGATGGCCGCCGTTCGAGATTTTGAATGTCTTTTTCTCAGGAACCACATGGCCGATGCTGGCCAAACTTCATAGTAAGTTAAGATACTTGGGTGAAGCATTTTCAGATTAGGTAAAATGAGAGTCATCGCTGAATCCAAGATGACCGCCATCTAAAAATAGCACAATTTTTTTTAAAACACATTTGAACTCAATGTCACATTCTCCTCTGGTGTTCATGGAGTCAGGTGAGCGAATTAGGGCCATCATGGCCCTCTTGTTTATTGTCTCGCCCGCGAAAGCGGAAAGTGAGACTAAGGTTTTGCTTTTCTCGAGGCGGCGGCGGCAGCGGCGTCGTCATCATTCAATGTTAAGTTTTCGTGTTACGGTCATTACTTCAACACCTTATCAGCTACAGTCATCAAACTTTATACATACCTTTACTATGATAATATTATGTAGATGAATATACGAATATTCTCGGGGCGCCAGGGTCAAGGCGGAACGAGGCGAGACATTTGATTCCGCGGAATTCTTGTATAACAAAAAGGTCACCCTCCCCAAATTGTTGTATTTGATGAAATTCCATCAAATCTTGATTTTATTGCGAAAAAGCAATTTTCCTATGGGAATTTAACATTGGGGCTAAAAATAGATTTTTGGGGAAAAAAATGGAATTTGTGGACCGATTTTCAAAATCTAAGTTTTGTTTTCTTATTTACATCAGTTCCAAGCTATCTTGCCAGGTTTCAGTGTCAATTTTCAAAAAAAATATTTTTTCGACCATCCTGGTCATCTGCCATAGGAAAATCATGTTTTCACAATAAAGTCACTATTTGATGGAATTTCATCAAATAAAGACAATTGGGGAGGGTGACTTTTTTGTTATTGATGAAAAACTACTTACATTTAAATATTTTTTAGAATTTATATGTTTAATAGCCAAAACAGACAGCAGTAAAACTTCAGAACACTTACATATTTCACAGCCTTACTTACAATGCTTACCATTGCAACAAAATATTTCATGTAACAAAATCATCGTAAATTAGAGGCCAGTGGAATTCTCTAAACAGGACACCCGGGAAAGTCCCCAAAGTCTGCAGGGTGTCCCGTTTAGAGAGATTACAATATAGGAATGAATGGCCTTTTTGTGGAATTTATCGGGGTATAAACTTGGAAAAGTCGCGGGAATACTGGACGAAGCGATAAAAAATTACAATTTTCGGAAAAAAAAATATTGTAATTTTTTAAGGCCTCGTCCAGTATTCCCGCGACTTTTCCAAGTTTATATCCCCGATAAATTCCACAAAAAGGCCATTCATTCCTTATAATTCCAGCATTTGAAATAAATTCATCAAGAAAATGTGTTTATTTTCCGTTTTCTTAAGAATTATTTTGGTTACGGAAAGTAGTTCGGCGTGGGAGTTTACTGGGATATAAATTTTTGACAGACTTGCTACGGGCCAATCAAATGTTAGGGAATTGTGTAAATATTTTTGTGCTGGAATTATTGTATTATAATTCCAGCACAAACATATTTACACAATTCCCTAACATTTGATTGGCCCGTAGCAAGTCTCTGTCCAAAATTCATATCCCAGTAAACTCCCACGCCGAACTACTTTCCGTAACCGTGAGGCGCAGTTAAAATAATTCTTAAGAAAACGAAAAATAAACACATTTTCTTGATGAATTTATTTCAAATGCTGGAATTATAAGGAATGAATGGCCTTTTTGTGGAATTTATCGGGGATATAAACTTGGAAAAGTCGCGGGAATACTGGACGAGGCCTTCCGGCCTTCGTCCAGTATTCCCGCGACTTTTCCAAGTTTATACCCCGATAAATTCCACAAAAAGGCCATTCATTCCTGTAATAATAGCTATATTATTACACCTGTGTATTGTCTGTAAACCTCAGTCATACTGAGGATATGCCATTTTTATTGGGGAAAATCATAAATATTTTCTTTAAATGTGTTTCAATGTATATGTCGCGACCACCATTTGAACCGTCTCAATGAGTGGTCGCAACATATACTTTCATTGAGAAATAATTCCAGGGCCACAGCAAACGTTTGCACACGGCTTGACATGATCAAACCTTATATTATTAATACACTGCAATAGCCCGTTTGTGGCATTGACTGGTGAAATGGGGCGTATGGGTTTTTCGACCTGTGTAGATCCAGATCAGGCTGCGCGTCCACACAGTCTGATCAGGATCTCCACTGTGCATCATTCCATCAATGGAACACCCATCATGCTTCTAACATGCAATATTGATCGTTATCAGGCTATCTGTGCCATTTGATCAGAAGCTACACTGGTCACAAATCACATAAGCCCCATTTCTCCATTATCAGGGTTTTCATTAGCCCCCCCCCCCCCTCCCGGAATTCATGAGACAAAATGGCTGATCACGACTAAATTTAACCCTTAGACCGCTACACTCAACAATTGTTGTCTGCTTTTGCTTTTATATCTTGCCTTATTTCTCAATAAAAACATGGTTTGACAGCACTTCAGAATCATTTCCAATGGAAATGATTCTGAAGTGCTGTCAGAGCATGTCGTAAATTATTCTAAAGTGCTGTCAAAGCACGTTTTTGATGATAAACATGGAAAATAGAAAATATACAGCAGACGACAAAAAATTAAGATAGAGGTGTAAGGGTTAAGTGTAAAATACTAACTTAGTATGTTTTACAACTGTCCTTCAAATTCCAGGAGTCCAAATCAAAATGGTCACTATTAACCCTTAGAATGCGGGAAACGTAAATTGTCGTCTGCTGTTGTTTCATATTTTGTCTTCTTTCTGAATAAAAACATGGTTTGGCAGCACTTTAGCATCATTTCCATGGGAAATGATTATAAAGTGTTGTCAAAACATGCATTTGATGAAGAAACTGGAAAATTAAAAATAAACAGCAGACGACAAAATATTATTCAGCACTGTAAGGGTTAAAATGTTCATGTTTATGTTGCAGAATTCGCGGCTTATGGCCGATGACACCCTGTATGGGTATTTCTCGGACATACGTGGTGATCAGAAGAAGTACTGGCCCGGGGGCATGGGCGTCGACTATAACTGCGGATGTGGCATAACGGCGTCGTGCGACACCAGCAATGTCTACTGTAACTGTGACATCGTCGACGGGCAGACCCGACAGGTCAGACAATACATTGATCACTGACAATGTAAACTCCCCATGTTCCAGCTGTTAACACTACTTTAGCAGCATTACTTCTGTGATAGTCTGAACATTCTGCAGAGAAATTTGGATCGGACGGAATTGAACGTTGTTTAAACTTTGTCCGATTCATCAGCACTGGTCAAAATATGACTTGAAAATGGCTGTTGGTGTGACAGAAATCCGTACGCGGACGAATGAAAAAAAATGTTTTGCTATAAATATCATTTATAGCGAAACAGCGATATCATCTATTGTTTTAATAATATGCATACCATACCTACCTACATTTATAACGATATAATTATGAACAATATACTATAATATGGTTTACACTTCAGCACTATTTTTTAGGCCTGTGTGAATTGCCTCAATTAGCTGGATCTACCAAGCGATCTGCGTAATTTCATGAAATACGTTTACAAAATTTACAATATTTTCCGCGAATGGCGTCCAAAGTTGACAAAATTTTCAGAGTACAAATTGACAAAATTTTCAGAGAACAAATGTACAATTTGTACTCCATTCGCGGAAAATATTGTAAATTTTGTAAACGTATTTCAGAGTACAAATGTACTCTGAAAGTTTTGTCAACCTATTATGACTTTATTAATGAAAAATATTGTAAATTTTGTAAACGTATTTAATGAAATTAAGGTTCAAAACTGCATGGCGTGTCTCACATTAGTGTAGGTTATTGTTCACATATTCAATTTTTAAGGAATTAAATGTGAGGGAGCATTAGCGACCGCAACATTTAGTTCCTTAAAAATCCAATAGGTAAAGAATAATAACATACTTATAATTAGCCAGGTTTATAATGCAGTCTCCCATGTGTGTATTAATTTTCCATTTCTTGTCGGAACAGGTAGTAACTTATTGGGGTTAAATCTTGGAATATGTGAGATGAGTGGAGCACAATATTAGCCAGTGATTGGACTCGACTACCAGAAACATTACAAGTAAACAAATTCATTATTTGCTGAACACAACTACCAGAGACATTACAAATTAGGGGATAACCATGCTTTGTTTTTCGATTTGGATCGGTATGTTGGAGGTTTTATCGTCTGTGAATCAGTTTTACGGCGACGCGTTATGGTCATCTGCTGTATTTCATGTTTACCTTAATTCTTAACAAAAACCTGTTTTGACAGCACATGAGAATTGTCTCCAGTGGAGTCGATTCTCATGCGCTGTCAAAACAGGCTTTTGTCGAGAAATTTTGAAAATAAAACATATCCAGCAGACGACAAACTTGAATTCAGCGTAGTAAGGGTTAAGATGTGGCTGTGGTGTTACTGTAGACCCATTCACTTTATGTATGATTGAATTTGTACAGGATTTCTGAGTGTGACATTAGCTGTGGCTGTCGTGTTACTGTAGACCCATTCACCTTATGTATGATTGTACAGGATTTCTGAGTGTGACTTTAGCTGTGGCTGTCGTGTTACTGTAGACCCATTCACCTTTTGTATCATTGTACAGGATTTCTGAGTGCGACTTTAGCTGTGGCTGTCGTGTTACTGTAGACCCATTCACCTTATGTATGATTGTACAGGATTTCTGAGTGTGACTTTAGCTGTGGCTGTCATGTACTGTAGACCCTTCACATTTTGATTTTTGTTGTACAGGATTTCTGAGTGTGACATAGGCTGTGGCTGTGCGTGTTACTGTAGACCCAGTCACCTTTTGTATCATTTTACAGGATTTCTGAGTGTGACTTTAGCTGTGGCTGTCGTGTTACTGTAGACCCATTCACCTTTTGTATCATTGTACAGGATTTCTGAGTGTGACTTTAGCTGTGGCTGTCGTGTTACTGTAGACCCATTCACCTTTTGTATCATTGTACAGGATTTCTGAGTGTGACTTTAGCTGTGGCTGTCGTGTACTGTAGACATTCATCATTTTGTATCATTGTACAGGATTTCTGAGTGTGACTTTGCTGGCTGTCGTGTTACTGTAGACCCATTCACCTTTTGTATCATTGTACAGGATTTCTGAGTGTGACTTTAGCTGTGGCTGTCGTGTTACTGTAGACCCATTCACCTTTTGTATCATTGTACAGGATGTCGGATTGGTAATCGACAAGGCTGACCTTCCCATTGGCCAGGTAACGTTCACCGACATTGGGAACGCCAATCAGTACGGCAAATATCGTGTGGGCCCATTGTTATGTTCTGGCATGGAGTTTGGTGAGTAAACAAATATCCTACCGTCTGTTTCACCTGGGTCATACGAATACACATTTGAGCCACGCCATGTGATTTTGTACCTTCGAACATCTGCGTAATTTCATGAAATATTTTTACGTAAATTGCATCAAAAGTTGACAACATTTTCAGAGTACATGCGGAATTACATTCAACATGCGGAATTACATTCCGCATGTACTCTTAAATTTTGTCAACTTTTGTTTTGTAAACATATTTAATGAAATTACGCAGATGTCCGAAGGTACAAAATCACATGGCGTGTCTCATCTGATTCTTATTTTATTAGCTCGCCTGCACGAAGTGCAGAAGAGCTTATGGCATACCCCCGGCGTCGTCGGCGTGCACAAACTTAACGTTGGGGTAAATGTCTTATAACTTCTGTTTCATTTCATGGATCACCTTGATATTTCATACACGCATTCCTCAGATGACCCTCTATCATGCTGTAGCAAATCCACGACCCACCACCCAACCCTTACCCCAAGGTCAAGGTCACAAACCTAGCATGTTCATAAACTTAACGTTGGGGTAAATGTTGTTTAACTTCTGTTTCTTTACAGGGAACGCTTTGATATTTCATACATGCATTCATCTGATGATCCTCTATTGTGCTACAGCAAACCCATGACCCACCCCCCCCCCCCCCACCCACCTTTTTCCCCAAGATCAACATCATAAACTTAACGTTGGAGTAAATGTCTTTTTTTAACTTCTGTTTCTTTACAGGGAACGCCTTGATATTTCATACATGCATTCATCTGATGATACTCTATCGTGCTATAGCAAATCCATGACCCACCCCTTTCCCCAAGGTCAAGGTCACAAACTTAGCACATTCATAAACTTAACGTTGCGGTAAATGTCTTATAACATCTGTTTCCTTTTATGGAAAGCCTTGATATTTGATACATGCATTCATCTGATGATACTCTATCGTGCTATAGCAAATCCATGACGCACCGCCCACCCTTTACCCCAGGGTCAAGGTCACAAACTTAGCACATTCATAAACTTAGCGTTGGGGTAAATGTCTTATAACATCTGTTTCCTTTCATGGAACGCCTTGATATTTCATACATGCATTCCTCAGATGACCCTCTATCATGCTGTAGCAAATACACAACCCACCACCCAACCCTTACCCCAAGGTCAAGGTCACAAACTTAGCATGTTCATAAACTTAACGTTGGGGTAAATGTTGTGTAACTTCTGTTTCTTTACAGGGAACGCTTTGATATTTCATACATGCATTTATCTGATGATCCTCTATTGTGCTACAGCAAATCCATGACCCACCCCTTTCCTCAAGGTAACAAACTTAGCACATTCATACATGCATTCCTCATGTGAATAGCTATCATGCTGTAGAAAATCACCAACTTAGTGCGTTCATAAACTTAACAGTGGGTTAAATTTTGTTTTACTTCTGTTTTCAGGGAGCGCATTGATTTAATATGCTATATTATGCTATAGCAAACCCACGACCCACCTTGCACCACTGACCCCAATGTCAAGGTCCACCGCACGCCCCTTAACCCTAGGTCAAGTTATATAATATTCATGTTTTTTATGCAACTGTGCCAAGTTTCAGTGAAGGCTGCCAACAGGCGAGCTTCGTTGTCTTCTGACAACTCTTGTTGGACCCAACATACCGGAAAACCTATAAATTGACATTTAAATCATTAAAATCGGTTTATTTATGACCCAGGTGCCACGAAACCTGCCCAAATTTTACGACTATATACACAATATAATTTTTATTAATTTATTCTGCTAACATGGAATTGTAGTAAAATTTAAGAATGGGCCTACTTTATATTTTATGAAATTCATTCAAATATTGATTTTATTACAAAAAAATATATATTCCTATAATTGCTATTTAGACCCTGGCTTATGAAGTATGCTGAGGCAGGGATTCCGCTGGCGATCGCCACTTTCGCAATTAAAAAATGACAATTGGCGATAAAAAAATACAATTTTCGGGAAAAAAATCAATAAATAAATCAAAAAAAATCGAAAATTGTAATTTTTTATCACCAATTGTTTTTGAAGTGGCGATTTTTTTTTTCCCCTGCAGAATCCCTGCTGAGGGGTATATTTTTTCTGCCCGCCCGTCCGGTCGTCCATAACACGAAAACATTAAAATTTGCTTGAAATTTTTTGTTTGTCGGCCAGGGGTATCGGTGAGCTGAAAGTTGCTTCAAAGTTCTTGTCTGTCAATCCAGGCGGCGGCCGGTGGTATCCGTGAGCTCACTTGCTCTAATTTCTGGTTGCAGGCATCCCGACGACATGTGAAGGGTATGCCACAGCCGGCTACGACGTGAGCCATGCCTACATCATCGACTCCGATGGTCCATATGATGCAGGCTCTGGTCACGGTACATGCCCAACAATTTATTTTTCAAATTCTCTTTGGAGCAAAATATTGATAAAAATATTATATTAATTAGATACCGGTAAGTATAAGTTATTGTTCACATATTAGATTTTTAAGGAATTAAATGCGAGGGAGCATTAGCGACCGCATCATTTAGTTTTTTAAAAGTCCAATATGTGAACAATAACATGCTTATAATTAGCCAGGTTTATAATGCAGTCTGCCATCCTGGTAACGATTTTACATTTCCTGTTGAGCAGGTAGTTATTAAATCTGGTAATTTGTAACATATTGGGGCTACATCTTGCAATATGTGAAATAAGTGGAGCTGTATACTGTCTAGCGATCGGCTTAGAGAGTAGGGTGAATTATAAAACACGATTTTGAGCTGCAGTTTCACCAAACTTCGTACGACTAAAATGTTCGTAAGTGCAGATTTAGGATCGTCTGGAAAGTTCAATTGATGGATTTACATTTATTGTGAGCATAGGCTGCATATGGATTTACATTTATTGAGCATAGGCTGCATATGCAGCCTATGCTCAATAAATGTAAATCCAATAATTGTAACCAAGAAAACATTGGTAATGTGAAATTTACAGACTATCATAATTTTGCACTTACGGACATTTTAGTCGTACAAAGTTTAGTGAAACGGGCCCCAAGGTTTTGACAATTTCTTAAATAGTCAAGGAACATGACTGCTACACTAAACTTAAATGACGTTCTTCTACTAACAGGCCTTCTATGCAGTCGTATCCATTGGAGCTGTTTTTTATTGACTCTATTGAAGCTGTTTTCATTGACTCTCCATTGGGAGCTGTTTTTCATTGACTCCATTGGAGCTGTTTTTTATTGACTATTGGAGCTGTTTTTCATTGACTCTCCATTGGAGCTGTTTTGTATTGACCATTGGAGCTGTTTTTCATTGACTATTGGAGCTGTTTTTCATTGACTCTTTTGGAGCTGTTTTTCATTGACTCCATTGGAGCTGTTTTTCATTGACTGTCCAAACATGTTTTTCAGCATGAAAGCTGGAACAGCAGCAGATGACAAACGATTAACCCTTTCATCACTAAATATCTGGAATTGACTTTGATATATTAATTTTCCGTTCGCAAAATAATTTTCCCTTTTATGAAAATGTGATGGTTTTTTTTCTCAAAAAAATATGAAAATTACTGGCAAAACGTGCAAATCCAGATGAGCCGGCTCATCTGGATCTACACTGTTTGCAAACACCTCTATAGAGGGTTGTAGTGTTAAAAGGGTTAAGATAGACAGTTTGTGAGTCATAGTCATATTTTTCCAGGATCTCTGGACCCATTCCCGGTCTACTGCGAATTTAGCCAGAACCCTCTAATTGTGACCACGACCGTTCACCACTGGACAGTGGTATGTGCCTTTCTTATATGAGACATGCCATGCAATTTTGTTCATCTGTGTAATGTCATGAAATACGTTTACAATATTTTTCGTAAATGGCGTGAAAAGTTGACATAATTTTTTTCATAAATAAAGTAAAAAGTTGACAAATTTTTCAGAGTACATGCGGAATATATAATATAATTCCGCATGTACTCTAAAAAAATTGTCAACTTTTGACTTTATTTATAAAAAAATATTGTAAATTTTGTAAATGTATTTAGCGAAATTAAGCAGATGTCTAAAAGTACAAAATCACATGGCGTGTCTGACATGTGGCTGTGATCTGACAAAATGGGGTTTATGGGTATTGTGACCAGTGTAGATCCAGATCAGCCCGTGCGTTCACACAGTCTGATCAGGATCTGCACTGTTTGCCTTTCCTTCTTTCCTTCATGCTTCTAACAAGCACTGTAGATCATTTTCAGTCCGGAATCGCGACTGGAGACCTGGTTTGGCCCTCACATATGTCTTTGGCATTTTGTATGTGACAGTTGAATCTGGTTATACCCCTTATGTGAGTTTTACGATATTCGTAATCCTATTTTAGGGGAAGGGGCCAAGTGACTTTGGTGTGGTATGGACCTGGCACCAGGTCAGGTTATTCTAATTTCACGGCTGAATTATATTTGTTCTCGATGTAAATATTCCGTTCTGATTTTGGGATTTTCCCCCCAATGCAGCAGGTTCAAATGGGATCGAACCCGTTTGCCCAGCCTTACATGACCTTAGCTGTTGATAGGCCGTTAAACACTAATAAACAAACAAAAACTACATGCTTGGAACATTTTCATATGAGCTACACTGGAGAAATGAGAATTATGGGATTGGTGACCAGTGGTCACCAATCCCATAATTCTCATTTCTCCAGCCACAGCCACATATACCACATAATTACATATGTGGCTCTGATTGGAGAAATATGCGGAAGCAAGCAATCGTTGTAGATGTCTTGTGTACCACCACTATGGTGGGTGGTTGGTCGGGCGAACGCGACGGCGTAAATTAATGGTAGAGGTTCCTCTTAATAGGAATCGCAATATGCCTGGTTTGGCCCTCAGGTACGTTTTTATCTTTGGCTCTTTTGTTACCTGCGGGTTGAATTTGATTATTGCCCATTATAAAAGTAGTAAGATTATTACTGATCCTACTGCTTTTGGGAGTGGGCTAAGTGATTCTGGTGTGGCGAGGACCTGGCATCAGATCAGGATTATTCTGAATTCAGAGCTGAATATATAGTTTTTTTATTGTAAATATTCAGTTCTGGTTTTGGGATTTTCCTTCCATTTGTACAGGTAATATATGGGATTTAGTACTAAACCCATTGACCCGGACTTAAATGATTTTAGCTGTTGATAGGCCATTAAACCTCAACAAACTAACCACCACTATGATTGTAGGGGTCTGTGCTCCACTACTATGCCGCGAGTATCGAGCAGTTGACCGCCTTGACCGCCCGCTCCATCTCCTGCACAATGAGAATAGACATTGAGTGCCAAAATGCCGCCATATTTGGTAAGTAAGCCATTGTGATTCCATCTAGCTTTGTGGATTACTTATGTGTACAAATAAAAATATATAGAGGATATTCATATAACAGCACTCGTGAAATATGGACATTCCACACCACTCGATGAACATATATGTCATATTCGTTGCAAAAATATGAATATTCTATTTATTATATACCGCTCCATGGAAATTAGCAGTTTTTTAGACTGTATACGGTAATGAATGTGTATTTGCAGCCTATTTGCAGTCCGGCACTGCAGGTGCGCGTTATGAATATAGATAGCGGAAGTAGTCGTATTTTCACCGGAAGATGTTTATTTCATCGCTGAGAACATATGACTTTTATTTACATCGTATCACTATGTATTTCATGGGGTTCAAACCTAAAATTACTTTCATTGTATTTCCATCCCACTGGTTTTTTCAGATGAGACTTGAAACCGAGGTCTCGTCCATACATAACCATAGCTGTTGCTGGGACGTTAAACCCATTCACTTTCACCATTATAGGAATGAATGGTCTTTTTGTGGAATTTATCGGGGTATAAACTTGGAAAAGTCGCGGGAATACTGGACGAAGGCCGGAAGGCCTCGTCCAGTATTCCCGCGACTTTTCCAAGTTTATATCCCCGATAAATTCCACAAAAGGCCATTCATTCCTTATAATTCCAGCATTTGAAATAAATTCATCAAGAAAATGTGTTTATTTTCCGTTTTCTTAAGAATTATTTTAACTGCGCCTGACGGTTACGGAAAGTAGTTCAGCAAGGACTTTACTGGGATATAAATTTTGGACAGAGACTTGCTACGGACCAATCAAATGTTAGGGAATTGTGTAAATATTTTTGTGCTGGAATTATGAAACTGTGATCCCGTCCCTAAATGACCATAGCTGTTGCTGGGACGTTAAACCCATTCACTTTCACATTCTCCAACCCAGAAAACGGTGTTTCAACCACGACGTGGACCACTGCGGACGGGACGCAGCGTACGTACTTTGCGGGAGATGGTTCGCAGGACGTGTGTGGGTGTGGCATGACGAGGACGTGTGAGGGTGGCACTGCCGCGGTCTGCAATTGTGACATGAATGATGCTGTGACCAGGTGACCCTCACTGCCCGTAGCCTACCATATTTATTCTAATAGTAGCCCCCTCCCATATTTGCATTCTAAATATGTTATTTTCACATTCAAAAGCCATTTAAAACATTGTTGTTTTAAATGACTTTTGTATGTGAAAATAACATATTTTGATCCTATTTTCCACGTTTTTATCCCCACGAATTGCATTGCCCCGGGGGTGTTTATTAGAATAAATACGGTATATAATAAGTGTATATACATGTACTTGCCTGCCTGTATGGGGATTCCCCCCATTGAACAAGTTGCCATTTAGTTGCAAAGATGTCTCTACAGCAGCATTTGGCGGTCATTATTCACGGCTCATGCAAGTCCGTATAAACACCATCGTTGTCAATCTTGTAATCCGTTAATATATGTAATATCCCCACTGAATGTACACAGACGTACAAAAACCATGGTTCTCAAACTTGTAAACCATTGATATCAACACTTAGAATGTGCTGTTAATTCATATTTTGTCTTTTCTCTCAGTAAAAACATGGTTTGGCAGCATTTTAGAATCATTTCCATTGGAAATGATTCTAAAGTGCTGACAAACCAAGTTTTTGATGAGAAAAATGGAAAATAAAAAATATTCAGCAGACGACACAAAACTAATGTTTTGATCCCCACGAATTGCATAGCCACGGGGGTGTTTATTAGAATAAATACGGTATTTGTGGCTGTGACTGGAGAAGTGGGGCCTTTGGGTTTTTCAACCAGTGTAGTTCCTGATCACATTTCTGTAGGCCTGATAACGATCTATATTGCTTGTTAGAGAAGAATGACGGGTGTTTCATTGATGGAATTGCGAACAGTGCAGATGCTGATCAGACTGTGCGGATGCACAGGCTCAGGCTGATCTGGATCTACACTGGTCGCAAACCCCATAAGCCTCATTTCTGCAGACACAGGCACAAATGTCTAACTCTAAAACAGTTGAATATCAATTCATAATTACAAATGCGAAAGACACAATACACTGCAGCTCCATTATAACGTGATCGCGTATAGCGCGATCTCCATTATAACGCGGGTCTCTCGTGGATCCAAAAAAAAATTAAATAAATAGAGAAAAAAGAAGAAACGCGATGTTTGTGACAGTCATCAAAGTACAACTACTGCGCATGTCATACCGGGTTTAGAAGGTTCTTGAACTAGTTCCCACATTTAAATATAAGATAACTGCCGCTTTTTGTCACCAAGTAATGTCGATGTTATGAGACATATATCCGTGTTAACACATAATTGTCGCTAATAAATGGTTGCGTGTTCGGTCGCCTTTCTCTATTTTACTCCCAGTACATTGTGTATTTATTTTTAGCTCACCTGAGCAAAGCTCATGTGAGCTATTGTTACCGCAATGTGTCCGTCGTCCGTCGTCCGTCGTCGTCCGTGAACATTTTCAAACGTCTTCTCCTCGGTAACCATTGGGTCTATAGTCACCAAACTTCATGGTCATGGTCCTTAGGTAGGGGGATTACAAAATTGTTAAAATGACGTCATTACGTAATCCAAGATGGCCGCCATCTAAAAATAGCACAAATTCTTAAAAAATCTTCTTCTCAAGAACCGCCGAACGGATTTCGACAAAACTTGGTAGGAATGATCGATGTACATTGCTCTTTCAAAGTTGTTAAAATGGTGACCCTGTGGTCAAAAATGGGCGTGGCCTGTGGGGTCAAATTGGGGTCAAATTTTATTTTTGACTGAATATGGTCATTTCATATATCAAATTGAAGGTACCAATGAGGTGATCACTCTGGTGCATTGTTTGTCGAAATCGGATTGTTATGTCATCCAAGATGGCCGCCGAAAGGTCAAAAGGTCGTTCTTTTATTAGAGATTTCAAAATTCTTCTTCACATGAACCGCTTGGCCCATGGTAGCCAAACTTAAAAGTTATGGTCCATGGGTGAAGCTTTTTCAGATTTGTTAAAATGGAGGTCATCGCTAATCCAAGATGGCCGCCGTCTAAAAATAGCATAAATTCTTAAAAAATCTTCTTCTCATGAACCGCTTGCCGGATTTCGACGAAACTTGGTAGGAATGATCGATGTACATTGCTCTTTGAAAGTTGTTAAAATGGTGACCCCGGGGTCAAAAATGGGCGTGGCCCGTGGGGTCAAATTGGGGTCAAATTTTATTTTTGACCAAATATGGTCATGTCATATATCAAATTGAAGGTATCAATGAGGCAATCACTCTGGTGCATTTTCTGTCGAAATCGGATTGTTATGTCATCCAAGATGGCCGCCGAAAGGTCAAAAGGTCGTTCTTTTATTAGAGATTTCAAAGTTCTTCTTCACATGAACCGCTTGGCCCATGGTAGCCAAACTTAAAAGTTATGGTCCATGGGTGAAGCCTTTTCAGATTTGTTAAAATGGAGGTCATCGCTAATCCAAGATGGCCGCCGTCTAAAAATAGCATAAATTCTTAAAAATCTTCTTCTCGTGAACCGCTAGCCGGATTTTGACGAAACTTGGTAGGAATGATCGATGTACATTGCTCTTTGAAAGTTGTTAAAATGGTGACCCCGGGGTCAAAAATGGGCGTGGCCCGTGGGGTCAAATTGGGGTCAAATTTTATTTTTGACTGAATATGGTCATGTCATATATCAAATTGAAGGTATCAATGAGGCGATCACTCTGGTGCAATATTTGTCGGAATCGGATGATTATGTCATCCATGATGGCCGCCAAAAGGTCCATTTATTCAAGATTTTTAACGTCTTTTTCTCAGGAACCACATGGCCGATGCTGGGTGAAGCATTTTCAGATTTTGTAAAATGAGAGTCATCGCTTAATCCAAGATGACCGCCATCTAAAAATAGCACAATTTTTTTAAAACACATGAACTCAATGTCACATTCTCCTCTGGTGTTCATGGAGTCAGGTGAGCGAATTAGGGCCATCATGGCCCTCTTGTTCATAATTGTGACAGGTGTAATATTTAGCGTTCTATAAATAGACTGGTGTTCGTTTGAAATCTTTAACAATACATTCAGCATTATCTGGGTATGGGATCACGTGGTCTATTGTTTACACTGCAGCCCACGGCAATCATGATGTCTCACGTAAATCGTAAATTTCATTCATCAATATGACTGTTGCAGTGTAAACACTAGATCATGTGACCCCACATTCTGAGATTATACACATATCAACAGCTAATCGTCCGCATGAATAGACAGGACACGTGACCATTATTTATTATCAATTAATCCTTTTAAGCGCCTGTTGATCGCGAGCAGTATACATTGTAATAAAGTCTGTCTATCGCGAGCACTATACAACGTAATAAGCATGATTTTATAAATAACTCATATGTTTAATACATTAATACAAGTTTGTATGTCATAGTCATTATTAATAACTTTAACTTCTGTTTAAATGACATGATTTTATATGGGTCTGTTGCTAATGGAATTCCTGCAATAGTTGGTAACCGAAATGCGGATGATACCAGTACCCACCCGTGCATGTCCCGAAATTTTATAACGCGATCGGATTTGATCGCGATTTGAAATCTTGGACCCCAACCATCGCGTTATAATGGAGCTACAGTGTATTGTGAATAATTTTAAATTTTTTTTTGCATTTATTCACTTCCCGTTTCTACAGATCAAGGTTCTGCTACCAACCTTATCGTTAGTTAACGTTACATCACTGATTATGATGCAAAAATGTTGTAAAAAGAATGCACATGAATATTGGCGTACAATGTTGGACACTGGAAAAGTTATGAAAATTAGGAATTAAAATCATTTAAATGCATTTTAAAAATATACAGGGGTGTAGATTTTTGGGATATATCCTGAAATCAGGATTTGAGGTTACTGATACAGTCGTTTCTGTCAAAATGTTCCGGGTTTATACGTGTACAAAGTGTTGTGCGTTGTGTATCCGTGGAGTTTCCGTTAGTTGCGTTTCAAACCGTGTGTCGTCTACGTGTAATACGTTTTCGGCCATGCGTTGCGTTTCCCCAGTCTTGCGCATGCGCGAAAGTCGAACAAACCGTGTTCAACGCATTGAGTTTCAAAAGCGTGTAATCCGTGTACAACGGTTGTAAACGTATACAACTGTTGTAAACAACGCATTGGGTTTCAAAAGCGTGTAATCCGTGTACAACGGTTGTAAACGTATACAACGGTTGTAAACGTATACAACGCTAAGGTAAACCGTTTAAACGGTTTAACGCTTTCTTTGAAGAACGGTTACACGCTTCTACATGTACACAGCACCGTACAGATGAAACCGTGTTATACGTATAACACGTTTCCACGGGTTTTAACGCATTACACGTTTGACTCTTCTCATCTCATCTGGAGTTAGCTTCCGTACACTGTTTCCGATTTTCTCTTACGGTTATTGCACAAATCGAGTCCAACGTCCAACAATAATTCGCATGTGCGGAATGGTGGTAGGTGCGAAACGATCCGCCTCTAAACGATCCGGGCCGAACAGGTACATGTATTCGCGATATTTTAAAAGGGACGAAACAAGGCCGCCTCGAAGCGATCGGGGACGAACAGGTATTCGCGTTAAAACGTGTAACCGTTGTACACGTTTCAACTCTTTCATATAGCTACACGCTTCCAGGTAAAGCATTGTACACGTTTCAACGCTTTCACCTCGCTACATATGTATACGCCAAAGCGTGTTATACGCCTTGAAGCTAAACGTATTACACGCTTTAAAACTAAACGGTTTGACAATGTGTATTACACGAGTACGAACCGTATTATAACAATACAGCAAACCGTTGCGTTCGCATTGCGTTCGCGTTGAATTTGCAAGTGTTGTCTACGGTGGAACAAAAACGCAGACTGCACTGTAATTGCCGGAAAATACTAATGTTTCAACATGGGAAGAACACTTTTAATGCATTTGTGGGTGCAAACATATATTTTCTATGTTTACACGAAGTGTCTTCGTTTCAGATAAACTGCAGAAAGCACAAAACTTAGCCAAGCTATGGAGGCGAGATGTAACCTAATTTCGCCTGCACCAAATTGCCGACTGGTTCATACTATTAATATATTGTTATAGAGAGAAAATTCGACACTGAGACAAAAATATCATAACCTCACCTAATAAAGTGTGTATTAGGAAAATTCTTAGGTCACTCGCCACGAAGTTTGGAAATACTACTCTGCATAACGTTTACTTAATGCAATGTAATGTAATGTAATGTAATTAGAGTGAGTACTCGGAACTAGTTCTTTCTTTGCTTCAGACTCGACAGTGGGCTGCTGGTGGTTAAAGACGATCTTCCAATGACAGTGATGCAGACGAGCACGTCAGCCGATATTACAGTCGGATCCTTGCAGTGTCGCGGTAAATATACTCCAGCGATTATGAAACTCTTGAGCACTAACAATGTATTTGGATACAATTTGATTTTAATAGGGGTTTCCGAATATTTAGGGTTAATACAGTACTAAAATCTGAGGCAGTCTAATTCATTGGTGTTGCACTCGGCGCCGTCGTAAAATTTTAACATCGAAATAAGCACCTGGGGCGCGTTTCACTAAACTTTCTACGACTAAAATGTTTGTCAGTGCAAAATTATGATAGTCTGTAAATTTCACATTAACAGTGTTTTCTTGTAAATAATTATTAGATTTACATTTATTGCTATGTTCAATAAATGTAAATCCATTGACTGAAATTTGCACTTACAAACATTTTTAAAGTCGTACGAAGTTTAGTGAAATGGCCCACTGATTCCTGACAAATTCTCATTCAGATACATGCTGAAGATACTGCATAAACCGGAGCATATCAAAATCCATTCCAGTTACTTAGGGTTGAAAGGGTTAAAATGTAGTATAGAATATCCACAATGTATCTATGTTCAGATTTGTTCCCGACGTGCGCCGCAATGATGGCATTCAACAAAGAGCTTATGGACTCGGAGGCGCCGATGGAAGATGGCATAACCACTGTGGATCCCGATGGTTTTGGTGGCGCCGAACAGGTATTTGTGTGTACAGGATTGTTGTTACTTAATTGTGTGTACAGGATTGGTTTACTACAGGTATGTGTGTACCGAGATTGTGTTCTACAGGATGTGTGTGTACGAGATTGTCGGATAGTACAGGTATTGTGTGTACAGAGATTGTCGTTATACAGGTATGTGTGTACAGAGATTGTGCTTTGTCGGCCACCTGTAACGGCCAAACACGAGATTACTGGTTATTACGTATGTGTTCAAGATTGTCTTACTACGTATATGTGTGACAGATTGTCGTTACTACTTGTGTGTACAGAGATGTTGTTATACAGGGATGTGTGTAAGATTGTTGTTACTATATGTGTGCGTACAGAGTTGTCGTATACGGTATGTGTGTACAGATTGTCCTTATACGGTATGTGGTACAGGATTGTGTTTACTAGGTATTTGTTGTGTACAGAGTTTTGTTATACAGGTATGTGTGTGTACAGATTGTGTTACTAGGTATGTGTGTACAGAGATTATTGTTACTACAGGTATGTGTGCGTACAGAGATTGTTGGTTACTACAGGTTTGATAGGTGTGCGTTACAGAGTTGTAGTTACTTCAGGTATGTGTTGTGCGTACAGAGAATTGTTGTTACTACAGGTATGTGCGTACAGATGTATACTACGTATTGTGCGTACAGAGATTGTTGATATCTACTTACAGGTATGTTGCGTACAGAAGATTGTTGTACATACTAGTATGGATGTGCGTACGAGGATTGTCGATTACTACAGGTATGTGTGTGTACAGAGATTGTCGTTACTACAGGTATGTGTGTGTACAGAGATTGTCGTTACTATAGGTATATGTGTGTACAGAGATTGTTGTTATTGTGTGTACAGAGATTGTTGTTACTACAGGTATGTGTGTGTACAGAGATTGTCGTTACTACAGGTATGTGTGCGTACAGAGATTGTCGTTACTACAGGTATGTGTGCGTACAGAGATTGTCGTTACTACAGGTATGTGTGTGTACAGAGATTGTCGTTACTACAGGTATGTGTGTGTACAGAGATTGTCGTTACTACAGGTATGTGTGTGTACAGAGATTGTCGTTACTACAGGTATATGTGCGTACAGAGATTGTCGTTACTACAGGTATGTGTGCGTACAGAGATTGTCGTTACTACAGGTATGTGTGTGTACAGAGATTGTTGTTACACAGGATGTGTGCGTACAGAGTTGTTGTTACTACAGGTATATGTGTACAGAGATTGTTGTTACTACAGGTATGTGTGTGTACAGAGATTGTTGTTACTACAGGTATGTGTGTGTACAGAGATTGTTGTTACTACAGGTATGTGTACAGAGATTGTCGTTACTACGGTATGTGTGCGTACAGAGATTGTCGTTACTACAGGTATGTGTGCGTACAGAGATTGTCGTTACTACAGGTATGTGTGTGTACAGAGATTGGTTACTACAGGTATATGTGTGTACAGAGATTGTCGTTACTACAGGTATGTGTGTGTACAGAGATTGTTGTTACTACAGGTATATGTGTGTACAGAGATTGTCGTTACTACAGGTATGTGTGTGTACAGAGATTGTTGTTACTACAGGTATATGTGTGTACAGAGATTGTCGTTACTACAGGTATATGTGCGTACAGAGATTGTCGTTACTACAGGTATGTGTGCGTACAGAGATTGTCGTTACTACAGGTATGTGTGTGTACAGAGATTGTTGTTACTACAGGTATGTGTGCGTACAGAGATTGTTGTTACTACAGGTATATGTTGTACAGAGATTGTTGTTACTACGGAGTGTGTGTACAGAGATTGTTGTTACTACAGGTAGTGTGTACAGAGATTGTTGTTATTGTGTGTACAGAGATTGTTGTTACTACAGGTATGTGTGTGTACAGAGATTGTCGTTACTACAGGTATGTGTGCGTACAGAGATTGTCGTTACTACAGGTATGTGTGTGTACAGAGATTGGTTACTACAGGTATATGTGTGTACAGAGATTGTCGTTACTACAGGTATGTGTGTGTACAGAGATTGTTGTTACTACAGGTATATGTGTGTACAGAGATTGTCGTTACTACAGGTATGTGTGTACAGAGATTGTTGTTACTACAGGTATATGTGTGTACAGAGATTGTTGTTACTACAGGTATGTGTGTGTACAGAGATTGTTGTTACTACAGGTATGTGTGTGTACAGAGATTGTTGTTACTACAGGTATGTATGTGTACAGAGATTGTCGTTACTACAGGTATGTGTGTGTACAGAGATTGTCGTTACAGGTATTTGTGTGTACAGAGATTGTCGTTACTACAGGTATGTGTGTGTACAGAGATTGTCGTTACTACAGTATGTGTGTACAGAGATTGTCGTTACTACAGGTATGTGCGTACAGAGATTGTCGTTACTACAGGTATGTGTGCGTACAGAGATTGTCGTTACTACAGGTATGTGTGTGTACAGAGATTGTCGTTACTACAGGTATGTGTGTGTACAGATTGTTGTTACTACAGGTATGTGTGTGTACAGATTGTCGTTACTACAGGTATAGTGCGTACAGAGATTGTCGTTACTACAGGTAGTGTGCTACAGAGATTGTCGTTACTACAGGTATGTGTGGTGTACAGAGTTGGTTGTTACTACAGTATGTGTGCGTACAGAGATTGTTACTACAGAGTGTGTACAGAGATTGTTGTTACTACAGGTATGTGTGTGTACAGAGATTGTGTTACTACAGGTATGTGTGTACAGAGATTGTTGTTACTACAGGTATGTGTGTGTACAGATTGTTGTTATACAGTATGTGTGTACAGAGATTGTCGTTACTACAGGTATGTGTGGACAGAGATTGTCCGTTACTACAGTATGTGTGTACAGAGATTGGTTACTACAGGTATATGTGTGTACAGAGATTGTCGTTACTACAGGTATGTGTGTGTACAGAGATTGTTGTTACTACAGGTATGTGTACAGAGATTGTCGTACTACAGTATGTGTGTACAGAGATTGTTGTTACTACAGGTATGTGTGTACAGAGATTGTTGTTACTACAGGTATATGTGTGTACAGAGATTGTTGTTACTACAGGTATGTGTGTGTACAGAGATTGTTGTTACTACAGGTATGTGTGTGTACAGAGATTGTTGTTACTACAGGTATGTGTGTACAGAGATTGTCGTTACTACAGGTATGTGTGTGTACAGAGATTGTCGTTACTACAGGTATGTGTGTGTACAGAGATTGTCGTTACCACAGGTATTTGTGTGTACAGAGATTGTCGTTCTACAGGTATGTGTGTGTACAGAGATTGTTGTTACTACAGGTATGTGTGTACAGAGCTCCAGATAAGGCTTGTATTTACAATAAATAATTACATTTGTCAACTTTGCATTCGCTTTGAGTGATGTTGTATTGTCCATCATGTTGTTATTTGGCATTATGTCACTGACTTTGATGCAAAACGTCATAAAATTAATGCATGTATAGTATAGGTATGCACTTCAGAAGGTGCGACTATAGTCGCCGCTTTTTCCTTCTTCGTCATCCGCATCGTCCAAAATGTCAAAATGTTTGTACAAACTTCGTCATCATGGTATAACTTTAATATTACTTGACGGATTGATTCAATATTTGGACACTTGATACATGTGAGCGTGTGAGCATTTGGAACACACTCATACCACCATTAACATGACCTTGATCTTTTTAACCTTCACATTTTTGCGTAAACACTTAGCCATTTTTTGTGTCAAAAAGTTTGTACAAGCTTCTTCATCATGGTATAATATTTTAATATTACTTAACGGATTGCTTCAGTATTTGGACACTTGATAAATGTGAGCATTTTGAACACACTCATGTCGCCATTAACATGACCTTGACCTATTTTACCTTCACTTTTTTGTGGAAACACTTGACCATGTTTTTGTGTCCAAAAATTTGTACAAGTTTCTTGATCATGATATAAATTTAACATTAGTTTACGGATTGCTTCGATACTTGGACTCTTGATAAATGTGATCATTTGGAACACCCTCATGCCACCATTAACATGACCTTGACGTAGCCATTTTTTGCGTCAAAAAGTTTGTACAAGTTTCTTCATCATCATATAACATTAATGTTACTTAATGGATTGGTTTAAGGTTTGAACATTTGATACATGGAAGCATTTGGAACACACTCATGCTGCCATTAACATAACCTTGACCTTTTTCGTATTTCAGTGATTCCATATTTTATGTACATCTTGGTGCCGTTTTTCTAGTTTCGAGGTAGAACCAATAATCCATTGAACTGTGTTTATTCCATTGGATGACAGTCCCGGTGTTACTTTTATAATAGTTTAGCCAATTGTTCTCATTATTTTATTTCCACTTCAGGGGACCAAGGGTCTCAGAAATGTCATTTCCGTTACATACATTTACATGACGTAAACATCGCTTTACATTTACATTTTTTTCTTTTCAACGGGAAGTTCATTCCTAGTCTTTTTATTCTGTGAGAAGACGAAATGTGTGTCCTTTGCTGTACATTTTCTGTAGGACAACAACACCCATGTCATGATCAATGTGGCCCAGGAAGTGTCGCAGTATCGGTTTGTTGTCATGTTGTAAACGCACATCGCAGAGACTTTTGTTTGTTCGTGCGTTTGTGCAATGAACGTTCTGTCTCCCCCATGTAGTCTTGTTGCATGGCTTGCACATCCCACTGGTCTGTCGGATGAGACTTTGAACTGGTCCCGTCTCTATATGACCTTAGCTGTTGCTGGGGCGTTAAACCCATTCACTTTCACTTTGTTACACAGCTCGCATATTCCGTTTATTTCACAGAACCGCCCACGAATGTGGAGTCGGATCCTGACGACCCGACTACAGAATGCTTCGTGGTCCGATACAAAGATCCCAATGGGAACGAAATCTCCCCAGACAAAGTTGTAGTATGTATTATTAACACGTTCACCCCTAAGTAACTGGAATGGATTTTGATATGTTAATTTTGCAACCAATCCAATCGTAACAAAATGATTTTCAGAATAGTCCATTTATGAAAAGGGGGTGTTTTTGTTATCACAAATATGAAAATTACTTGCAAAAACTGCAGATCCTGATGAGACAGTCTGTCACGAGCCGGCTCATCTGGATCTAAACTTTTTTGCAATACCACTATACAGGCATGTGGTGTTGAAATGGTTAACCCATAGAATGCGGGAATCAAAAACTGTGGCACCCATGCCCAAGGTTAAGGTCAAATTACTTTCAAATTTACATTAATTTTTTAACCCTACGTCTGATTGACTTGAAACTTCATATACCTCTTTATCATCATCAATATTTTCATTATATAGCCCATCCATGCTGCCCATGTTCAAGGTCAAGGTCAAATTACCCAATATCTCCCCAATGTAATTGCTCTAACCAGATACATACATACTGGGACCATCAAATACCTTGGCGGGCATGATATGCTAGCCGTGGCAATCTATTTTTAGAAGTTAGAAACATGACGGGTGTGTCAATGATGGTACGCCAAACAATGCAGATCATAATCAGGCTGATGTGGATCCACAAGCCCCATTTCTCCAGTCACAGCCACATATATAGAGAATAGTAGGTTAGTGCCGTGAATGGGAAAAAATATCTGGCAAGGCCAGATATTTTTCCCATTCACGGCTCTAACCTACTGTTCTATTTATCCCGTCAACACCTACTACTAATGGCTTTAAAATGCAAAAAAAATAATCCCAGCCACCGCACATATTCAGTGATTAGGTCGTATTGACAGGATAGCAAAAATGTTTCACGGCACATAGGCACTGTGTTGACGGAATAAACCATTTTATTATGCCCCCGCTACCGAAAGGTACGGGGGCATATAGTGTTACCAGCGTCCGTCCGTACGTCCGTCCCGTACGTCCGTCCGGGCACACATTAGGGTACTTATGTGGCTAGCCCCACAGGGTTATGGACTTAGTAAAGGATAGGGTTGGTTAC
The DNA here is from genome assembly GCA_029237695.1 of Conchocele bisecta. Taxonomy (NCBI): domain Eukaryota; kingdom Metazoa; phylum Mollusca; class Bivalvia; order Lucinida; family Thyasiridae; genus Conchocele; species Conchocele bisecta. The sequence goes on from CM055270.1 coordinate 32,017,034, forward strand.
AATTAGCCACCTAAAAAATCCTTTTATGTGGCTAAAAATCGTTTTATGTGGCTAATATTTAACATGTGATAAGCCACATACGTATAGTACTGTAAGAACGTCCGTCCCGTCCGTCCGTACGTCCCGATATTATATTCTTTAGTAACTTCTACATGGCTTCACATATTATGTCAATATTTATACACGTGATACATATGAACATCCCTTACACACTCCACCCCCCAGTACTAACCTTGACCTTTTCCACTTTAAATGTTTGCTTGGCACTTTGGGACGAATCTACGTGCACGTTTCTCAATCCTACAATAACTTTTCAATACTTTTGCCAATCGCTTAAATATTTATACACATGATACATATGAACATGCCCTACACACTCCACCATCCCAGTACTTCGACCTTGACCTTTGACCTTCACCTTTTCTACTTTAAATGTTTACTTAGCATGTTGGGACAAATCTACGTGCACGTTTCTCATTCCTACAATAACTTCTCAATACTTTTGCCAATCCCTTAAATATTTATACACATGATACATATGAACATGCCCTACACACTCCACCACCCAGTACTTCGACCTTCACCTTTGACCTTCACCTTTTCTACTTTAAATGTTTACTTAGCACTTTGTGACAAATCTGCATGCACGTTTCTCAATCCTACAATAACTTCTCAATACTTTTGCCAATCGCCTAAATATTTATACACATGATACATATGAACATGCCCTACACACTCCACCACCCAGTACTTCGGCCTTGACCTTCACCTTTTTATGCCCCCGCAACCGAATGGTGAGTGGGGCATATAGTGTTACCGACGTCCGTCCATACTCGGGTAAATGGCTTGTAATCAAATATGCCTCGTTTTCTTTGGCTGCCAGCGGGGGCATTCGTGTGCCGACAGGCCACATTTCTAGTTTGACCAAAGAATTCTTGCACCTTTGCATTGTATGTACTGACTGACAACATATTGTCGTATCCTGCATTGATTTGATACAGTGGAACCCCTGTAAACCAAGTGAACACCCTGGGAACCCCATTGTATCTAATTTAAATGTGTTTCAATGTAATTTATATCATTGTCATGTCTGTTCATAACAGAAAATCACAAAAAAGGCCATCTAGGGCTTAATTACAGTTGAACCTCTCCAAACCGGACACCCTGGGAACCCCACTGTGTCTAATTTAAATGCGTTTCAAAGTAATTTATGTCATAGTCCAGTCTGTTCGTAACAGAAAATCACAAAAAATTGGCCATCGAGTGCTTAATTATAGTGGAACCTCTCTAAACTGGACACCCTGGGGACCTCCCACACAACTGGGGACCTTCCACACAACAACTTAAAAATCAATGTTTCATTGGCCGAACAAAGTCACATATCATTACCAAACAATATCAGTGTAATGACGCAATGTCAACAAGTATGCATTATTTTTGTCTCGCCCACATTTTCCCGAAATGCATTATGTCATATAGAATTAACGACGGCATATATTTGACAATTCAAAGTATGCAGAATTATTATACTGAATTTATTACATTATCACAGCCAAAATGGCTGTGATAATGTAATAAATTCAGTATAATAAAATTTATCCTAAAATTGAAAATTTCTCCCTCAAAGTATACTTTGCTAGATAAGTATACTTTGCTAGATAAGTATACTTTGCAATGTTGATGAAATCGACTACTGGTCTCTTACTGTACATTTATTGTCTCATCCACGATAGTGGAAAGTGAGACATAGCGGTCACAATTCTGGCATTGTTGTCGGCGTCATCGGTGTCGTCAGCAATTTGACCTTCACCTTGGTGATTATAACCTTTGTGGGATGTTAATTTTGGACGTAGCCAAATTTCCCATTCTCTTAATCCGTTAGTCGGATCATTACCAAATTTCATCAATAGCTGTCTCACATTGATCTCACATTGATGGCTGTCCACCCACTGTCATTCGGGTGACCTTCACCTTCACCTTGGTGACCTTAACCTGTGTGTCAATGGTTTTGTATATACTTCCAAATACTGAATACCTCCTGATCCGTTAGTCGGATCCTTTACCAAACTTCATCAATAGCTTCCTCACATTGATGGCTATCCACCCAGTGTCTCATTTGGGTGACCATGATTACCTTGACCTTCATATCAATAATTTTGGAGGTACTTCCAAACGTTCAATATCTTTTGATCCATTCGTCAGATCATCTCCAAACTTCATCAATAGCTTCTTCACATTGATGGATATCTACCAGTGTAATTTGTCTGACCTTGATCTCGGTGGCCTTCACCTTGGTTGTCAACAATTTTGGACGTATGTCCAAATGTTAAATATCTCCTGATCTGTTAGTGATATCATTGCCAAATTTCATAAATAGCTTCCTCACATTGATAGATATCCATCCAGTGTCATTCTGGTGACCTTGACCATCACCTTGATGACCTTGACCTAATCCGTTTAAATAGTCGGATCATTACCAAACGTCACCAATAGCTTCCTCACTTTGATGCCTATCCACCCAGTGTCATTTATGTGACCTTGGTGACTGTGACCTTCATATCAATAATTTTGGACTTCTTCATATTGTGACCTTGATCTTGGTGACCTTGACCTTGGTGACCTTGACCTTTGTGTCGTTTAGTAGGTGAGACACTCCCGGCGATCGCCTTGTGAATAGGAACTACGTCACATTTGCTCATTCTGTAGTATAAAATGTTACCTGATAAATAGAATTCCATGGTAATGTCTTTTTATATCAAGTTTATCAGCTTGGCACAGAAATGGTAGGAATTCCTCTGCAAGCCTCGGCATTCCTACGTATTTACTAGCCATGCCTGATACACTTGATACCAAAATACAGTAGCCTGGGGTTCTCTATGTTCCATTGTCTCATATATAGAGAATACCAGGCTTGTGTCTTTTGATATCAAGTTTATCAGGCAAGGCTAGGAAACGCGTAGGAATTCCGAGGCTTGCCGAGGAATTCCTACCGTTTCCGAGCCGAGCCTAATAAACTTGATATCAAAAGACACTAGCTTGGTATTCTATTTATCAGGCAATGTTTTATGCTTGAAAATGACCATAGATGCGTCATTACACTGACGTCATTCAGTAACGTGACGTGACGTCATCCGACCAATGAAACGTCAGTTTTCACTTCGTTGCATAACCCGGATGTTTGTATCAGGTCTATGCCGGATACAACACTAGTTATCAATGAGTACGTATTCGGTCAATACAGGGCAGGTTACCTGATAAATTTCAGAAGCTGATTGAGTCGTCCGATTACTGCGCCCAGAAATTGACGAAGATCTGTCTGAACGCCCCGCTGACAAATCACACATACTACAAGACTTGTGCCAAACCGAACATAAACCAAAAAGGTGATAATGCTTTACACATATAGTCAGTCACTTGATCTCAGATAGCACAGAAAGAGATGAAAGTACGATCTCTAAGATAGGATCTTGTTCCCACGCGGAGCTCCAGATAAGGTGCGTATTGGCGTATTTTACGCACTTATTTTAGCAGAATACACATTGAATATCAAAAGTGGGAGTACAAAATACTCACAGCAATGTGAAAATACGCATTGATTTTCAAATTGAGTAGTGAAAATACTGTAATAAAGTTGAAAATTTACTTTGTTGAGCTGCAAAATGCTTTTGCAGCTCAAATAAGTGAATTTTTAAATATGTTTTATTTTTTTTTATCATTTGTTCCCTATTTAATAAGGAAGAAAATGTATATTACATTTGTAACAGTAAAATACGCGTTGAATTTGAAATCTGAGGGCTGATTATTTCGTGTGAACGAGATACATGACTCATGGGAACGAGATGCTATCTCATGGGAACAAGATGCTATGTCGTGGGAACGAGATGCTTTCCCCTGGGGAACCAGATAGTTATCTCGTGGGAATGAGATGCTATGTCATGGGAACAAGATAGATTAGTCGTGGGAATGAGAGAGAAAAATATGCACGTGTCACCATTAGAGGAGGAATCACACGTAAGACCCAGGGGCCCGTTTCACTAAACTTTGTATGACTAAAAGGTTTGAAAGTGCAAAGTTAAATTTAAATTGCTGGATTTACATTTATTGAGCATAGGCTGCATATGCAGCCTATGCTCAATAAATGTAAATCCAATAATTGAAAACGTTGAAAGTCACACTTAGAGGTGAACAAAGGTCAAAAATGAGAACAAAACGGTCATCTGGAGCCATATATCCAAAACCATTTGATGGATTTTTAAATACATGTAACTACACACAGATGTTAGGTCAACGATCTTTTGAATGATAAGATTTTTGAATAGCTGTTGTATTCTAGATTTTCATTTTCAGGTAGCTATTGTGAGAATTTTCAGAATGCGTCAGCTGTTCTACAGCTGATTTTCGACAAACCTAAGGTTTTAATATTTGTTCTAGCCTTGTATCCATGTTGTTAGCTGCATTGTATTCCATAAACCAGGCATGCTTTAACTTTGTTTTGCTATTTTCTCTATTTCTGTTCGAAAGTCTTTGTTGTTACAGTGCAGTTTCCGTTTTTGTTCCACCGTAGACAACACTTGCAAACTCAACGCGAACGCAACGCGAACGCAACGGTTTGCTGTACCGTTGTATACGTTGTTTAAACGTATAATACGGTTCGTACACGTGTAATACACATTGTCAAACCGTTTAGTTTTAAAGCGTGTAATACGTTTAGCTTCAAGGCGTATAACACGCTTTGGCGTATACATATGTAGCGAGGTGAAAGAGTTGAAACGTGTACAACGCTTTACCTGGAAGCGTGTAGCTATATGAAAGCGTTGAAACGTGTACAACGGTTACACGTTTTAACACAAATACCTGTTCGGCCCCGATCTCTTCGAGGCGTCCTTGTTTCGTCCATTTTAAAATATCGCGAATACATACCCTCAGATCGAGTTCAAAGTACATCGGTTGTGTGATTTAGCACTTCAATTGATCCCTAATCCCTGATGACTAATGAGTCACGCTTTTAACACGACAGATGTACCTTGTCGTTTATCAAAATGTTTGAGAATTGTAGATCACGTGAGCCGGCTCATCAGGATCTGCGGCATTTCTATGTACATTTTATATACACAAAAATGACGCCTAATACAGCATAATGTAACAGGTCCTAACTTAATATGGAATAGCCCGGGCCGATAGTCCGTGTCAGTTAATTGGGGTTAAATATTACGAACACAGATAAACACAGTGCATGGTTTCTTTATTTTATTATTTTAACATCATCAGAAATGGCGAGTCTAGGAACTCTCGTATTATCTTTACGCTGAAGCCAGTCTATTTCAGTCACTAATCCGCTATACACCTGTCCCACGCGTGTGTTAAGATTAATCGATATTTGGAGAAACTGAATACACAGCGAGCTGCACACTGGTTTAACACGGATATGGCCCGCGGATATGTGTCATAAATTACTTGGTGGTCAAAACCGGTAAATTTACAAGGTTTATAGCGAAATAGCAGCTGACTGGCAATTTTTCTCGGACCGATTTTTAAGACTAGTTTTCAAATCTCAATCGGTCTGAGAGTTCAAAAATCGGTCCAGAACCGGAAAACTGAAAATGTTAGAAGCCCTGCAGTGAGTCTAGAAGTATATATACACACACGAAGAACGATCAGAGCATGCGCATTCTACGCGATACAAGGTTGGCATACCAAAACGTGTAATGCGTTAAAACCCGTGGAAACGTGTTATACGTATAACACGGTTTCATCTGTACGGTGCTGTGTACATGTAGATGCGTGTAACCGTTCGTCAAAGAAAGCGTTAAATCGTTTAAACGGTCTACCTTAGCGTTGTATACGCTTACAACCGTTGTATACGTTTACAACCGTTGTACACGGATTACACGCTTTTGAAACTCAATACGTTGTTTACAACCGTTGTATACGTTTACAACCGTTGTACACGGATTACACGCTTTTGAAACTCAATGCGTTGAACACGGTTTGTTCGACTTTCGCGCATGCGCAAGAGTGGGGAAACGCAACGCATGGCCGAAAACGTATTACACGTAGACGACACACGGTTTGAAACGCAACTAACGGAAACTCCACGGATACGCAACGCACAACACTTTGTACACGTATAAACCCGGAGCATTTTGACAGAAACAACTGTACCACTCATTTGAACCGTCTCGATGAGACGGTTCAAATGAGTGATAAAAACATATACTTTTATAGCGAAATAAAGAAAATATTCAGACTTGTTCAATAAAAAAGTGTGCATCCACAGACTTCAATGGGTTAATAGATTTCGCATTCGACGGTTGGTGAGGGGTGGGGGCAGAACCTGGCACCAGGTCAGGTGATTCTAATTTCAGAGCTGAATATATATTTTTCTGCCCCCTATGCAACACGTACTATCTTCAATATTACGCGAAGGATTGCTTCGATACTTGGACACTTGAATCACCTGAACATTTACCACACAACCTTGACCGTTGTCACCTTCGAAATGTTGCTGAAACACTTAGCCATTTTGTTGTGTCAAAAGGTTTGTAAGAGCTTCTCCAACATGTAATATCTTCAATATCACGCGAAGGATTGCTTCGATACTTGGACACTTGAATCACCTGAACATTGTGGGTGGTAGGTGGGAGCATGGGATGGATAATTTAACGATCGGAGTTCAACCTTACTGGAATTCCGACTGGAGATCTGGTTTGGCCCTCACATACGTCTTTGGCATTTTGTATGTGACAGTTGAATCTGGTTATACCTCTTATGTGAGTATTGCGATTATTCGTAATCCTATTCTAGGGGAAGGGGCCAAGTGACTTGGTGTGATATTGACCTGGCACCAGGTCAGGTTATTCTAATTTCAGGGCTGAATATATGTTTCTCGATGTAAATATTCCGTTCTGATTTTGGGATTTTCCCCCCAATGCAGCAGGTTAAAACGGGATTGAACCCGTTTGCCCGGCCTTACATGACCGTAGCTGTTGATAGGCCGTTAAACACCAATAAACAAACAAACAAACAAACACCTGAACATTTGCCACACAAGTGCACCACCATTAACACGACCTTGACCTTTGTCACCTTCGAAATGTCGCTGAAACACTTAGCCATTTTGTTGTGTCAAAAAGTTTGTAAGAGGTTCTCCAACATGTAATATCTTCAATATCACGCGAAGGATTGCTTCGATACTTGGGCACTTGAATCACCTGAACATTGTGGGTGGTAGGTGGGAGCATGCAATGGGTAATTTAACGATCGGGGTTCATCCTTACTGGAATTATGGCATTTTGTATCTGACAGTTGAATCTGGTTCTCCAACATGTAATATCTTCAATATCACGCGAAGGATTGCTTCAATACTTGGACACTTGAATCACCTGAACATATTTCACACAATCGCACCACCATTAACACGACCTTGACCGTTGTCACCTTCGAAATGTCGCTGAAACACTTAGCCATTTTGTTGTGTCAAAACGTTTGTTAGTCTTCAATATTACGCAAAGGATTGCTTCAATACTTGGACACTTGAATCACCTGAACATTTGTCACACACTTGCGCCACCAACTGTCGCTGAAACACTTAGCCATTTTGTGACGTCGAAAAGTTTGTAAAAGGTTCTCCAACATGTATTATCTTAGAGTCCCGTATTCCAAGGGGCATATCCATGTTTTATAAAAAATATTGTCTAGTTTTCTGTAAATATTCAGTTCCGATTTGGGATTTTCCCCCCCATTACACAGGTGAAGCATGGGATTTTACCTTGTTAACCCGGCGTAAAATGACCTTATCTGTTGACAGGCCGTTAAACACCATTAAATAAATAATTTGCCTGCATATTCAAACTGTTTGAACAGGGCTTATGCCTGTCGCCATTCCACCAAACGATTGTGATTTTATCTGTTGACAGGTTAAACACCATTAAATAAATAAATAAATTGTGGCGGGTTGTTGATGTATAACGGCCTATGAACAGCTAAGGTCATTTAAGGCCAGGCCAAATTTAAATTTGCTTGTTGTTACAGGCTGGGCGGCTAGTCATGGTAAGGACATGTGTGCGTGTGGGGTGGTGGGTACGTGTCGGGGCGGGCCCGAAGACGCGTGTAACTGTGACTCGGACTCTGGGCAGAAGACCGAGGACGGCGGCTGGATCGTTGACCTCGATCGCGTCGGGGTCTGTGAGGCGTGTGTGACCCTTGACCCTGCCAGTGGCACCAATGGAGAACCGGATATAAGGACGGCGAAAATCATGGTCTCAAGTCTGTATTGCAGTAAGAAGTCAATTGGTATGTATACTTATACAGTCAAACTTGTTTTAACCCTTACTACTCTGAATTAAATGTTGTCGTCTGCTGGAAATGTTTTATTTTCAATATTTCTCGACAAAAACCTGGTTTTGACAGCACATGATAATCGTCTCCAGTGGAGACGATTCTCATGTGCTGTCAAAACCAGTTTTTTGTTAAGAATTAAAGCAAAAATTAAAAACAGCAGACGTCAATTTTCGTCAACAGCGTAGGAAGGGTTAACCCTTTCACCCCAAGTAACTGTCATAGACTTTGATATGTCAATTTTGCCACCAATCCAATCATCACAAAATGTTTTGCAGACTAGTCCATTTATGATAAGGGAGTGTTTTTGCTCTCAAAAATATGAACATTACTTGCAAAAAGTGCAGATCCTGATGAGACGACTCGTCATGAGCCGGCTCATCTGAATCTACACTGTTTTCGAATACCGCTATACAGGCCTGTGGTGTTGAAAGGGCTAAATGCTACCTCCAAATAGCAATTACCTGTCAGGCTCGTACGCAGAGGGGGTGCGTCGGAATTCCTACCATTTCCGAGCCGAGCCTTGATATCAACAGACACTAGGCTGGTATTCTATTTATCAGATAGTTTTATGCAAATATAAAATAATTTTTCCATGCTCCAGATAAGGAATTTGACATTGGGTACCGTTACTCCATACTTTTTAAATCAATTGGGTATTCTCAATTTTCAATTGGGTTTTTAGCTCGCCTGAGCAAAGCTCATGTGAGCTATTGTTATGGCAAAGTGTCCGTCGTCCGTCGTCCGTCCGTCCGTGAACATTTTCAATCATCTTCGTCTCCCGAACTGCTGAGCCGATATTGGTCAAACTTCACAGGGATGATATATGGGTGATGCCATTTCAGATTTGTTAAAATGGAGGTCATCGACAATCCAAGATGGCCGCCATGGAAAAGTAGGTCAAATTCTTAAAAAAATCTTCTTCTCACGAACCGCCAGGCTGATTTTGACGATACTTGGTATGAATGATCGATAGTTAGCGCTGTTTCAAATTTGTTCATATGGTGGCCCGTGGGTCAAAAATGGGCGTCGCCCGAGGGGTCAAATAGGGGTCAAATTTTATTTTTAACCGAATATAGTCATGTAATATATCAAATCGAAGGTATCGACGAGACAATCACTCTGGAACATTTTTTGTCTAAATCATATGATTACGTCATCCAAGATGGCCACCGATAGTTCAAATGGTCATTCTTTTACTAAAGATTTCAAACGTCTTGTAAACTGCTTGGCCGATATTGGCCAAACTTAACTGTAATGGTCTGTGGTTGAAGCCTGTTCATTTTTGTTAAAATGGAGGTCATCACCAAATCCAAGATGGCCGCCGTTGAGAAGTAGGTCAAATTCTTAAAAAATCTTCTTCTCACGAACCACCAGGCCGATTTCGACGATACTGGGTATGAATGATCGATAGTTAGCGCTGTTTCAGATTTGTTCATATGGTGGCCCCTGGGTCAAAAATGGGCGTGGCCCGAGGGGTCAACTAGGGGTCAAATTATATTTTTGCCCAAATATGGTCATATAATATATCAAATCGAAGGTATTGACTAGTCGATCACTCTGGACCATTTTTTGTCTAAATCAGATGATTTTGTCATCCAAGATGGCCACCGAAAGGTACAAAAGTTGTTCTTTTACTAAAGATTTCAAACGTATTCTTCTTGTGAACTGCTTGGCCGATATTGGCCAAACTTAACTGTAATGGTCTGTGGGTGAAGCCTGTCCATTTTTGTTAAAATGGAGGTCATCACCAAATCCAAGATGTCCGCCGTTGAAAAGTAGGTCAAATTGTCAACAAATCTTCTTCTCACAAACCTCCAGGCCGATTTCGACGAAACTTGGTGTGAATGATTGATATTTAACGCTGTTTCAGATTTGTTCATATGGTGGCCCCTGGGTCAAAAATGGGCGTGGCCTGAGGGGTCAACTAGGGGTAAAATGATATTTTTGCCCGAATATGGTTATATAATATATCAAATCGAAGGTATCGACTAGTCTATCACTCTGGAGCATTTTTTGTCTAAATCAGATGATTTTGTCATCCAAGATGGCCACCGAAAGGTAAAAAAGTTGTTCTTTTACTAAAGATTTCAAACATATTCTTCTTGTGATCTGCTTGGCCGATATTGGCCAAACTTAACTGTAATGGTCTGTGGGTGAAGCGTGTCCATTTTTGTTAAAATGGAGGTCATCACCAAATCCAAGATGTCCGCCGTTGAAAAGTAGGTCAAATTGTCCAAAAAATCTTCTTCTCACAAACCGCCAGGCCGATTTCGACGAAACTTTGTATGAAGATGGATAGTTAACGCTGATTCAGATTTGTTCATATGGTGGCCTCTGGGTCAAAAATGGTCATGGCCCGAGGGGTCAAATAGGGGTCAAATTTTATTTTTGACCGAATATGGTCATTTTATATATCAAATCGAAGGTATAGCAGTAAATCACATGCACATTCGCAATATATGTTAGATCAGAAGGTACCAACAAATTCTGTGGAACATTTGAAGTTGTAAGTGAAGAGTCTTTGTGAAATCAAGATGACCACTATGGAGGCTTTTAGGTGAGCGATACAGGCCCATTTGGGCCTCTTGTTGAAATTATCCCGTCAACACAGTGCGTATGTGCCGTGAAACACGGTGCCGTGAAACATTTTTGATATCCAGTCAATACAATTTTTGCATTTTACAGCCATTTGTAGGTGTTGACGGGATAAATAGAATAGTAGGTTAGTGCCGTGAATGGGAAAAAATATCTGGCGCGGCTCGGAAACGGGATGTGCTCGGCAGAGCCTCGCCCATCCCGTTTCCTAAGCCTTGCCAGATATTTTTTCCCATTCATGGCACTAATCTACTATACTCTATCTATTTTCCTTATTTCTGAACCAAAGTATATGTTGTGACCACTCATTTGAACCGTCTCGGCGAGACGGTTCAAATGAGTGTTCACAACATATACTTCTGATGAGAAATAAAGAAATTCTTGAGCCTTGCCGGATATTTTTTCCCATTCACGGCACTAACCTACTATTCTCTATAACATTACCCCATCATGCGTATTTCCATATTTTGATTACAAAAATGGATTCGGACACAAATCTTACTAATTTATGTATTAATGGTACTGTTTTGTTGTTCATACAATAAATTAAAGCAGTGTTATTCTTTTTATGCCCCACCACGATAGTGGAGGGGGCATTTAGTGTTACCCTTGTCCGTCCGTCCGTCCGTCTGTCCGTCCGTCCGTCTGTCCGTCACAAAACTTTAACGCTCGGGTAAATGTCTCAATACTATGGATTTGACAGCGGGCCACGTCCGCGTCCGCGTACGCGTCCGCGTCCACCGCAGACACTTCTTGTCCGGAGCATAACTCGAACACCCTTTTGGAATATTTTCATGAAACTTCACACATGCATAGACCACGACCCGAAGGTGTGTCGCGCACAAGAATGACAACTCTTTCATTGCTAATTTTTCAGTTATCTCCCTTTTTTGTTTCGCGCACTGATTTCGTGTCCGGAGCATAGCTCGACCACCCTTTGGAATATTTTCATGAAACTTCACACATGCATATACCACGACCCGAAGGTGTGTCGCGCACAAGAATGACAACTCTTGCATAGCTAATTTTTTAGTTATCTCCCTCACACATTCAATTAGACCACGAACCGAAGGTGTGTCGTGCACAAGAATGACAACTCTTGCATAGCTAATTTTTGAGTTATCTCCCTTTTTTGTTTTCGCGCACTGATTTCCTGTCCGGAGCATAACTCGACCACCCTTTGGAATATTTTCATGAAACTTCACACATGCATAGACCACGACCCGGAGGTGTGTCACGCACAAGAATGACAACTCTTGCATAGCTAATTTTTTAGTTATCTCCCTTTTTTGTTTTGCGCACTCTACAAACTGGACAATAATGCATGAAGACCCGTTTTCTCGTGTGCTCTGTACACCTTACCTGTAGAGAGAACGCATTGCTGTAATGGTCCTCTACCGCCCTGTGCCAAATCCACGTTTCTCCTGCGCCTAGCCCAGGGTCAAGGTTGCATACTTGGTTCTTCAAAACCTTTTAACGCTCGGGTAAATATCTTATAATTTCTGTTCCCTTCCACCGATCAGCTTCATACTTCATATACGCATTGCTATTATGGTCCTCTACCGCCCTGTGCCAAATCCACATTCATCCTGCCCCCGCCGAGCCCAGGGTCAAGGTCATATACTTGGTGTTCAAAAAATGTGACTTGGAATTTGGCCTCATTTATTATCCAAGCGATATGTGGGGCATCCGTGTTCTATGAACACATTTTCTAGTTGTTACATGTGTATGGTAACACTGCTTCACTTACTTAAAAGAACACCAACATGATTAGTTCAAGTGTTCAATGATTCCAAGTACATACAAGTAACTGTTACTAGAGTAATTGGGCTTATGGCATTTGTGACCAGTGTAGTTCCGGCTCTGCTAGCACACTTATAATTATAAGTTATGTATTCAAAAATCATGGGATATGTTTCATTATCTGAATGACAAACAGTGCATACGCTGATCAGAATGCCTTGATTGGCTGATTGATCTTTGCGACACGGGATCCAATTTTTTTTTGCTGACCACTTTTGACAGCAATTCATCAATAATGTCAGACACGATTAATTTGAGGTCTCCACACACCGAGCTCAACAAAATGACTGTATGATCATTGAGATTCCGCCTTTGCATCGGTGGTAAAATAAATAAAAATAGGGTTAACATTGGTGGTGAACTTTTGCAATTTCCTTCTTCCACGCTTGTGTGATATGTCCGCCATTTTAGTTAATTCGACCACCATTTTATTCAAGATGTGCGTTGGTCGAAATAGTAATAATGTTACCATATTTTCATGTATTACTTATGATACTGTCCCACACGTAAAATATTATAGGAATGAATGGCCTTTTTGTGGAATTTATCGGGGTATAAACTTGGAAAAGTCGCGGGAATACTGGACGAAGGCCGGAAGGCCTCGTCCAGTATTCCCGCGACTTTTCCAAGTTTATATCCCCAATAAATTCCACAAAAAGGCCATTCATTCCTTATAATTCCAGCATTTGAAATAAATTCATCAAGAAAATGTGTTTATTTTCCGTTTTCTTAAGAATTATTTTAACTGCGCCTGACGGTTACGGAAAGTAGTTCGGCATGGAGTTTACTGGGATATAAATTTTGGACGGAGACTTGCAACGGACCAATCAAATGTTAGGGAATTGTGTAAATATTTTTGTGCTGGAAATATAAACCTGATACACTCAAAATAATATAGTGTCTGCTGTACCCCGCCCTCCCCCTGGACTAATTCCACTGTACCATTTGTTTTATCCGTGCAGATAGTCGTTTACTAATGTCTACGGACATTTTTCATTGCAACTCCTTGAGTGGACTCGAGGGGTCACCGAAACAAGCAGTTTCACATCGATTTGAATTTAAGAAAATAGACTAGTATAGTAATGAGCCTGGATCTCGGGTTCACATTAGTGTCGTATCGCCGTGTTTTTTTTTACAATTATTGATTTGAAAATCAGTAATATTTTCCGTAAATGACGTGGATTGTGACAACGAATTCAGAGGTAAAGGGGAATTAAAATCCGGTTCGCATGAGCTCTGAAGTTTGTGTCAACTTTCGCCATAATTGATAGGCCCTGTCATGTACGATTTTTTTCTTCAAAATCAATATGGTTGAAAACGGGTGATGCGACAAGGGTGGAAATTCTAGAGTTTGGATCATTAACTTGAACGATACTCGAAACAACTGCCGTGTGGTGGGCTACTAGGGTTTTGTATCGACTTGGGCCCATTTTTTCTGCTGAGAGTCGGAATCACTCGCGCTAAATCCTGAAGTTCAAATCGAATACACTCGGAAGACTGGTTTCCAGCAGTTATCGGTGAAATACAGCGAGACATTGTCCGCAGCTAGAACCGGGATCATCGGTGATGATTTTGTAAGATTGTTTATACATGTATGAACATATCTAACAGTATGTGACAGACTGAAAATACATTTGAGGAGTATGCTACAGGATAAAAAATTATTGCATACCGGACATTTTAATTGCTTTTTGGTACGCATTGGCTCTGATTTTAATTGGGTTTTTGCATTTTTTAATTTCGTATTTACACAAATACGCACCTTATCTGGACCTCTGGTTTTCGTTGAAAAGGATGCGGACTTGTTTACATTGTGTCATTACAATGACGTTATTCGGTGACATCATGTGAAAACTTTTTTGACTTAGAATTTTCCAATTTTGTCTTGTAAGTCATAAAACTTTTAAACCCTCATAGCTACACCCCTGAAACTTGGTATGTAGCTTCTTTATGATGAGTAGATGCGCAAAGTTTATTTCGATTTTTGATTCGACCACCGGGTCATGGATTATCTCCCCATTTTCGACTTAGAATTTGGCAATATTGCCTTAATTGTAACCCATACAACTTTTAATCCGTAATAGCTACAGACCTGAAACTTGGTATGTAGCTTCCTTATGATGAGTAGATGCGCAAAGTTTATTTTTATTTGACCCCCAGGTTATGGATTATCTCGCCCTTTTTTACTTAGAATTTGGCAATTTTGCCTTGTAAGTCGTAAAACTTGTAAACCGTACTAGCTACAAACCTGAAACTTGGTATGTAGCTTCGTTATGATGAATATATGCGCAAAGTTTATTTTGATTTTTGATTCGACCCTGGAGTCATGGATTATTCCCCCTTTTCCACTAAGACTAAGAATTTGGCAATTTTGTCTTGTAACTCATAAAACATTTAAACTGTAATGGCTACAGACCTGAAACTTGGTATGTAGCTTCCTTCTTATTATGAGAAGATGTGCAAAGTTTATTTTGATTCAACCTCCCACCCCCCCCCCCACCCCACTCTTGAACTGTTTTGCAATTGTAGTAAAATAAATAAAAGTTTTAACCAACAGTACATCAGTTTTTAGAGCGCCGTTCGAAGAAAGGTTTACATATGGCATACCCCCGGCGTCGTAGTCAGCGTCTGTTCGTCTGTCTGTCTGTCCGAGCAACCGAGAGCTACATTGTGAGATTAACGACACAGTGAGGGACTTGTTAAGAGATGCTTATTCCGTTTTTAACCCGTTATGAATTGCTCTTGTGAGGTTATTTTGTCTTGTGTGGTTATTTTTTCTGTATGATTGATCATTGTGGGATGTTATTTTAGGATTCATTAACATTAGGAACCCCACAATGTACGTCTCGTAAGTCCGTCCGTCCGTCTTCAAAAATTTGGAAACTTAACGTTGGGGGAAATTTGTTATAATTTCTGTTTCCTTTCACCAAACGTGCCACTTTGTGTTTTCGTTTTTGGCTGGCTTCGTTACCTTTTGAAAACTCTTGTTTTCCTCATTGTAGGTGGCAGTGGGTCGAGCTCGTGTCAGGCAGAGCGTAATAGCGACAATACTGTGTCGGGCCCCATAAATATCGATCCGGATGGTGATGGGCCCCTGTCCTCGTTGACATTCAATTGTATTCTAGATGCTGACCTCCCAGTCGGCATATTGGTGTGTACAGTGAAACCTTTCTAAACTGGACACACTGAGTCCACGTACCATTGTCTTCTAGTACCCCCACCCCCCAGTCGGCAGATTGGTCTGTGTAAATGGCGATTGCCAAGCTACTATTGTGTCGTATCATTTCATAATAGCCCTTTCTACCTGCGTCCACTTACCCGTGTCTTCTGAGGCTGACCCCCCCCCCCCCCCAGTTTGCAGACTGGTCTGTGTAAATGGCGATTGCCAAGCTACTATTGTGTCGTATTATTTCATAACAGCCCTTTCTACCTGCGTCCACTTACCTGTGTCTTCTGAGGCTTACCCCCCCCCCCCCCAGTTGGCAGATTGGTCTGTGTAAATGGTGATTGCCAAGCTACTATTGTGTCGTATTATTTCATAACAGCCCTTTCTACCTGCGCCCACTTACCTGTGTCTTCTGAGGCTTACCCCCCCCCCCCCCCCCCCCCCCCCCCCCCCCACCCCCCCCCCCCCCCAGTTGGCAGATTGGTCTGTGTAAATGGTGATTGCCAAGCTACTATTGTGTCGTATTATTTCATAACAGCCCTTTCTACCTGCGCCCACTTACCTGTGTCTTCTGAGGCTTACCCCCCCCCCCCCCACCCCCCCCCCCCAGTTGGCAGATTGGTCTGTGTAAATGGTGATTGCCAAGCTACTATTGTGTCGTATTATTTCATAACAGCCCTTTCTACCTGCGCCCACTTACCTGTGTCTTCTGAGGCTTACCCCCCCCCCCCCCCAGTTGGCAGATTGGTCTGTGTAAATGGTGATTGCCAAGCTACTACTGTGTCGTATTATTTCATATTAATTAACCCTTTCTGCCCGCGTCCACGTTCCATTGTGTTTTACAGGCTTACCCCCAGTCGGTATATTGGTCTGCGTAAATGGTGATTGCGAAGCTACTACTGTGTGGTATCATTAGGGCCCCACTGACAATCGGCGATGCCCTATAGGTTTCGTCCGTCCGTCTGTCTGTCTGTTTAATTTTCTCAAATAGGAGTTCTGAGTGCGTCGACAGACCACATTTTCTAGTTACATATTAACCCTGACACCGCTATCTTAATTATTTGTTGTCTGCTGTTTATTTTCTATTTTCCATTTTTATCATCAAAAACCTGCTTTGACTGCACTTTAGAATAATTTACAACTTGCTTTGACTGCACTTCAGAATCATTTCCATTGGAAATGATTCTGAAGTGCTGTCAAACCATGTTTTTATTGAGAAATAAGGCAAAAAGTACGAAGCGGTTAAAATGTGCTAAGTAGGGTCACAATATAATTTACTGGAAGGGATGGGCCGTGGTCTAGGAGATATGGCATTGGACATCAATACTGGATGTTGTGAGTTCAATCCTCTCCCAGGGATGTGCTGTTGCCTAGGGAATATGGCATTGTACTTCCAATACCGGAGGTTGTGAGTTCAATCCTCACCCTTGGCGTGAAAAATACTTACATAGTATTTCCATCCCACTAGTCTGTAAGATGATACTTTAAACTGTAGTCCCGTCTCTATATGACCTTAGCTGTTTCTGGGATGTTAAACCCATTCACAGGATGGCCTATCATATGAAGTTTAGTGAAACGGCCCCCAGGACTTCAGTAGAGGGTTGTGAGTTAAAAACCTACTGTAGGGCGTGAACATTACTTTCATAGTATTTCTATCCCATTGGTTCTTGTATGTGAGAGTTGAGTCGGGCTATGCCCCATATATAAAAGTAAGATTAGCGCTAATCCTATTACTTTTAGGGGATGGGATAAATGATGCTGGTGTGGCGAGGGCCTGGCACCAGATCAGGTTGTTCTAATTTCAGGACTGAATATATATTTTGATTGTAAATATTGAGTTCTGAAGTTGGGATTTACCCCCCTTGGACAGGTGGATACGGGACTCGACCCCGTTGACCCGTCTGCGTGTAGACTCCCTGAGGCTTGTACCTCTATGTCAGAAAAGCGGACGTTAAACCCTATTCACTCACTCACTCACTCTATCCCATTGGTCTGTCGGATGAGACTTCAAACTGTGGTCCCATCTCTATATGACCTTAGCTGTTGCTGGGAAGTTAAACCCATTCACTTTCACTTTACTCTCTTACACCACAATTTTACATAGTCTATAAAGATGTACATGCTTGGTGTTAAATAAAACTATTGGTGTTTGTAGAACAGGGCCGTTTCACTAAACTTCTTACGACTAAAATGTTGGCAAGTGCAAATTTAGGATCGTCTGGAAATTTAAATTGATGGATTTCCATTTATTGAGCATAGGCTGCATATGCAGCCTATGCTCAATAAATGTAAATCCAATAATTGTTTACAAGAAAACGTTGTTAATGTGGAATTTACAGACTATCATAATTTTGCACTGACGAACATTTAGTCGTATGAAGTTTAGTGAAACGGCCCCCCTTCAGTAGAGGGTTGCGAGTTAAAAACCTACTGTAGGGCATGAACATTACTTTCATAGTATTTCTATCCCATTGGTCTGTCGGATGAGACTTCAAACTGTGGTCCCATCTCTATATGACCTTAGCTGTTGCTGGGAAGTTAAACCCATTCACTTTCACTTTTCTCTCTTACATCACAATTTTACGTTGTCTATAAAGATGTACATGTTTGATGTTAAATAAAACTATTGGTGTTTGTAGAACAGGTTCTCATTTACAGGAAGTGATACCAAAGACGCCTGAAGTCATTCCTCCGACTACACAAATCACGATAACCATAAAGTACTTCACCAGCAACTTAGAATTTCTCCGCAAAGTCATTGAGGAGTCGACACACTGTGAGCAGGAGATCTGGCTTGAATGTGTGGACTCGAGCTTCGTGGTTTCAGATGGCTTCGGCTTGTATTCCTACGCCGGGGACAACTTGCCTTACTGGGCCGGCAACACAAACGGTGAGTGGACGACAGTTTGTCAACACAAACGGTGAGTGGACGAGAGTGTTTGTCAACACAAACGGTGAGTGGACGAGGGTTTGTCAACACAAACGGTGAGTGGACGAGAGTTTGTCAACACAAACGGTGAGTGGACGAGAGTGTTTGTCAACACAAACGGTGAGTGGACGAGGGTTTGTCAACACAAACGGTGAGTGGACGAGAGTGTTTGTCAACACAAACGGTGAGTGGACGAGAGGTGTTTGTCAACGCAAACGGTGAGAGGACGAGGGTTTGTCAACACAAACAGTGAGTGGACTTGAGTGTTTGTCAACACAAACAGTGAGTGGACGAGAGTTTTTCAACACAAACGGTGAGTGGATGAGGATTTGTCAACACAAACGGTGAGTGGACGAGATTTTGTCAACACAAACGGTGACTGGACGTGTTTGCTTTTTGCAGCTCAAATAAGTGAGTTTATCATTTGTTTTATTTTTTTATCATTTGTTCCCTATTTAATAAGGAAGAAAATCAATAATACATTTGTAAACTGCATTGAATTTGAAATATGGGGGTATAATATTCTTTAGATACAAAGCTTATCTGGAGCACTGTATTATCATTTATTTCCTCAATAAAAACAACACTTGGTTTGGCAACACTTAAATGATTCTAAAGTACTTGCAAAATGTGTTTTTGTTGATAAAAGTAAATGGAAATTAAAAAATAAGCAACAGACAACAACATTTAATTCAGCATTGTAATGGTTAATGTCAATTGTCATTGATCTCAGTAGCCTATTTCACCAACATTGCAAAGTATACTTTTCTAGCAAAGTATACTTTGAGGGAGTAATCATTTATTTTTCCCGAAATGCATTATATCATATAGAACTAACGACTGCATATATTTGATGATTAAAAGTATGCAGAATTATTATACTGAATTTATTACATTATCACAGCCAAAATGGCTGTGATAATGTAATAAATTCAGTATAATAAAAATTAATAAATTTATCCTTAAATTGAAAATTTCACCCTCAAAGTATACTTTGCTAGAAAAGTATACTTTGCAATGTTATTTTTTTGGTATTTCAATTTTTTTTTATTCTCTTTGTTACATATAATACATACATGTGCATACACAATTTTACAATTTATGTGTACAAAATGATTGAACAATTGAACATTTTTTTTGTCTTAGTATATGTGACATGTAACAACGAGTTTTTATATGATAATGTGTATGGGTGTTGTGGGTATACATGGGTGCGGGGGTTTGGGTCTTGGTTAATGCAACAAAAAAAGAGAGAACGTTTTTGGCATTACTAGTATATATATCTATGTGTGGGTACTTTGGTATCGTTTTGTTAGTTGAAGTGAAAATCATTCCATTTTGTATTAAATTGCAACAGTTTATCTTTCATTGTCGCAATTGTCTCTTCAATTAAGATTGTTTTCTGTAGATACATGTTGAATGAGTTTGAGTGTTGGCAGTGTTGAGCAACATTTACATTTGAATATTAAAAATTTTGCTAGAAGGATAATGAAATTAATTAGAACCGACCTTTGTTTAGATACTACGTTAATATTACAAAATGATATGTGTTCGTAATTTAGATGTGCATTGTAATTTAGTTTCGATTTCAATAATTCTATATTTCCGACCAAAATGTTTGGATAGTTTGACATTCCCAAAACATATGTTTATTTGAATCTACGTTCATATTACAAAATTCACACAAGTTTGATGGTTTCAAGTTACATACAAATAGGAAGGAGTTTATTTGGTATTATTCTCATTAGGTATTTGTACTGGAATGCTCTTAGTTTTGTGCTTATAGTATTTTTGATAGGTGAGATAAATATTTTCTTCCATTTAATATTTTGAATATTTAATTCATTTTCCCATTTGACAGTGTGTTTTAATATAGTTAATCGCATTGTATCGATTTTGTATGTCATATAACATCTTATTGGCCATTTTATTTTTTAAAAGTTTCGAAATTAGATATTCAGGTGTGCCAGTGTCAATATTTTCTGTTTTAAGTGTTTCTTTCCATGCATCTTTGATATTACCTATTAATGTATAGTACTTTAGGAAATCTCCATTGCTTAAATTGTACAAATTCTTTAGTTCATGAAATGTATAGAAGTTTTTTGTTCTATAATCGTAAATATTTTTATAAACATTATACCTTTATCGTGCCAATCTTTATAAAATAATGTATTGCTTTGTTTGATGTTGGTATTATGCCATAATATTTCATTTGATATGACAGGGTGTATATGTTTAAAGTTAATTTTACTCCACGATGTAATAATCTCACCCCCCAAAAAATGTATACCTTTTTTATTATCTGTTTTGCATCAACTTGATTAAAATTACACTTGAACAGTAAATCACCACCATACTTGTTCAATTCATTGTTATAAGCTGTTTTCCATTGATTCTGTGATCCCTTTAATCTTTTATCCAAGATGCTTTTAATGAATGCAAAAAATGCTTGAATATTTATCATTTTTAATCCACAATTTTCGTAGTTTTGAATAATTGTTTTTCTACATATTTTATCAGGTTTTCCATCCCAAAGAAAGTCAAACATATATTTATTTATCTCTTTAATGATTTCATCAGACGGATTTTCTAGTACTGTCAGCGGATATACCAGTTTAGGGAATGCAAATGTTTTTAATACTGCTATTTTTCCTATTAGTGTTAGGTTCCATTTTTTCCAACTATTTAGGCAGTTCTGGAATGACTTAATTTTGGGTGTTAGATTTAGTAGTTGCAGTTTTAGTTTTATCATTTGTAAAAGTTATTCCTAGGAGTTGAGGCTTGTTCATTAGACCATGTATATAAGTTATTGTTGCACCATTTATTTGTGTTATATCTAGTTGTTCCCAATTTTAAAATAGTACATTTTCCTTTGTTAATTTTAACCCAGATATATTTGCAAATTGTTCTAGAGTTCTAACAAGTTCTTTGAACGATTGTTCGGTGCCATCAAGTGTAAAGCTTGCATCATCTGCAAAAAGTGTTTGTTTTATTTCCTCCCCACCAAGAGTTTGACCTTTAATGTTTGTGTTACTGTTAATTTTACGTGACAATAGTTCTATGCATAGTATGAAAATATATGCTGATAATGGACAGCCTTGTCTGACGCCCTTTTTAACGTTAAAGAAATTGGATAGATGACCGTTATTTGTGATACAACTTTTAGCGTCTTTGCAATGTTGGTGAAATAGGCCGCTACTGATATGTTCTGTTCAAGATTGCAAAGTATAGTAGCTTCTAGTGTTATCGTGATATCCTTTGTTTGCTGTAATCAGTTTTTGACAGTGACAACACATATAATGCAAGCATGGGAAATTTCCGGATTAATCCGGAAATCCGGATTTGAGGTCCCAGGGACCACTTTTGTGAATCTTGTAAATCCGTTGAGAATGGCGATAAAAAATTACAATTTTCGGGGTTGTTGTTTTTTTAGCTCACCTGAGCGAAGCTCATGTGAGCTATTGTTACCGCAATGTGTCCGTCTTCGTCGTCCGTCGTCGTCCGTGAACATTTTCAAACGTCTACTCCTCGGTAACCATTGGGTCTATAGTCACCAAACTTCATTGTCATGGTCCTTAGGTAGGGGGATTACAAAATTGTTAAAATGACGTCATTACGTAATCCAAGATGGCCGCCGTCTAAAAATAGCACAAATTCTTAAAAAATCTTCTTCTCAAGAACCGCCAACCGGATTTCGACAAAACTTGGTAGGAATGATCGATGTACATTGCTCTTTCAAAGTTGTTAAAATGGTGACCCCGGGGTCAAAAATGGGCGTGGCCCGTGGGGTCAAATTGTGGTCAAATTTTATTTTTGACCAAATATGGTCATGTCATATATCAAATTGAAGGTATCAATGAGCCGATCACTCTGGTGCCTTTTCTGTCGAAATCGGATTGTTATGTCATCCAAGATGGCCGCCGAAAGGTCAAAAGGTCGTTCTTTTATTAGAGATTTCAAAATTCTTCTTCACATGAACCGCTGGGCCCATGGTAGCCAAACTTAAAGTTATGGTCCATGGGTGAAGCCTTTTCAGATTTGTTAAAATGGAGGTCATCGCTAATCCAAGATGGCCGTCGTCTAAAAATAGCATAAATTCTTAAAAAATCTTCTTCTCATGAACCGCTTGCCGGATTTCAACGAAACTTGGTAGGAATGATCGATGTACATTGCTCTTTCAAAGTTGTTAAAATGGTGACCCCGGGGTCAAAAATGGGCGTGGCCCGTGGGGTCAAATTGTGGTCAAATTTTATTTTTGACCAAATATGGTCATGTCATATATCAAATTGAAGGTATCAATGAGCCGATCACTCTGGTGCCTTTTCTGTCGAAATCGGATTGTTATGTCATCCAAGATGGCCGCCGAAAGGTCAAAAGGTCGTTCTTTTATTAGAGATTTCAAAATTCTTCTTCACATGAACCGTTTGGCCCATGGTAGCCAAACTTAAAAGTTATGGTCCAATCCATGTGTGAAGCCTTTTCAGATTTGTTAAAATGGAGGTCATCGCTAATCCAAGATGGCCACCGTCTAAAAATAGCATAAATTCTTAAAAAATCTTCTCATGAACCGCTGGCCGGATTTCGACGAAACTTGGTAGGAATGATCGATGTACAATGCTCTTTCAAAGTTGTTAAAATGGTGACCCCGGGGTCAAAAATGGGCATGGCCCGTGGGGTCAAATTGGGGTCAAATTTTATTTTTGACTGAATATGGTCATGTCATATATCAATATTGAAGGTATCAATGAGGCGATCACTCTGGTGCAATATTTGTCGGAATCGGATGATTATGTCATCCATGATGGCCACCAAAAGGTCCATTTATTCAAGATTTTTAACGTCTTTTTCTCAGGAACCACATGGCTGATGCTGGGTGAAGCATTTTCAGATTTTGTAAAATGAGAGTCATCGCTTAATCCAAGATGACCGCCATCTAAAAATAGCACAATTTTTTTAAAACACATGAACTCGATGTCACATTCTCCTCTGGTGTTCATGGAGTCAGGTGAGCGAATTAGGGCCATCATGGCCCTCTTGTTTAATTTTAAATGGCGATTCTTTTATTTTCCCCAGCGGAATCCCTGTTATACATGTACTGACTTCTTGTTGCAAGTATTATTAGCCAGGTTTTTTGAAAAAAAATCCAGGCTATTGGATTGGCGAAAGCCGGGCGGGCGGACGGGCGGCGGGCGGGCAGGCGGCGTGCGGCATCCACAATCAATGTTAAGTTTTCGTGTTTGAGTCCATTTCTTTGTTACTGTACCACCTAGGACCACCAAACTTTCACAGCTTCATAATCAAGGGGTGCCCACCACATATCACTATCCAACATGTTACTTTTTTTTTAACTTGACCCATTTTTTCCGCGCAATCGACTTAGCCATTTTCAATGTTAAGTTTTCGTGTTCGAGTCCATTTCTTTGTTACTGTACCACCTAGGACCACCAAACTTTCACAGCTTCATAATCAAGGGGTGCCCACCACATATCACTATCCAACATGTTACTTTTTTTTTAACTTGACCCATTTTTTCCGCGCAGTCGACTCAGCCATTTTCAATGTTAAGTTTTCGCGTTTACAATGTTAAGTTTTTGTGTTTAAGTCCATTTCTTTGGTACTGTACCACCTAGGACCACCAAACTTTCACAGCTTCATAATCAAGGGGTGCCCACCACATATCACTATCCAACATTTACTCTTTTTTTAACTTGACCCATTTTTTCCGCAGTCGACTTAGCCATTTTCAATGTTAAGTTTTCGCGTTTACAATGTTAAGTTTTCGTGTTTAAGTCCATTTCTTTGGTACTGTACCACATAGGAGTAATTTTCATATTTTTTTAATCAGTTAGACTTGATGGATGGGACATGTATTTTTTTGTATTAATTCACTCCCACAAAATAACAATTTGTTCCCTCAATTTAACAATTTGTTCCCTCGAATTAACAATTCGTTACCACGATATAACAATTAATTCCCTCGAATTAACAATTTGTTCACACAAAATGACAATTCGTTCCCTCAATTTAACAATTTGTTCCCTCGAATTAACAATTCGTTACCACGATATAACAATTAATTCCCTCGAATTAACAATTTGTTCACACAAAATGACAATTCGTTCCCTCAATTTAACAATTTGTTCCCTCGAATTAACAATTTGTTCCCTCGAATTAACAATTCGTGGGAACAAATAAATAAAAAAAAATAATCTACGTCCCTTCGGGGCTCTGTAAATGACATATTTGCAAAACCGGTCTGTTTTGTCATACAACCGACCATGACGTTTTGATTATTTTTAACATAAAACCGAATCTCCCATGTGTTGCCCCTTTCATTACAGTGATACCAAGTTGTTTCCCTTCAATTTTCTTTTTTGGCGTCACTTGACATGTTTTACCTCGTTTACTATCAATGCGGTAGGTGAGGCATCCGTGTTCTATGAACACATTTTTAGCCAGGTTTTTTTGGGGAAAAAATCCAGGCTATTGGATTGGCGAAAGCCGGGCGGGCGGGTGGGTGGTCGGACGGGCGGGCGGCGTCCACAATCAATGTTAAGTTTTGGTGTTTGAGTCCATTTCTTTGTTACTGTACCACATAGGACCAACAAACTTTCACAGCTTCATAACCAAGGGGTGCCCACCACATATGACTATCCAACATGTTAACTTTTCTTTAACTTGACCCATTTTTTCCGCGCAGTCGACTTAGCCATTTTAAATGTTAACTTTTTGCGTTTACAATGTTAAGTTTTCGTGTTTAAGTCCATTTCTTTGGTACTGTACCACATAGGACCACCAAACATTAACAGCTTCATAACCAAGGGGTGCCCACCACATACAACTATCCAACATGTGACCATTTTTTTTACCTTGACCTATTATTTCTACGTAATTGACTTAGCTTTTTAACGTACGTCTTGTTAAAGTTTTTTGGTTAAAGTTTTTCGTTATACTATATCTCTGCAACTGCTTCGCCCATTACCTTGAAACTTTACATGGGTGTTTATCATCATCCATATTTTCATTCTACCCCCCAACCGTGCGGCCCCTGTGCCCAATGTCAAGGTCAAATTACTTTAATTTTTTTGTGTACTATATCTCTGCAACTGCTTCACCCATTACCTTGATACTTCACATGGGTGTTTATCATTATTGTCGCACCCGCTTGCGGAAAGCGCGATATAGTCGGCATTTTGGCATACGTCCGTCCGTCCGGGCACACATTAGGGTACTTATGTGGCTAGCCCCACAGGGTTATGGACTTGGTAAAGGATAGGGTTGGTTACAATTAGCCACCTAAAAAATCGTTTTATGTGGCTAAAAATCGTTTTATGTGGCTAATATTTAACATGTGATAAGCCACATAAGTATAGTAATGTAAGAACGTCCGTCCGTCCGTCCGTCCGTCTGCCCGGGCACACATTAGGGTACTTATGTGGCTAGCCCCACAGGGTTATGGACTTGTTAAAGGATAGGGTTGGTTACAATTAGCCACCTAAAAAATCGTTTTATGTGGCTAAAAATCGTTTTATGTGGCTAATATTTAACATGTGATAAGCCACATAAGTACCCTAATGTAAGAACGTCCGTCCGTCCGTCCATCCGTCCCCGTCCGTCCGGGCACATATTAAGGTACTTATGTGGCTAGCCCCACAGGGTTATGGACTTGTTAAAGGATAGGGTTGGTTACAATTAGCCACCTAAAAAATCGTTTTATGTGGCTAAAAATCGTTTTATGTGGCTAATATTTAACATGTGATAAGCTACATAAGTACCCTAATGTAAGAACGTCCGTCCGTCCGTCCGTGTGTCCGGTTAAAGTTTTTGGTTAAAGTTTTTCCATCTACTATATCTCTTTTTTTAGTGTCCATGCCTCGCCCCAAGGCGCGACATGCAGGCCACGGCCATCTAGTCTACAAAAAGTGGGTATACTTATGTTATCCAAGTGTCTATGCTTGGAAAAGACCTGGCCTTCGTGGCTTTGCCTCATTTCTTGTCTAGTTATTTTTTGGGGGACCGTCTGTACATGAACAGTATTTTATCAGGTAACCTGCCCTGTATTGACCGAATACGCACTGACTGATAACATATTGCTGTATCAGCCATTGACCTGATACAAACATCCGGGTTATAACGAAGTGACAAATGACGTTCCATTGGTCGGATGGCGTCACGTGACATTACCGAATGACGTCAGTGTAATGACGCAACGTAAACAAGTCCGCGTTCTGTCAATTGATAATGACGTCATCTGTGGTCATTTTCGAGCATAAAAAGTTACCTGATAAATAGAATACCAGGCTACTGTCTTTCGATATCAAGTTTATCAGGCTCGGCTCGGAAACGGTAGGAATTCCTCGGCAAGCCACGGAATTCCTACGCGTTTCCTAGCCTCACCTGATAAACCTGATATCAAAAGACAGTAGCCTGGTATTCTCTATGTTACAGGGACTGGCTGTGCTAATGGCACGTGTAACTGCAACCTGCCTGGCGCACAGATGGACGGAGGCCTTATCATAAACAAAGACGTGCTGCCCATCACCAGTATCAGGCTGCCCGCTGCTCCCGGACAGAGAAAGCTCAGGATCGGATCAGTCAAATGTTACAGTAAGTGACCCCGCTTCTTACCTCTCTACTTTGTTTACCATTTCACCTCTAAGTAACTGACATGAACGATTTCATGTTAAGGTTGAGACTGTTCCATTATGCAGAATAGTGAGTCATTTTGAAAATATTAAAATGGTAAATCAATGTTCATTTTGCCCGCCAATTGTCATATCTAACTAACAAACAAAAACATTCTGTCCCCCAATATTATGACCTGGCATGCGGGACTAGGTTTAATATAGGAATAAATGGCCTTTTTGTGGAATTTATCGGGGTATAAACTTGGAAAAGTCGCGGGAATACTGGACGAAGGCCGGAAGGCCTCGTCCAGTATTCCGCGACTTTTCCAAGTTTATATCCCCGATAAATTCAACAAAAAGGCCATTCATTCCTTATAATTGCAGCATTTGAAATAAATTCATCAAGAAAATGTGTTTATTTTCCGTTCTCTTAAGAATTATTTTAACTGCGCCTCACGGTTACGGAAGGTAGTTCGGCGTGGGAGTTTACTGGGATATAAATTTTGGACAGAGACTTGCTACGGGCCAATCAAATGTTAGGGAATTGTGTAAATATTTTTGTGCTGGAATTATCATTGTATACATGTTGCTCATAATAATATTTTTACCCTAATCATCAGTAGCCAATTTCATCAAAATTGCAAAGTATACTTTTCTAGCAAAGTATACTTTGAGGGAGTAATCATTTATTTTTCCTGAAATGCATTATTTCATATAGAACTAACGACTGCATATATTTGATGATTAAACGTATACAGAATTATTTTACTGAATTTATTACATTATCTCAGTCAAAATGGCTGTGATAATGTAATAAATTCAATATAATAAAAATTAATAAATTGATCCTAAAATTGAAAATTTCTCCCTCAAAGTATACTTTGCTAGAAAAGTATACTTTTCAATGTTGGTGAAATCGGCTACTGATTGCCTACCACATATAACATACTATTTTACTAAATGATACTCTTTCCCCTATAAAGCACCATTCCATTAATTACTGTATGAATGTGCATGTCTATGATCCAACCACCACAGCGATGGAATACATGCCGTTGGTGGCATTCTTGTTAACTCTTTGCATGCTAGCAGTGAAAATATCCGCCAAACGAATTAGGAGTACATGTTGTATATGTTTTATTTCTCTCTGTAAATATAGAATGTCTTGGAAATTGGTCGGATACAACCTTGTATCATAACAAAATAACATGTTTAAAATTGTAATTTTCTATGCATTCTATGTATTTCTGCAGGATATCAATAATTCTCAAATGATCTACAATATTGACCTTAGAGCCTTAACTCTTTGCATGCTAGCGGCGGAAACATCCTCCAAACGAATTAGGAGTATATGTTTTATTTCTCTCTGTAAATATGTCTTGAAATTTCATTAGAATTGTGTCCTCCGGACACAATTCTAATGAAATTCCAAGACATATTCATGACATTTATAAGGAGAAATAAAAGAAAATATAATGAATTGTCATCTGCTATTTTTGAACTATTTATAGCCCACAAATTTCCCAGCATGCAAAGAGTTAATATTTGCATTCTGTATCCTTGTCCGCATAATAACTTCTACTTGACAGATCATAACCACATTTGGTAGACATGTTTGTAATGCCAAGATGAAGAACCCTATTGGTTTTCAGTGGGTTAACTGACCATGTCTTGTCGGGCGTATATTTTGACTTTCGGCACTCTCGTTTAAAAATATTTCTAAATTTGGTTAATGAAATAGCTCAAAATAATTAACATGAACCAGTTCATGCCAGGTATTTAACCCTCACTACGTGGGAGACGAAAATTGTCGTCTGCTGTTTTTCATGTTTGCCTTAATTCTTCTTAACAAAAAAACTGTTTTGACAGCACATGAGAATCGTCTCACCTGTTTTGACAGCACATGAGAATCGTCTCCAATGGAGACGATTCTCATGTGCTTCCAAAACAGGTTTTTATCGAGAAATATTGAAAATAAAACATTTCCAGCAGACGACAAAATTTAATTCAATATAGTAAGGGTTAAGAACGAAAGAGATATATATATATATATAATAATGATTTTGAATAAAAAAATATAATTTGATGACGGAATGTCCAAATATTTTGATACAGTTGCCATTGATTTTACATATTCTTTGCGATCGCGTTCAACTCGTAGCAAAAAGGTCAGCATGTTGTAACTCGCATGTAATTAATTCTTTCATTATATAATGTAATTTTTTGACTGTGGCTGAGAAAAGAGACCTTTACAACATGTGCAACTGACACAGTCTCAGCTCAGGCATTTCCCCACCCCGCTCTATTCATCAATCTGGCGTGGTTTATATGTCTTTAATAGTAACTATTTACTTTGGACCACGACACTAACCTTGTGTACCCTTTTAACCCTAAGTAACTGTAATGGACTATGATATGTTAATTTAAGTACCAATTCAATTCATACAAAATAATTTTCAGATTAGTCCATTTGTAAGGGGTGGTTTTTTGTCCCGCCTGCTTTAGCAGAAGCGGGACATAGGCATAGCTTTTCCATCGGCGGCGTCGGCGGCGGCGTCGGCGGCGTCGGCGGCGTCGGCATCGGCGGCGTCGTCGGCGGCAGCGTCGGCGGCGCGTCGGCGGCGGCGTCAAACATTTCACGTTAAGTTTTTGCGTTTAGGTCAGTTTCCAGAAAACTATAACACCTACGACCTCCATACTTGGTATACATCAACACTGTGGTGTAACCATCTCACACAGAGAGAGCCCATGTGACCTTGACCTAGTTTTCATGGTTGATTGACCTACTTTTCACATGCATTCAACGTTAAGTTTTTGCGTTTAGCTCTCTTTCTAAAACTTAACGCTCAGGTTAATTCATTGTAACTTCTGTTTCCCTCAATGGAATGCTTTAATATTCCATACATGCATTTGTAACAACATCCCGCATCATTCTCCAGAAAGCCCATGGTGCCCGCTAACCCCAAAGGTCAAGGTCGCTGACTTAGAAATTTCCATGTTTGCAAAAGTTAATGCTCAGTTTATGCTTTAATATTCCATACATACATTTGTAACAACATCCCACATCATTCTACAGAAAGCCCATGTTGCTCGCTAACCCCAAAGGTCAAGGTCACTGACTTACAAATTTCCGTGTTTGGAAAAGTTAACGCTCAGTTTATGCTTTAATATTCCATACATGCATTTGTAACAACATCCTGCATCATTCTACAGAAAGCCCATGGTGCCCGCTAACCCCAAAGGTCAAGGTCACTGACTTAGAAATTTCCGTGTTTGGAAAAGTTAACGCTCAATTTATGCTTTGATATTCCATACATGCATTTGTAACAACATCCTGCATCATTCTACAGAAAGCCCATGGTGCCCGCTAACCCAAAGGTCAAGGTCACTGACTTAGAAATTTTTCCTTTCCGTGTTTGCAAAAGTTAACGCTCAGTTTATGCTTTGATATTCCATACATGCATTTGTAACAACATCCCGCATCATTCTACAGAAAGCCCATGTTGCCCGCTAACCCAAAAGGTCAAGGTCACTGACTTAGAAATTTCCGTGTTTTGAAAAGTTAACGCTCAGTTTATGCTTTAATATTCCATACATGCATTTGTAACCACATCCTGCATCATTCTACATAAAGCCCATGGTGCCCGCAAACCCCAAAGGTCAAGGTCGCTGACTTAGAAATTTCCGTGTTTGGAAAAGTTAACGCTCAATTTATGTATGCTTTAATATTCCATACATGCATTTGTAACAACATCCCGCATCATTCTACAGAAAGCCCATGGTGCCCGCAAACCGCAAAGGTCAAGGTCGCTGACTTAGAAATTTCCGTGTTTGGAAAAGTTAGCGCTCATTTTATGCTTTAATATTCCATACATGCATTTGTAACAACATCCAGCATCATTCTGCGGAAAGCCCATGGTGCCCGCTAACCCCAAAGGTCAAGGTCACTGACTTAGAAATTACCGTGTTTGCAAAAGTTAACGCTCAGTTTATGCTTTAATATTCCATACATGCATTTGTAACAACATCCCGCATCATTCTACAGAAATCCTATGGTGCCTGCTAACCCCAAAGGTCAAGGTCACTGAATTTGAAATTTGCGTGTTTGGAAAAGTTAACGCTCAGTTTATGCTTTAATATTCCATACATGCTTTTGTAACAACATCCCGCATCATTCTACAGAAAGCCCATGGTGCCCGCAAACCCCAAAGGTCAAGGTCGCTGACTTAGAAATTTCCGTGTTTGGAAAAGTTAACGCTCAGTTTATGTTTTAATATACCATATATGCATTTGTAACAACATCCCGCATCATTCTACAGAAAGCCCATGGTGCCCGCTAACCCCAAAGTTCAAGGTCACTGAATTAGAAATTTCCATGTTTGGAAAAGTCATCGCTCAGTTTATGTTTTAATATACCATATATGCATTTGTAACAACATCCTGCATCATTCTACAGAAAGCCCATGGTGCCCGCTAACCCCAAAGGTCAAGGTCACTGACTTACAAATTAACGCTCAGTTTATGCTTAAATATTCCATACATGCATTTGTAACAACATCCCGCATCATTCTACAGAAAGCCCATGTTGCTCACTAACCCCAAGGTTATTACAAGCTCCATATATACTATCAAACTGCGCCAGGCGGGACATTTTGCTCCGCGGAGCTCTTGTTTCACTTAAAAATATGAAAATTACTTGCAAAAAGTGCAGATTCTGATGAGACGGCTCGTTACGAGCCGGCTCATCTGGATCTACACTGTTTGCAAACACTGAAAGAGGTCTGTAGTGTTGAAAGGATTGGTATTGGTGCTTTCAGTATCGTGTTGCATAGGGTGATAGGGTGATGTTGTTTTTTTCTTGTTTTTTTTTCTCTGAACATGTTTTTATCCTTCCCGTAATATGTCTGTGGTGGGTCAGGGACATCCCCCACAAAGCGTATGTTGTCATCAAATTAAAGGTACATGCCCACTCAGTAGGCACAAAATGTTCTTTATAGGAATTAAATAAGTGTATACTTGTGTCTCTATTCCACCAGTTCTAAAAGTTACAAGTACCCGCTATACAGATATAATCATTTAGTAATATCTATTTTACTGATAGTGACTTGCGGTGGTATCGGGCTATTTTCATATACAAATGAGGCATGATATTTTTTAATCATTTATACCAATTAAATGTGTCACCTAAAAAATAATAATATTTAGTATGATCATGCACATCAAAAAAATAAATACAGAGAATAAATAGTAATGTCCGTTAACATTTTAAGGAAACTTGGTTATCACCCTTGATATCATTGTGGAAATTTACGTCTGATATAAAATGTATAATAATGCCAATCAATATGTGGGATAATGGTGAATGAATGTTTATCCCGTTAACACAGTGCGTATGTGCCGTGAAACACGGTGCTGTGAAACATTTTTGATATCCAGTCAATACTATTTTTGCATTTTACAGCCATTTGTAGGTGTTGACGGGATAAATAGAATAGTAGGTTAGTGCCGTGAATGGGAAAAAATATCTGGCGCGACACGGAAATGGTATGTGCTCGGCAGAGCCTCGCCCATCCCGTTTCCTGAGCCTTGCCAGATATTTTTTCCCATTCACGGCACTAACCTACTATTCTCTATTTATTTTACCAGAAAATTTCAAATCTACAGAATATACAACACTATCTTTTATAACTTGACATTTTGTGCTTACTCAGAGCACAGGTTGAAGTAATGGACCGAGGTCTATAAATACATTAAATATGCCTAAAAGCATCAATAAATGAAGATTTTTTTTTTTTTTTTTTACCCCCTCCATATAATTCATGGAGGGGGTAAATTTTTTCTTTTTTTTTTCTTTACTTATTGATACTTTTAGGCATATTTAATGTATTTATAGACCTCGGTCCGTTACTTCAACCTGTGACTCTGAGCTCCAGATATGGTGTGTATTGGCGTATTTTACGCACTAATTTTAGCAGAACACGCATTGATTATCAAAAATGGGAGTACAAAATACTCACAGCAATGTGAAAATACGCATTGATTTTCAAATTGTGTAGGGAAAATACTGTAATAAAGTTGAAAATTTACTTTGTTGAGCTGCAAAAAAAAGCAAAGCGTTTTTGCAGCTGAAATAAGTCAATTAAAAAAAAAAATGTTCTCTATTTAATAAGAAAGAAAATCAATAATACATGTACATTTGTAAAATCATACTCTTTAGATACAAAACGTATTTGGAGCTCTGCCTACTGAGTGGGCATGTACATGTACCTTTAACCCTTCCTACGCTGTTGACGAAAATTGCCGTCTACTGTTTTTCATTTTTGCTTTAATTCTCAACAAAAACCTGGTTTTGACAGCACATGAGAATCGTCTCCACCGGAGAAGATTCTCATGTGCTGTCAAAACCAGGTTTTTGTCGAGAAATATTGAAAATAAAACATTTCCAGCAGACGACAGCATTTAATTCAGCATAGTAAGGGTTAACATGTGTCCGTCACTGTGATGTTGATATCTGCAGCCCTGCCGCGGCACTGCCATGATATTAAGATGAAGCGACTGCGCTACAATCTACTGTCAGACAACACGTACGTCATCGACCCAGACCAGAGTGGTGGAGTCGGCTATTTCCCTGTCCAGTGCGACTTCACAACTGACAGACATATGGGAATAACCAAGGTGATTGCCGAACTCGACTTTCGCAGTATATTGAAACAGCATTGTAAGGGTTAACATCATAATGCAGAGCAGTGCTCGCTTATGTTCTCCTTTCATTGCATGTTTGATGCTGTTTTTATGGCCCCCCGAAAAATTGGGTTACATATCGTCGCCACCCTGTATGTCTGTTCATCTGTCAGTCTATCCTTCTGTTTCTCTGTCCGAGATTTGGAGTACATGTAGTCGCCAGTCTGTCCGTGTGTCCAACTGTTTCCATAAATCAGATTGGCTTGAAACTTATGCTCAAGGTCAAGGTCAAATTTGTGTTGTTTTTTGTTTGTTTTTTGCATTCAAGTTTTTGAGGAGTACGTCCATCAATGTTTTTTGTTTGTTATGGTCTTAACCCTTAGACCGCTATCTTATTTTTTCTGCTGTTTATTTTCCATTTTTATCATCAAAAACATGCTTTAACAGCACTTTAGAATAATTTACAACATGTTTTGACAGCACTTCAGAATCATTTCCATTGGAAATGATTCTGAAGTGCTGTCAAACCATGTTTTTATTGATAAATAAGGCAAAATATAAAAGCAACAGCAGACAACAATTGTTGTGAGTAGCGGTTTAAGGGTTAATATGTGATATTTGATAATGATATATGTGATATTATCAAATATATGTGATATTTGATAATGATATAATATTTGATAATGATATATGTGATAAATGATAATTATATATGTGATATTTGATAATGATATATGTGATAAATGATAATGATATATGTGATATTTGATAATGATATATGTGATATTTGATAATGATATATGATATTTGATAATGATATATGTGATGTATGATAATAGATTATCCTCATGGGCGGGCGGCAGGTAGGGAGCCTGTGAAGGTAATTTAGTGTCGCGCCCGCTTGCGGACAGTGTGATATAATTAGCACATTTGCGTACGTATGTACGTACGTCCGTCCGTACATACGTTCGGGTTAAAGATTTTGGTTAAAGTTTTTTGGTATACTATCAAAGCCTCGGCGGGTGCGACATGTGTGCTGCGGCCATCTACTGTCTATTTCACGAAACCTGCCCAAACTTTACAGCTATATAAACAATGCAAAAACAATATTTTTTTTGATAATATTAAATTATAGCAAAATTTTATTTTGTGAAATTTGGTCAAATATTACGAAAAATTAATTTGTCTATGGGAATTTAACATGGGGGTAAAGGAGGTGGAGGAGGAAAATTTTGGAAATTGACTCCGAAACATGGCTAGATAGCTTGGATATGATGTAACTAAGAAAACAAAAGTTAAATATTGAAAATCGGTCCACTATTGCTGAAATTAGAAAGAATTCCCCATGTTAAATCCTCATAGACCTCTTCGCTCTGTGAAGATGTCTTTGGGGATTTAATTGGGGATTTAAATGATGTAACTAAGAAAACAAAAGTTAAATATTGAAAATCGGTCCATTCTTTCTGAAATTAGAAATATTTCCCCATGTTAAATCCCCATAGACATGAGGAAATATCTTTTTTGCAATACAATCGATATTGGACCAAATTTCACGAAATAAAAAGAAGGCTCATTCTTAAATTTATAAAATATTATTTTTGCTTTGTCTATATGGCCGTAAAATTTGGGCAGGTTTCGTGAAACAGACAGTAGTTTAATAATGATGCAGTTCATCCTTACCGGAAAACTGATATCCCTGGTTTGGCTCTTTGGTAGATTTTTGGCTTTCTTGTTACTTGAAAGTTGAATCCGGTTATACCCATGATAAATGTTGTAAGATTATAAATAATCCAACCTCTCAACTCTCACATATTCGGCGTGAGATTCACGCAATAGATATTACCTGGGCCACCTTAGTAACGATGTCATGACTTCCATTTGGCTTGCTGCATGTTTTTTCCACAGGTTGAAGTAACGGACCGAGGTCTATACATACATTAAATATGCCTAAAAGCATCAATAAATGAAGAAGAAAAAAGCTAAACAAAATTTTAGCTTTTTTTTTTCTTCATTTATTGATGCTTTTAGGCATATTTAATGTATTTATAGATCTCGGTCCGTTACTTCAACCTGTGTTTTTTTCTGCTTTATAAGCAATAGGTTGTACTATGTCGCTACACCACAATCAACAGTATAAATTTTCGGAATAACATTTCCATTTCGCTCACTAAAATAAAGCAATAATAATGTAGGACGTTGACGTTCATGCTTCACTATATTCTTATTTAGAGAAAATTTTACAGTATGAGATAAAAATATTAGCATAAACTCACCTATTTAAGTGTGTATTAGCAAAATAATTTGGTCACTCTCCACAAAGTCGAAAGTAAACAAAGAACACTTCAAAGGCAAATTTGGAAATACAACCTCTGTCATAATGCTTATGTAATACAATGTAATGTGATTAGAATTATGTACTCAGAACTACTGCAGGCCCGTAGCCAGGGGGGGGTCGGAGCGGTCGTCGACCCCCCCGCCCAGCCTCGAAGTACACTTTTTTAGCATCGAGGTCCACTTTTTTAGACCCCCCTATATACCTCAGGCCCATTGGGCCTTCGAAACGACCCCCCCCTTCAAACAGGTCTGGCTACGGGCCTGTACTGTTAGGCGAGGGTTATATTATCCTAGCCAGAATTGTAACGATGGTATGACTTTCGTTAGGTGCATCAGATATTACCCACCATGAGGACAATTATGGGCCAGATCGATCCAGGCCAACAACAGACGACCATTGAATACGACCAGGCCACCCCTGACCAGATACATGCCCTGGCTGAAGCATCGGGCTTCTGTCAACAGGTTAGTTCAATGGCCATATACAGTGAAACCTCTAAACCGGACACCCTGGGAGGTCCCCAGGGTGTCCGGCTTAGAGATGTTTCACTGTAATTCGGGCATTTTATCATTCTGAGCCATAGTTGTGTGCTAAGCGATAATCATGAACAGACAGTATCACCTGAGATAAATGACCAAGAAACTGATCAAAAATGGGGATCACAGGTGTTTTCTTGGTGTCCGGTTTAGAGAGGTTCCACTGTATGTGCCTATGACTGGAGAAATGGGTCTTATGGGATATGACCAGTGTAGCACCTTATCAAATCGATGGTCTAGTAACATAAGGTCGTAAGTGCTATGCTTTAGCATAGCAGTTACGACCTTATGCTACTTACATGTATACTAGACCATCGAAATATCACACTCCTGTATACGGTAACAATCTATATTGCTTGTTAGAATCGTGACGGGTGCTTCATTGAGGGAATGGTGAACGGTACAGATCCTGATCTGGATCTACACTTGTCGCAAAACCCTTAAGTCCCATTTCTCCAGTCACAGCCATACATGGCCCCGGAGCTTCTTTCCGAGTCGGAAATTTTCCTTCATACGGATAGAAAATTTTTTATTAGAAAATTTCAAAAGAAGTATATATTCTGACCACCATTTGATCCGTCTCATGAAGATGGTTCAAATGAGAGGTCACAACGTATACTTTCATTGAAAGATAATAAAAATAGAAACGAAAATACAGTCCACACTCGTTAGCTCGAACTCTCTTTGGTCAAACTACTGATAACTCGAAGTTAATTCTTGGTCACAAGTACATGGTTTGCTATGCTACATAATAACTCGTTAAGTATTTACCTCTAGTCCCCTGGGGGCCGTTTCACTAAACTCTGTATGACTAAAATGTTTCTAAGTGCAAAATTATGAAACGGGCCCCAGGTGGGTGGCAGGTGGGAGCATGCGATGGGTAATTTAACGATCGGGGTTCATCATTACCGGAATCCCGACCGAAGACCTGGTTTGGCCCGGCCTTAAATGACGTTAGCTGTTGATAGGCCGTTAAACATTCATAAAATAAATCAAATGAAATCTAGTCCCATTGACAAGTAACTGAGTATAGACTGTATTTCATAAGTTACTTACACCTAAAAGATTGTAATGGGTTAATTGTATCCCCTGAATGAAAGTCGAGGGATAGTATGGATTTCAGAGCTCCAGATAAGCTTTGTGTCTAAAGCGTATTATACCCCCCTGATTTCAAAATCATTGCGTATTTTACCTTTACAAATGGGTTATTGATTTTCTTCATTACTAAATAGGGAACAAATGATAACAAATTTAAACATTCACTTATTTGAGCTGCAAAAAGCAAACACTG
This sequence comes from Conchocele bisecta, assembly GCA_029237695.1. Taxonomy (NCBI): domain Eukaryota; kingdom Metazoa; phylum Mollusca; class Bivalvia; order Lucinida; family Thyasiridae; genus Conchocele; species Conchocele bisecta. The sequence continues at coordinate 32,055,337 of CM055270.1, forward strand.
TTTGCTGTTTGCAGCTAAACTAAGTGAGTTTTCAACTTTATGACAGTATTTTCACTACTCAATTTGAAAATCAATACGTATTTTCACATTGCTGTGCATATTTTGTACTCCCTCTTTTGATAATCAATGCGTATTCAGCTAAAATAATTGCGTCAAATACGCCGGTACGCACCTTATCTGGAGCTCTGGATTTGCTATCACGCCACTGCGTCTACCGTGTCCGCCACAGACACAGGTGGGAGGGGGATACACATGGGCTCGTGTGTACAAGCGTCAATTTATAGTTGACGGGGTTCACACAGGCCTTGAAACCTCCTTGAATTTGGTTTGGGTCCTTGAAAACTTCTAGAATTTGGTCCTGTTGGTTTTTGTCCTTAAAAAGTCCTTAAATCCTGGGAAAAACTCTGCTTGAATCCCATGCAAGTTTTGAATTGTCGCTAAAATATTTTATTATTAATAAAATTTACCGGTACCAATTTCGCCCCGGGGTGATTCGAAAAAAATATGCGTCCGGAGTTCAGTATGCACCGTTGTTGCTGCTGCTGTTGTTGTTGTTGTTGTTGTTGTTGTTGTTGTTACTGATATCTCTGCACTTATTTTTGCAGTCGCACCGACTGCAAAAATAAGTGCAGAGATATCAGTGTTCTCATAAGTCTGTATGAACCAGGAGTTGAAATCTGGTGTCAAATTTTTCCAAACTGAACTAAGGATTGAAATATTGTACTTGAAAGTGTATCAAGTGATTAACCCTTAGACCGCTATCTTAATTTTGTTGTCGTGTGCTGTTTATTTTCCATTGGAAATGATTCTGAAGTGCTGTCAAACCATGTTTTTTATTGAGAAATAAGGCAAGATATAAAGGCAACAGCAGACGACAATTGTTGTGAGTAGCAGTGTAAGAGTTAACTGTAAATATATTTATTCATGGTGAAATTTTCAGGATCAAAGTAGAGCGACAGTTTGTATCGGTGATATATTAGTGTTTTCTGTAGCCTATTTCACCAACATTGCAAAGTATACTTTGAGGGAGAAATTTTCAATTTTAGGATAAATTTATTAATTTTTATTATACTGAATTTATTACGTTATCACAGCCAGTATAATAATTCTGCATACTTTTAATCATCAAATATATGCAGTCGTTAGTTCTATATGAAATAATGCATTTCGGGGAAAATAAATGATCACTCCCTCAAAGTATACTTTGCTAGATAAGTATACTTTGCAATTTTTATGAAATCGGCTACAGAGGTGGGAAATTTCAGCATATATCCTGAAATGAAGATTTGAGGTTTCTGATAAAAGCAGAAAAATACTAATGTTTCAACATGGGAAGCACACTTTTACGCATTTGTGGGTGCAAAACAAATATGTTTGTTTAGCCATTTTCAAGATTTGACATTTGGAACTGTTCCCACCCCTATGTGTTCAACTGATGGAATTGTGACCAGTGTTGGCCTTGAGCAGATTGCTCGGATGCGCAATCTGATCTGGGGCTGCGCGGGTCGCGTCACTCGTAAGATACCTTTTCTGAGCTGTGAGGTGAAATTTAAATTTAAATTTCAGTTCCTCAGGGCTGCCGTCCTAGGGGTTAGAACGACTGGGCCCGGTTGCTCAAAACCTCTGTTAACTTAACAGACTGTTAAATCCTTAGCAATGCTAAGGATTTAACAGTCTGTTAAGCTAACAGAAGCTTTGAGCAACCGGGCCCAGATTTCCAATCTGGAGGTTGTGGTACCTAGGGCATAAAAAATACTTTCATAGTATTTCCATCCCACTGGTCTGTCGGATGAGAATTTAAACTGTAGTCCCGTCTGTATATGACCGTAGATGTTGCTAGGACGTTAAACCCTTTCACTTTAACTTTCAGATCATATCATACATATGCCGTAACAGTCCGTTGATTAATAACGGCGAGATGGCTGGATACTACACAGGCTATAATGGCGTGCCATCAACAAGTTTTGGCGACTATGATGGTGATGGCTGTGGCTGCCAGCGAACAAACAACTGCCCGGCCAATTTCACCTGCCATTGTGACGTACAAGACGGAATTGTAAAGTACGTCTTTTCAAGCTCATTTTCGTGGGTGCTTGGTCGGGCGAACGCGATGGTGTAAATTAACGGTGATGTTCCTCCTTATAGGAATCATGATTTGTCTTGTTTGGCCCTCAGGTACGTTTTTATGTTTGGCTCTTTTTGTTACCTGGGAGTTGAATTGGGTTATTGCCTATTATAAAAGTAGTAAGATTATTTCAAATCCTACTGCTTTTGGCAGGTGGCCAAGTGATTCTGGTGTGGCGAGGACCTGGCAGATTTCAGGGCTGAATATATATTTTTTTTATTGTAAATATTCAGTTCTCATTTTGGGATTTTCCCCCCATTCGTACATGTACTTGAACATGTACTTGAACATGTACATGTACTTGTACAGGTAATATTTGGGATTTAGTACTGAACTCATTGATCCGGCCTTAAATGACCGTAGCTGTTGATAGGCTGTTAAACCCTAACAAACAAACAAACAAACAAGCTCATTTTCAGCTTGTCTGCAGCTGATTTCACCAAAAGTGCTAAGCATACTTATCTAGCTAAGTATACTTTGAGGGAGTAATCATTTATTTTTCCCGAAAGGCATTATTTCATATAGAACTAACGACTGCATATATTTGATGATTAAAAGTATGCAGAACTATTATACTGAATGTATTACATTATCACAGCCAAAATGGCTGTGATAATGTAATAAATTCAGTGTAATAAAAATTAATAAATTCATCCTTAAATTGAAAATTTCTCCCTCAAAGCGTACTTAGCAAGATCAGTATACTTTGCAATGTTGGTGAAGGAAGCTACTGCTCTAAGTGCAGGAAGAGCTAATGGCATTCACCACACCCACATTGTCAGCCTCCACAAACTTAATGTTTTAGTAAATTGCTTATAATTTCCCTGTCCTCACTCAAAACTTCTTGATATTACATAATAAAATTATACCGGTTGTCTATTGTCTGTTTCACGAAACCTGGCCAAATTTTACGGCTAAATAAACAATGCAAAAGCAATATTATTTTTGATAATACTAAATTATAGCAAAATTTAATAATGAGCCTACTTTTTATTTCGTGAAATTTGGTCCAATATTGATTTTATTGCGAAAAAAACAATTTCCACATGTTAAAAGACATGCTGGGGATTTTTTTTTCTAGTTTCAGTTATAGCGGACCGATTTTCAAAATGTAACTTTTGTTTTCTTAGTTAGATCATTTCCCAGCTATCTAGCTAGGTTTCAAAATCAATTTCCAAATGTTTTCGTTTTTAGACTCCTCCAGGTTCTCCACCTCTTTTTTTCCCATGTTAAATTCCCATAGATAGAGAACTCATTTTTTGTAATAAAATCAATATTTGACCAAATTTCATGAAATAAATGCAAGTTTTGAATTGTCGCTAAAATATTTTATTATTAATAAAATTTACCGGTACCAATTTCGCCACGGGGTGATTCGAAAAAAATATGCGTCCGGAGTTCAGTATGCACCGTTGTTGCTGTTGTTGTTGTTGTTGTTGTTGTTGTTACTGATATCTCTGCACTTATTTTTGCAGTCGCACCGACTGCAAAAATAAGTGCAGAGATATCAGTGTTCTCATAAGTCTGTATGAACCATGAGTTGAAATCTGGTGTCAAATTTATCCAAACTGAACTAAGGTTTGAATACCGTAAAGATTCTCATAAAATCAATATTTGACCAAATTTCATGAAATAAAAATGCTAATTCTTAAAATTGATAAAATTTAATATTATCAAAAAAAATATTGTTTTTGCATTGTTTATATGGCCGTACAATTTAGGCAGGTTTCGTGAAACAGACAGTACCATGATTTACTCAAAGTCCAGGGAGGGGCCCATTTCACTAAACTTTGTACGACTAGAATGTTCGTAAGTGCAAATTTAGAATCGTCTGGAAATTTCAATTGATGGATTTACATTTATTGAGCATAGGCTTTAAATTTAAATCCATTAATTGTTTGTAAGAAAACATTGCTAATGTGAAATTTACAGACTATCATAATTTTGCACTTACGAACATTTTAGTCGTACAAAGTTTAGTGAAACGGCCCCCAGGGGACTGAGGAAAATACTTTGAGTTAACGCATATTCGGACACCATTGGAAAAGTCACGGGAATACTGGATGAAGGCCGGAAGGCCTCGTCCAGTATTCCCGCGACTTTTCCAAGTTTATATCCCCGATAAATTCCACAAAAAGGCCATTCCATTATAATTCCAGCATTTGAAATAAATTCATCAAGAAAATGTGTTTATTTTCCGTTTTCTTAAGAATTATTTTAACTGCGCCTGACTGTTACGGAAAGTAGTTCGGCATGGAGTTTACTGGGATATAAATTCTGGACAGAGACTTGCTACGGACCAATCAAATGTTAGGGAATTGTGTAAATATTTTTGTGCTGGAATTATTTAGGGTTAATCCGGGTAAACTCGGACGTTTTTTTCGCCATCATACTTCGAGTGGACCCAGAATTGCTCAACCAGACGCTTATGTAATTAAATATTTTGTTGCCGATTGTTTGTTCAATTCCACGGCCATTTCTGTATGGTTTGTATTGCTTCATATGGTTGTGATATTGCAAACGATTGCATGCGTGGTTACTATGAAATCGGCATAATTCGGACGGAGGACTTAAAAATTTGGACTGGTTAGGAAAAACTTGGACACCACAGACTATAGTGTCTGTAATTACAATATCTGCATCCAATGGGTGATCCAAAGAGCATTTGCAATATATTAAGTTGCTCAGACGTATTAAGTCGTTAATGTTCTTTCAGATATGTAGGAGATAATCTCTCTTCCTTGGATGAATCGTACAGATGGTATAATGCTTGTCTGAAATTTAACATTTATCAATGACCAAAACACTCGATCTATTCAAAATTAAGACGGTGAGCCCGCAGGGCTGTACAAATCGGCACGCCCGACGCCCGGGACAAGTCGGTTTTGGTCTCGGGCAAGTGGCTCTATGCTGAAAGTTAGTCCCGGGCAAGTCACTATTTTCCGTTGAAACGTCCCGCCACAAGCCTGTTTTCTTCACTAGACTAATCCTAAATTGTAACATTTCATCGATCGATAACGCCTAGGGCGTGTGTCGGCTTCCCTGTGGCGATACACACTTACACAGAAGCTGCTATACTGTGTATATAGCAAGAAAAATGATATACTAGCTGTGACCCTGATTAGATTAATTTATTCGAATTTGAAAGCATTCCGACAATTCCGCATGAACTCTGAATTTTGTGTCAACTTTTCAACACCATTTACGGAAAATATTTTCGAAATCAATATCGACGAAATATGGCGACAGATCTGCGTATAATCCAGATTTTTTTTTAATCCATTCCTTTCGGAATACACATTTACGGGTATGAAATTATTAAAAAATATATTTTTATTTTTGTTATTTCTCAATGAAAGTATACGATGTGACCACTCATTTGAACCGTCTCGACGAGACGGATTAAATGGTGGTCGCGGCATATACTTCTGAGTGCATAGAAGGAAAATATTTGTCCGCAAACATAAGCGTATCCTCAGCATGAAATGGGTTACTGCATGATTGCCCCGTGATGCGATGATGAAAGTCGCACGTTCGCGACGTCTGTGGCACATCAAAAGGCGTGTTCAAAACATAGCCTAAAGGTCACACAGTTTACAGCCTCGTGCTGAATGAGGTCATACAATAAACACCTGTACACACAGCTGGGTGTATCGATTTTTTGCACAAAGCATCACACAAATCTCGTCTGTGTAATATGTGTCGGGTGTAATCGCATCTGGATTTGGAATTCATATATCCCCTGGCACAGATACTGCACTGTATGCATATTAACATGATTACCTGATTAAAGGTATTACATTTGCTAACATACTAATACTAATTATTTCATGTACTTTGAATGTCGTTGTTTGAATAAACTTACAGAAATCACAAATCAACTAATTACACGATGACTACGACGTCCGACGATTTTTTTTTGATTTTTTTTCCTTTTTCTTCTCTATTTTTTTAATATTTGTTTGGGATCCACGAGAGACCCGCGTTATAATGGAGTTCGCGCTATACGCGATCGCGTTTTAATGGAGCTGCAGTGTAATTAGCGAATTAACAGCTGTTGCCAACAAAAAAAAATGAAATTTCAAAAAGTTTATTATTTACCGTTCCGCGAACATACTGATAGACATTAAATATTGTAAATATAGACGTGATTTCATTTTCGAGACGGTCAAATGTGTGGACTCCCCGGAATATGTATACGTAAATTATAATTTCCAGGACAAGTCAGGGCAAGTCACTTTTGTCAAGTCACTTGTCCGGGACAAGTGGCTAAAAAATCAATTTGTACAGCCCTGGTGAAAGATCACAATACCACAATGGGAACCATACTATATAAATTACATGAACTCGTATGCAAATAATAATGTCTTCCCCGTCTTGAAATGGGGAGAAGTAGTGTGAGGGGGATACAAGTGGAATTACAATGGACCTTTCAATGTCCTCCCTGCCACATGGGTGTGGGGGATGGTCTGGTGGGCATATCCAGGTAATTAGACAGCTAGCTAAAACCCATAAGGGGTGGGAATTAGACACCTAAAATCATGGGGCCGGTATGTTAGATGTCAACACGTTTGTCAGTAATGTCGTTTGTAGTGTGAGGAAAATGCGCCATCACCTTGGATAAATAGACACATATTTAATTCATACATGCAGGAATTTGACTGTCAATTTCTGAATGTGTCTAATTCACAGGGGTTTGCCTTCCACTCCTGAAAGTGGGAACGACATTAATAAAGGTCATTAGACGATCAAACAATTACATGTACGTACTTGGGTGGGGATATGTCCACATGTCCGATACTAACAATACCAATGCTTCCCTGTCCAGGGTGGTGGGATTCGAGTCATACAGGGGAAATTATACAGCCACAAATTTCCCAGGGTGGGAATTAGACTATAAAACATTCGGGGTTGGTGATATTAATCTCTACAAATCTCTTTGTACTGTAATTTCTATGGGGACAAAGTTTGTCCTCTGAAATTAAACAAATAGTTACTTCATATGGCATTTAGACTATATATAGAGAATACCAGGCTAGTGTCTTTTGATATCAAGTTTATCAGGCAAGGCTAGGAAACGCGTAGGAATTTCGAGGCTTGCCGAGGAATTCCTACCGTTTCCGAGCCGAGCTTGATAAACTTGACACTAGCCTGGTATTCTGTTTATCAGGTAACTTTTTATGCTCGAAAATGACCACATATGACGCCGTTATCTGTGGACAGAACGCGGACTTGTTTACATTGCGTCATTGCACTGACGTCATTCGGTAACGTCACGTGACGTCATCCGACCAATGGAACGTCAATATTCACTTCATTGTAACCCGGATGTTTGTATCAGGTCAATGCCTGATACAACAATATGTTATTAGTCGACGTATTCGGCGAATACAGGGCAAGTTACCTGATAAATTTATACCTTTGTCCGAGATTACCCGAATTAACCCTATTTGCGGAAACACATAAAAATATGGTTACCCCACAGTGAGCGTGTCAATATTTAGGGTTAGCAGGGCTCCAGATAAGGTGCGTATTTGCGTATATACCCAATTAAAATTGCCAAAAACCCAATTGAAATGCAGAAGTTGTGAGTATCAAAAAGCAATGAAAAATGTGTGGTATCTTTACAGGGCTCCAGATAAGGAATTAGGAATTCAGTATTGTCACTCCATCGTTTCTGAAGCAATTGGGTATTTAAAAATTTGAAGTGTGTAAAATAGAATCACACTACTGTTTACATATCAGCATGACCGCAGACTTACTTGAATAGTTTGCTTCTAAAATGAAAACATATATTTGGTATTTTATTATAATTAATATGTCTCCTTGGAGACAATTCTAATGAAATACCAAATGTGTTTTCATGGAAAAATAAGATAATATGCTATATCTGTAGTCTGTTTATTGTTTTCTGTAGCATGATAAAAACACTACTTCTGATTTCAATTGGGGTTTTGGCAATTTTAATTGGGTATTTGGCAATTTTAATTGGGTATTTACGCAAATACGCACCTTATCTGGAGCCCTGTCTTTATCATGTTACAGAAAACAATAAACAGACCACAAATATAGCATATTTTCTTATTTGTCCATGAAAACACATCTTGGTATTTCATTAGAATTGTCTCCAAGGAGACAATTCTAATGAAATACCAAGATGTGTTTTCATTTCAAAGCAAACTATTCAATAAGTGCTGTCTGCTGATGTGTCTGCTGATGTGTAAACAGTTATGTGATTCTATTTTACACAATTAAAATTTTGAAATACGCAATTGCTTCAGAAATGATGGAGTGACAATTCTCAATTACTACGGTAATTCCTTATCTGGAGCCCTGGGTTAGTATGTGTGACCTTGAATTTGACTTTGACTTATCAGTAGTTTGACTTAAGAGAGATTGAGGTAACAAGTGTAGATTGTACCTGCATGTACCTCTGTAGCCGATTTCATCAAAATTGCAGAGTATACTTATCCAGCAAAGTATACTTTGAGGGAGTAATCATTTATTTTCCCCGAAATGCATTATTTCATATAGAACTAACGACTGCATATATTTGATGATTAAAAGTATGCAGAATTATTATATTGAGTTTGCTGTGATAACGTAATAAATTCAGTATAATAACAATTAATAAATTTATCCTTAAATTGAAAATTTCTCCCTCAAAGTATACTTTGCTAGATAAGTATACTTTGCAATGTTGGTGAAATAGGCTACTGGTGGTCATTCTGTGTCAAATACATGACCCAATCGACACAGACTTAGTGCATTTTTAGTACATTCCCAAGATGCCATGATTTTTGTTGAAGATTACATCGATTATACAATTCAATGTAATTTAGATCGGGCAGTCAATGCGCTCCATGTGAAATTTACGTTCATTGTGTCACATACAGTGTTTACAAGTTAAGTAATAAAATAGTTATTTCATTGTTAGTCGGGGAACAAGTCAAAACATATTGCCCCTTGGTACTGTGGACGACCCGATGCACTATTGCCCTCGGACATCGGCCTCGAGGCAATACTTTTGACTGTTCCCCGAATGTCCATGAACAGTTATTACATGACCGATAATTTCAACCAATAAAATGTCCAATATCGTGTCACATGATTATGAACATAAATGATATTCACCTGAACATCAGTCTCGGACTGAATATCTGAATTTATCCCATCAACACAGTGCCGTGAAACATTTTTGATATCCTGTCAATACGATTTGGAGATGCGGTTGGTGTTACTTTTTGCATTTTAAAGCTATTTGTAATGTATGGGATAAATAGAATAGTAGGTTAGTGCCGTGAATGGGAAAAATATCTGGCGCGGCACGGAAACGGGATGTGCTCGGCAAAGCCTCGCCCATCCCGTTTCCTAAGTCTTGCCAGATATTTTTTCCCATTCATGGCACTAACCTACTATTCTCTATCTATTTTCCTTATTTCTGAACCAAAGTATATGTTGTGACCACTCATTTGAACCGTCTCGGCGAGACGGTTCAAATGAGTGGTCACAACATATACTTCTGATGAGAAATAACCTACTATTCTTTATATCACATTTTGAATAACACTCTTTGAATAACATTTTGAATAACACAATGAGACGAGTCCGAGACTGATGTTCAGGTGTAGCAGCATATATGCAAACACACAATCAAAGCATGAGGCAATCTGTGCGTTGTTGTATCATATAATTTCTCATTGCTGTAACATGGATCATATAATAAAATAATTATTTTATTTTGAGTCGGTGTACACGAGATTTACGGACCTTCGAAAAGTCATATTCAATATGACTTTTCGAAGGTCCGTAATAAATCTTGCGTACACAGACTCAAAAGACAATAATTGTATAATATTCAAACACAATTTATTCTGGGAACACATAAATATATGGAGGGTCCAAATATTTAGTGTTTGTACGTTTGTGCAGGTTTATCACAATAACAATTTATTCAGATACAATTTGTTTTGGGAAACCCCTATTTAAATACGGGTTTCCCAAAGGAAACCCCTATTTAAATAGGGGTTCCCCAAAGCAAATTTTATCCAAATACAAATCATATCCGAATATTTTTGGTTATTATTACAGTAGTTATTATCCCCTCGCCGATAGGCAAGATTGGATATAGCCAGAGCTCCAGCTAAGATGCGTAATTTAACAAAATATTCGAGGTATTTTTCTTAGTTCTTCACCGAAAATGGTAAGTTGGGAGTGCTTTAGAATCGTCTCATTGAGACGATTCTAAAGCACTCCCAACTTGCCATTTTTGGTGAAGAAATAACAAAATTTCCCCCGAAGTTGATCAAATTACGCAGCTTAACTGGAGCTCTGGATATAGCGTTAGTCCATGTACTTACGTGCGTATGCCTTGAAATTATGAGGACATTTGAAAATCATTAATTTGGAAATGTTATCTTGTGCCATTTCTGCTGACACAGAAATGGCACAATATAACATTCCCAAATTTCCAAACAGCAACATACTATTTTGTAATTATACCCCCACAAACAAAGTTTGTTGGGGGTATATAGGAGTCAGCTTGTCAATCTGTCGGTCTGTTGGAAATTCCCTTCCACTCTATATCTTCTACACCGATGCATGGATTATCAAATGGCTTGGCACAAATGTTTGTCGCGATCAATAACCACGCATCTACGTCCAAGGTCAAGGTCACAGTTGAAGGTCAAAGGTCAAACCTATTGAAATTCCCTTCTGCTCTATATCTTCTACACCGATGCATGGATTATCAAATGGCTTGGCACAAATGTTTCTCATGATGAGAAGGTGTGTCGCGATCAATAACCACGCACCTACGTCCAAGGTCAAGGTCACAGTTGAAGATCAATGGTCAAACCTATTGAAATTCCCTTCTGCTCTATATCTTCTACACCGATGCATGGATTATCAAATTGCTTACCACACACCTACGTCCAAGGTCACAGTTGAAGGTCAAAGGTCAAACCTATTGAAATTCCCTTCCGCTCTATATCTTCTACACCGATGCATGGATTATCAAATTGCTAACCACGCACCTACGTCCAAGGTCACAGTTGAAGGTCAAAGGTCAAACCTATTGAAATTCCCTTCGCTCTATATCTTCTACACAGATGCATGGATTATCAAATGGCTTGCACATATGTTTCTCATGTGAGAAGGTGTGTCGCAATCAATAACCACGCACCTACGTCCAAGGTCAAGGTCACAGTTGAAGGTCAAAGGTCAAACCTATTGAAATTCCCTTCCGCTCTATATCTTCTACACCGATGCATGGATTATCAAATGCCTTGGCACAAATGTTTCTCAGGATGAGAAGGTGTGTCGCGATCAATAACCACGCACCTACGTCCAAGGTCAAGGTCATAGTTGAAGGTCAAAGGTCAAACCTATTGAAATTCCCTTCCGCTCTATATCTTCTACACCGATGCATGGATTATCACACTATGCCCAGGGTCAAGGTCACAGACTTGATGCGTTTGAAACCTTAACGCTCGGCTAAATGGCTTATAATCAAAAATGCCTCGTTTTCTTTGGCTGCCAGTGGGGGTATTCGTGTGCCGACAGGCCACATTTCTAGTTACACCATACAATGATTGGACAAACAGCAATTTATTGAGTGTTATTTTCACCACTAGCATGCAAAGAGTAAGTTGTGTGTTTTTCGTGGGTGATTTGTTGGTCTTTGATAATAATCATGGTAATATGACAGATATTGAAGTACCGTAATGCCTGTGGCTACAGTAAGATTTTTTGTCGCACCTACTTTAACAGAAGGCACGACTATAGTCGCCGCTTTTCAATCGTCGTCGTCCGAATGGTCAAAAACTTTGTACAAGCTTCGTCCTCATGCTACAACATTAATATTACTTTACAGATTGCTTCAATATTTGGACACTTGATACATGTAAGCATTAGGAACACACTCATGCTGACAATTCACATGACCTTCACCTTTTTTGCCCTCAAATGTTTGAAACACTTAGCCATTTTTTTGTGTCAATAACTTTGTAAAAGCTTCCCCAGCCCGAGGACACTTGATACATGTGAGCATTTGGAACACATTCATGCCGTCATTAACATGACCTGTAGCCTATTTCATCAACATTGCAAAGTATACTTTAGTAGCAAAGTATACTTTGAGGGAGAAATCTTCAATTTTATGATAAATTTATTAATTTTTATTATACTGAATTTATTACATTATCACAGCCAATTTGGCTGTGATAATGTAATAAATTCAGTATAATAATTCTGCATACTTTTAATCATGAAATATATGCATTTGTTAGTTCTATATGAAATAATGCATTTCAGGAAAAATAAATGATTACTCCCTCAGAGTATACTTTGCTAGTAAAGTATACTTTGCAATGTTGATGAAATCGGCTACTGGACCTTTTTCACCTTCATATTATTGCGGAAACACTTAGCCATTTTCTTGCGTCATGAGGACTGTTTCAATATTTGGACACTTGATACATGTAAGCATTAGGAACACACTCATGCCACATGACCTTCACCTTTTTTACCTTCAAAGTTTTGCTGAAACACTTGGCCATTTTTTTGCGTCAAAAACTTAATTTGTACAAGCTTACTCATCCTGCTCTAACTTTCATATTACATGTACTTGACACATTCCATCAATGTTTGTAAACTTGATACATGTAAGCATTTTGAACACACTAATGCAGCCATTCACATGACCTTGACCTTTTTTGTCTTCAAATTTTTGCTGAAACACTTGGCCATTTCTTTGCGTCAAAAAGTTTATACAAGCTTCTTCATCATGGGATAACTTTAATATTACTTGACAGATTGCTACAATAGTTGGACACTTGATACATGTGAGCATTTGGAACACACTTATGCCGCCATTAACATGACCTGGACCTTTTTCGCCTTCATATTTTTGTGGAAACACGTAGCCATTTTTTTGCGTCAAAAAGTACATGTAAGCATTTGGAACACACTCATGCTGCCATTAACATAACCTTGACCATTTTGACCTTCACTTGGTTGTGGAAACACTTAGCCATTTTTTTTGTGTCAAAAAATTTCTTCAACCATGACCCATTTCGTATTTTAAACATGCACTTCTCGACAGTTTTTGTGATGCTTACTTTAGCACATGCCCATGATCATGTTACGGTCAAATGCCTCAGCAGATGCAACACCACTTCCATGGCGGAATTCTTGTGTTGTTATCGCCTCATCGTGCATGCGAATGTTAGTAACACCTTTCATTTTTCAATAACTCATGAACCTCTTCACTGATTTTGATAATATTTTGCCACAATGTGTGTCTAGGGATGGTGCTTTGTTTTGCATACGACCCATGTCCGACCACACAAGGTCACTGAGGACTTCTCACCTTGTTTGTAAGTCAAAAATGTTAAAAAAAGTTCTGCTTATTCAATGACTTATGAACCACTTGCCCGATTTTGATTTAGAGATGGTTCATTATATTGCATACTACCTCAAGGCCACTGAGGACTTATGTTTTTTTGTTGTTGTTTTTTTCTTTTATTATCAATTAAGGCTGCCAGCGAGGGGATTAGCTTTGCTAGTTCTTGTTATTCTGTTACTTATATTGCAGGCGAGAATATGGATTCATCCTCAAACGAGAAGACCTGCCAGTTGTCCAAGTCAGCTTTGGTGGTCAGGTCACTCCACACGCAGTCGCTATCTATGACATCACCGGTGTTCGATGTGGACCATTGACATTTGGTATGGTCCATTGTTGTTCTGGGGGCCGTTTCATTATAGGAATGAATGGCCTTTTTCTGGAATTTATCGGGGTATAAACTTGGAAAAGTCACGGGAATACTCCCCGATAAATTCAACAAAAAGGCCATTCATTCCTTATAATTCCAGCATTTGAAATAAATTCATCAAGAAAATGTTTTAACTGCGCCTCATGGTTACGGAAAGTAGTTTGGTGTGGGAGTTTACTGGGATATAAATTTTGGACAGAGACTTGCTACGGACCAATCAAATGTTAGGGAATTGTGTAAATATTTTTGTGCTGGAATTATTAAACTTCGTACGACTAAAATGTTCATAAGTGCAAAATTATGATAGTCTGTAAATTACACATTAACAATGTTTTCTTGTAAGCCTATGCTCAATACATGTAAATCCATCAATTGAAATTTCCAGACGATCCTAAATTTGCACTTACAAATATTTTAGTCATACGACGTTTAGTGAAACGGGCCCCTGATGCTGATGGACACTAAATGAATCCACCTAAATTGAACTGCAAGTAGGCGGTCAAATACGAGTATTCCTAATCCTATTACTTTTAGGGGAAGGGGCCAAGTGCCTTTGGTGTGGTATTGACCTGGCACCAGCTCAGGTTATTCTAATTTCAGGGCTGAATATATTTTTGTTTTCGATGTAAATATTCCGTTCTGATTTTTGTCGCGCCTGCTTTAGCAGAAGGCGCGACTATAGTCGCCGCTTTTTCCGTCGTCGTCGTCTGAAATGTCAAATCATCATGGTATACCTTTAATATTACTGGACGGATTGCTTCAATATTTGGACACTTGATACATGTAAGCATTTGGAACACATTCATGCCGCCACTAACATGACCTTGACCTTTTTCACCTTCACATTTTTTAAGAAACACTTAGCCATTTCTTTTGCATCACAAGTTTGTACAAGTTAATATTAACTTACAAGAAAATATTTCAATCATGTGCACAATGTGGTTTGGTTGGTTACTGACGTCATTTTCCATTAGCCAACCAAATCAATGCGTGTAAAATTAATGCATCTGAGTATTGGTGTACACTTAGAAGGCGCGACTATAGTCGCTTCTTTTGTTCGAAATGTCAAAATGTTTGTACAAGCTTCATCATTATAGGAAGTAATGGCCTTTTTGTGGAATTTATCGGGGTATAAACTTGGAAAAGTCGCGGGAATACTGGACGAAGGCCGGAAGGCCTCGTCCAGTATTCCCGCGACTTTTCCAAGTTTATATCCCCGATAAATTCAACAAAAAGGCCATTCATTCCTTATAATTCCAGCATTTGAAATAAATTCATCAAGAAAATGTGTTTATTTTCCGTTTTCTTAAGAATTATTTTAACTGCCTGACGGTTACGGAAAGTAGTTCGGCATTGGAGTTTACTGGGATATAAATTTTGGACAGAGACTTGCTACGGACCAATCAAATGTTAGGGAATTGTGTAAATATTTTTGTGCTGGAATTATCATGGTATAACTTTAATAATACTTAATTGATTGCTTCATGTGAGCATTTGGAACACACTCATGCCGCCATTAATATGACCTTGACCTTCACATGGTTGTGGAAACACCTATAAATCAAATCGAATCAATCAAAGCGTATGTTGTTACCACTCAATTGAACCATCTCGGTGAGTGGTCGTAGAAAAAAAGAAAAATCATTTGAAGTGTTTAAATGTTTCACGTTTGCCCCATCACTTTAAAGTAAATCCCGTATATGAGAAAATGTGTGACTTAAAATGGCGCTTATGTATTTTGTGACCAGTGTAGATCCAGATCAGCCTGTACATCTCCACAGTCAGTTCAGGATTTGCACTGTTCGCCATTCCATCGATGAAACAACTGTCATGCTTCTAGCATGCAATATAGATCGTTATCGGGCTACCGGAGTGTGCTATTTGATCAGTAGCTACACTGGTCACAGGCTCTGAAACGGAAGGACTTCCGAGGCAAGCCTCGGAATTCCTACGCGTTGCATAGCCGTGCCAGATAAACTTGATATCAAGAGCCTGGTCTTCTCTATGTATGTGACTATGGGGCGCCGTTTTGGACTTTAATAGCACTTTGTGATATCATCACTTCAAATGGATGATATCATCAATTCAAATGGATGATATCTCCTATTCAAATGGATTGATATCACCTATTCGAATGGATGATATCACCTATTTGATTTGAAGTGATGATATCATCAATTCGAATGCATGATGTCATCACTTCAAATACATGATATCACCTTTTTGAATGGATGATATCACCTATTTGAATGGGTGATATCACCTATTTGATTTGAAGTGATGATATCATCCATTCGAATAGGTGATATCATCACTTCAAATACATGATATCACCTATTCCAATGGATGATATCACCTATTCCAATGGATGATATCACCTATTTGAATTAAAGTGATGATATCATGCATTTGAATAGGTGGTATCACCCATTCAAATACATGATATCATCCATTCAGCACAAACTGGTGATATCACCAATTTGAATGTGTGATATCATGTATTCAGAACGAATCGGTGATATCATCCTTTCGAATAGGTGATATCATCCATTCAAATAGGTGATATCATGTATTTAAAGTGAGGATATTACCAATTTGAATGGATGATATCATCACTTCAAATCGAATAGGTGATATCACCCATTCAAATAGGTGATATCATCCATTTGAATAAGTGATATCATCCATTTGAATTAATGATATCACCAGTTCGAATGCATGATATCACCATTTCAGTGTCGAGTAGATGATATCACCCATTCAAATAGGTGATATCATCACTTCAAATAGGTGATATCATCCATTCGAATAGGTGATATCATGTATTTGAAGTGATGATATCACAAAGTGCTATTAAAGTCCAAAACGGCACCCCATATGTGACAAGGTATATAATCATGTTGCTTCACTCCTCACACAGACCTGCCAAGAGACTGCCAAGACGCGTACAACCGGGGATTCACGTCGGGCGATATCGTCATCTGGCCGTCGGACAAAGTTCAGCCTTTCATGGTGACCTGTGAAATGCGCAATGGCGTAGGTAAGTCGGGGGCCAGTGGCACGTGCATACAGCTACGGTACTCAGAGCTCCAGATAATCTGTGTATTTGCTTAAATGCCCAATTAAAATTGCCAAAAACCCAATTGAAATCAGAAGTAGTGAGTATCAAAAAGCAATGAAAAATTTGTGGTACCTTTATCATGCTACAGAAAACAATAAACAGACCACAAATATAGCATATTTTTCCATGAAAACACATCTTGGTATTTCATTAGAATTGTCTCCAAGGAGACAATTCTAATGAAATGCCAAGATATGTTTTTATTTAGAAGCAAACTATTCAATAATTGCGGTCTGTTGATGTGTAAACAGTAGTGTGATTTAATTTTACCCAATTAAAATTGTGAAATACCCAATTGCTTCAGAAATGATGGAGTGACAATACTCAATTACTAATTCCATATCTGGAGCCCTGGCTACTACTCTACTAGCACACTCTAACTTTCTTAGTTGTGTAATATTGGCTTCGGGATGTGTTTGAGTTCATGTAGTATGATATTTAATAACATCATTGACTGATTTCATATGAAACTTGGCACATCCTCATTTCATAAGACATCAGTAAACTTGTTTAAAAGTCACTTCTGTAATGAGCTTTATATAAACCATACCATGTGATACACAGTAGATGCTGAAGCCAAGGGGCCGTTTTACTAAACTTTGTACGACTAAAATGTTTGTAAGTGCAAATTTAGGATCGTCTGGAAATTTCAATTGATGGATTTACATTTATTGAGCATAGGCTGTACATGTATATGCAGCCTATGCTCAATAAATGTAAATCCATTAATTGATTACAAGAAAACATTGTTAATGTGAAATTTAAAGACTATCATAATTTTGCACTTACAAACATTTTAGTCGTACAAAGTTTAGTGAAACCGCCCCCAGATTTGTAGTTTGTCAAATATTTCGCAGCCGACGTGTAATTTCAGAGTACTGTTATTTGTGGAATGTTGTCCAGTTAGCGCAATCGGTAACGAGCGCGCTTCTCACAAATCGATCCTCGGCTGGGGCAGTATGTGAGGTCACCAGAACGGACAAGTGGGTTTCCTCCGGTTTCCTCCCACATTAAGGACCACCCTTACGCCTTCATATCCAACGAAAGCATTTATATAAGTGTTCTCGCGCTTTTTTTGTAATCGCTGTAAAATAATTAAAAAAAAATTAAACTGGGGAATTTAATTCTGTGAACTGTGCCATTCTTGTGGTCACGACAGCAAACAAAATCTGTATGGTGTTACAATCCACCATGAACCCATGGTATTCATGGGCATCACCATCATTTTTGAAAGTGGGGTTCGACTTTCAACTGTGACGCAACCAAAATCTGTAAGGGGTCCTGGGGGACATTTCACGAAACTAAGTGCGACTAAAATGTTCGTAAGTGCAAAATTAAGATCGTCTGGAAATTTTAATTAATGGATTTACATTTATAGGCTACATATGCAGCATATGGTCAATAAATATAAATCCAATAATTGTTAACAGTGTTAATTTGAAATTTATAGACTATCATAATTTTGCACTTACGAACATTTTAGTCGTACAAAGTTTAGTGAAACTGGTCCCAGGAGTTGTCATTCCATCAATGAAACACCTGCTGTGCTTCTAACAAGCAACGTATATATCGATATCAGACTACAGGTGGGTGTTTCACTAAACTTTGTGCGACTAAAATGTCCGTAAGTGTAAAATTATGATAGTCTGTAAATTTCACATTAACAATGTTTTCTTGTCAACAATTATTGGATTTACATTTATTGAGCATAGGCTGCATATGCAGCCTATGCTCAATAAATGTAAATCCATCAATTGATATTTCCAGACGATCCTAAATTTTCACTTACGAACATTTTAGTTGTAAGAAGTTTAGTGAAACAGCCCCCAGGAGTGAACTATTTGATCTGGAGCTACATTGGTCACAAATCCCATAAGCCCCATTTCTCCAGTCGCAGCCACAGATAAGTCCAGTTTTGTCAGATTGCAGCCCATCTGATTATATTTTCATCGGCAGGTATCACCAAGGTCGGCCACGACAGAGAAACTCGAAGATTTGTGGTCTATGAAGACGAGATTGTTGTTACATACAACGACGCCGAATTCGAACAAGTGGATGCCCTGACTGATATTAACGAGTACTGCTACCAACCATTCAAATACGAATGCTATAGCACAAAGGTAGGCTCATGTGTACAGGGCTCCAGTAGCCTATTTCAGCAAACTTACAAAGTATACTTTTCTAGCAAAGTATACTTTGAGGGAGAAATTTTCAATTGAAGGATAAATTTATTAATTTTTATTATACTGAATTGATTACATTATCACAGCCATATTGGCTGTGATAATGTAATACATTCAGTATAATGATTCTGCATACTTTTAATCATCAAATATATGCAGTGGTTAGTTCTATATGAACTAATGCATTTCCGGAAAAATAAATGATTACTCCCTCAAAGTATACTTTGCTAGAAAAGTATACTTTGCAATTTTGATGAAATCGGCTACAGATAAGGAATTAGTAATTGAGTATTGTCACTCCATCATTTCTGAAGCAATTGGGTATTTCAAAATTTGAATTGGGTAAAATAAAATCACACTACTGTTTACACATCAACAGACAGCAATTATTGAATATGTTGCTTCGAAATGAAAACATGTCTTGGTATTTCATTACAATTGTCTCCTTGGAGACAATTCTAATGAAATACCAAGATGTGTTTTCATGGAAACTAAGAAAAATATGCTATATTTGTGGTCTGTGTATTGTTTTCTGCAGCATGATAAATTCACCACAAATTTTGGATTGCTTTTTGATACCTGCTACTTCTGATTTCAATTGGGTTTTTTGGCAATTTTAATTGGGTATTTAAGCAAATACGCAGCTTATCTGGAGCTCTGGATGTATGACAAAATAGTCAAACTTTATAAATTCGCTCCCGGCTTATACGACATGTACGACCACCGTAGCTCCAGATAAGCATGCACATCTGTGTAGTCTCAAAAGGGCCTACACTGTTCACCATTCAGTCATCGAAGCCGCCTTAGTGACTTCAGCAAAGTGACTCCATGCTAATCTGATAGTGTGACTGCATAAACTATACCAGGCTGGTGCCCATTTCACTAAACTTTGTATGACTTAAAATGTGCGTAAGTGCAAATTTAGCATCGTCTATTGATGGATTTACATTTATTGAGCATAGGCTACAAATGCAGCCTATGCTCAATAAATGTAAATCCAATAATTGTTTACAATAAAACATTGTTAATGTGAAATTTACAGACTATCATAATTTTGCATTTACAAACATTTTAGTCGTACAAAGTTTAGTGAAACGGCCCCTAGGTGTCTTTTGATATTAGGTTTATCTGGCAAGGCTAGGAAACGCGTAAGAAATCCGAGGCTTGCCGAGGAATTCCTACCGTTTCCGAGCTGGGCATGATAAAATTGAGATAGAGAATACCAGTCTAGTGTTCTTTGATATCAGTAGCCTATTTCACCAACATTACAAAGTATACTTTGAGGGAGCAATCATTTATTTTTCCTGAAATGCATTATTTCATATAGAACTAACTACTGCATATATTTGATGATTAAAAGTATGCAGAATTATTATACTGAATGTATTACATTATCACAGCCAAAATGGCTGTGATAATGTAATAAATTCAGTATAATAAAAATTAATAAATTTATCCTAAAATTGAAAATTTCTCCCTCAAAGTATACTTTGCAATGTTGGTGAAATAGGCTACTGGTTTATCAGTCAGTCTTAATGTTACGTCACTAGCTTGGTATTTCGTTTCTCAAGCAGCATTTTGTATTACAGACCTGTGGATGTGAGGTTAGGAGGACCCTTCTGTATAGGCATTCAGCTCACTGTCACATATGAATATGCCATACTGTAGACACAGCAGTACGTAACTACCAGGGGGCCATTTCACTATAGGAATGAATGGCCTTTTTGTGGAATTTATCGGGGTATAAACTTGGAAAAGTCGCGGGAATACTGGACGAAGGCCGGAAGGCCTCGTCCAGTATTCCCGCGACTTTTCCAAGTTTATATCATTCCTTATAATTCCAGCTTTTGAAATAAATTCATCAAGAAAATGTGTTTATTTTCCGTTTTCTTAAGAATTATTTTAACTGCGCTTCACGGTTACGGAAAGTAGTTTAGCATGGGAGTTTACTGGGATATAAATTTTGGACAGAGACTTGCTATGGGCCAATCAAATGTTAGGGAATTGTGTAAATATTTTTGTGCTGGAATTATTAAACTTTGTACGACTAAAATGTTCGTAAGTGCAAAATTATGATAGTCTGTAAATTTCACATTAACAATGTTTTCTTGTAAACAATTGATGGATTTACTTTTATTGAGCATATATAGGCTGCATATGCAGCCTATGCTCAATAAATGTAAATCCATCAATTGAAATTTCCAGACGATCCTAAATTTGCACTTACGAACATTTTAGTTGTACAAAGTTTAGTGAAACGGGCCCCAGAGCTCCAGATAAGTTTTGTAACTAAAGAGTATTATAGCCCCAGATTTTAAATTCAATGCGTATTTTACTTTTACAACTATTTTTGTTTTTCTTATTAACTAGGGAAAAGAAATCACTTATTTGAGCTGTATCAGTTTGCTTTTTGCAGCGTAACCTATAAATTTTCAACATTATTACAGTATTTTCACTACTCAATTTGAAAATCAATGTGTATTTCACATTGCTGTGAGTACTTTGTACTCCCACTTTTGATAATCAATGCGTATTCTGCTAAGAATAAGTGCATAAAATACACCAATACGCACCCTATCTGGATCCCTGAATTACCATTGTTTCTGGTGATCAAAAGACTGAACGTCCTGAAATTCTTTGCAGTATGTGTTGGTGGATGACACATAGACTACTAATTAATCTAGAGTGGAAAGCGTTTCGCGAAAAATAAGCGATCAAGCTAAGTTGTTAGAACTATTATTTTATGGCTTTAGACCCGTGTCTTTAAAAAGTTCAACCTGCAAAATATATGCTGCGACCGACATTAGCTAATTTGCATAATAGCTGGAAGACCTCAAATTTGGATTGTTGGTTGTTTAATTCTTCGCTAGCGCTTGTATAAAAATGAATCTTCAAAGTTCCGGAATATTCTAGAGCAGCTATATATTGTCTGGAATTGCGGGCAAATATATCTTACGGCTTTATTTTTTTTGGAGGGGTGGGAATCATACGCATTTTAGTGGCTGACGAAAACACTGTGACCGCTGTTTGCTGACCTGTTTTATATCGTCATAACCCTTATTAACTCTTTGCATGCTAGCGGTGAAAATATCCGCCAAACGAATTAGGAGTATATGAATTATTTCTCTCTGTAAATATGTCTTGAAATTTCATTAGAATTGAGTCCTCAGGACTCAATTCCAATGAAATTCCAAGACATATTCATGATATTCACGGGGAGAAATACAAGAAAATATGATGATTTTTGTCTGCAAGTTTCGAACTATTTATAGCCCACAAGTTTCCCAGCATGCAAAGAGTTGAGCTGAAATAAATTTTGTCATCTGCTGTTTATTTTTCATCTTTTTCTCATCAAAAACATGTTTTGACAACACTTCAGAATCAATTCTGTTGGAAATGATTCTAAACTGTTGTCAAACCATGTTGTTTTTTGTTGTTGTTTTTAAAAGACAAAATATATATAACGTCAACAGCAGACGACAATTTACATTTCCCGCACTCTAAGGGTGAACTAGTTACATTCTAGTCCTGAATTTCAGACACGCCGTGCGATTTTGTACCTTCGGACATCTACGGAATTTCATGAAATACGTTTACAAAATTTACAATATTTTCCGTAAATGGTGTCAAAAGTTGACAAAAGTTTCAGAGTACATGCGGAATACAATTCCGCATGTACTCTGAACATTTTGTCAGCTTTTGACTTTATGTATGAAACATATTGTAAATTTTGCTAACATACATCATGAAATTACAAAGATGTCCGATGGTACAAAATCGCAGGGCGAGTCTCAAATAGGGAGTTACAGAAATGCACAAATGCTGTTGTATTGCAGTTTATCCTTGATGAACACTTCTACTGGACTGGGGGGAATAGTCCGACTCGCGAGTTGTTTGTGGGTGACGGGCGCACGTACGGTCGCGAGTGTAATTGTGGCCGGCAGGGCCTGTGTGGGGGCAGCGAGAACAAGACTACGCTTCTCGCCCTCGAGAGGTACGTAGGCAATGCCGCCTGAGGTACACTAGTTTGGTTAGCTTATCTTAAGGAACCAGGGGGCCGTTTCACTAAACATCTTACGACTAAAATGTTTGTAAGTGCAAAATTATGACAGTCTGTAAATTTCACATTAAACAATGTTTTCTTGTAAATATTTATTGGATTTACATTTATTGAGCATAGGCTGCATATGCAGCCTATGCTCAATAAATGTAAATCCATAAATTGAAATTTCCAGACGATCCTAAATTTGCACTTACGAACATTTTAATCGTAAGAAGTTTAGTGAAACAGGCCCCAGGAACGTAGTCTGGTCGGCTTATCTTAAGGCTTGTTGAAAGCCTGCCAGTAGGTACCAATTTCTAAATTTGCCTGGTTTGGCCCTCTGGTACGTTTTTATCTTTGGCTCTTTTGTTACCTGGGAGTTGAATTGGGTTATTGCCCATTATAAAAGTAGTAAGATTATTACTGATCCTACTGCTTTTGGGAGGGGCCAAGTGATTCTGGTGTGGCGAGGACCTGGCATCAGATCAGGATTATTCTGATTTCAGGGCTGAATATATAGTTTTATTATTGTAAATATTCAGTTCTGATTTTGGGATTTTCCCCCCATTTGTACATGTACTTGAACATGTACATGTACTTGTACAGGTAATATATGGGATTTAGTACTAAACCCATTGACCCGGCCTTAAATGACCTTAGCTGTTGATAGGCCGTTAAACCCCAACAAAGAAACAAACAAACCAATTTTTCCCATCATTTCATCTAATGCTGTAATATGGTATTGCTGTAACAAACGTCTTAGATCATTTTTCACAAGGACGTTATCAAGTGTGTTCAAATTTATATTTGATCAAGACTCCATTTTATCAATACTGGAGGAGCTAGCCCGGCCATGAATGATGTGTGTGAGGAGGGGAGGAAAAGTGTTTTTGTTTTATTGTCGAGCCCGCTTGCAGAAAGCGAGACATAGTGATCACAGTCCGTCCGTCCGTCCGTCCGTCCGTCCGAAATATGCGTTTTTAAAAATACCATCAAATGCCTCGGCGGGCTCGACATGCGGGCCGCGGCCATCGGGTTTTGAAAATGATGACATTTTGAAATCATTATTTTGTGCCATTTCTGTTTGTGCAAAGATTGCATGCAATCTTTGCACAAACAGAAATGGCACAAGATATAATTTCAAAATTTCCAAACAACAACATATTATTTTGTAATTTCATCATACAATGATTGGACAAACAGCAATTTATTGAGTGTTATTTTCAGTGCTAGCATGCAATGAGTAAGTTATGTGTTTTTCATGGGCGATTTGTCAGTGTTTGACCGTAATCGTGGTAATATGCCAGATATTGGGGTGACGGGCGCACGTACGGTCGCGAGTGTAATTGTGGCCAACCGGGCCTGTGTGGGGGCAGCGAGGACAAGAGTTCTCGTGGGAAGTTAACCCGTTCACCCTAACTATCTGACTTTGATAGTTGCATGTTAATTTCTGGCCTATTCTATTAATCAGACAGTTGTTTTTTTGTTGTTTTTTTACAATACCTTAAAAAAAATGCAGATCCTGCAGACGGCCTCATCAGGATCTACATTGTCTGCAAATGTTTTCTCTGTGTCTGTAATGTTGAAATGGTTGACCCTTACTACGCTGAATTAAATTTTGTCGTCTGCCGGAAATGTTTTATTTTCAATATTTCTCCACAAAAACCGGTTTTGACAGCGCATGAGAATCTCGTGCTGTCAAAACCGTTTTTTTTTGTCTCGCCCGCGAAGCGGAAAGCGAGACATAGGTTTTGCTTTTCCGGAGTCGGCGGCGTCGGTGTCGGCGTCATCATTCAATGTTTCAATGTTAAGTTTTCGTGTTACAGTCATTACTTCAACACCTTATCAGCTACAGTCGTCAAACTTTATACATGTAGATACCTTTACTATGATTATTAAAACAAATTCCGGGCTCCAGGGTCAAGGTCAAACTCTATTTCTTTCTATGCTACAAACTGAACATTAATGCATGCATGTTTTCTCGTGCGCTCTGTAGACCTTACCTGTAGAGAGAACAATAGCCTGCTCCAGTTGAACACTTCTGCATGTGCAAGCATGTGCAAATTTCCAGCTTGACCACTAAATATCCAGCTAAATTATTACAGGTAATTTATACAGGTAAATTATTGTATCCCCCGGACTCCGTCGGGGGATACTATGGATTTGACAGCGCGCCGCGTCCGCGTCCGGAGCATAACTCGAACACCCTTTGGAATATTTTCATGAAACTTCACACATGCATAGACCACGACCCGGTGTCGGCACAAGAATGACAACTCTTGCATAGCTAATTTTTAGTTACTCCCTTTTTTGTTTCTCGCATGATTTCTGTCCGGAGAATAACTCCACCACCCTGAATAAATTTTCTAAATTCACACATGCATAGACCACGACCCGAAGGTGTGTCGTGCACAAGAATGACAACTCTTGCATAGCTAATTTTTTAGTTATCTCCCTTTTTTGTTTCTCGCACTGATTTCGTGTCCGGAGCATAACTCCCCACCCTTTGGAATATTTTCATGACTCACCATGCATAGACCACGACCGAAGGTGTGTCGCGCACAAGAATGACAACTCTTGATAGCTAATTTTTTAGTTATCTCCCTTTTTTGTTTCGCGCACTGATTGACCATAACTCGACCACCCTTTGGAATATTTTTATGAAACTTAACACATTCAATTAGACCACGAACCGAAGGTGTGTCGTGCACAAGAATGACAACTCTTGCATAGCTAATTTTTTAGTTATCTCCCTTTTTTGTTTTCGCTCACTGATTTCCTGTCCGGAGCATAACTCGACCACCCTTTGGAATATTTTCATGAAACTTCACACATCACACATGCATAGACCACGACCCGGAGGTGTGTCGCGCACAAGAATGATAACTCTTGCGTAGCTAATTTTTCAGTTATCTCCCTTTTTTGTTTTGCACACTCTACAAACTGGACAATAATGCATGAAGACCTGTTTTCTCGTCTGCTCTGTATACCTTTTCTCGTGTGCTCTGTACACCTTACCTGTAGAGAGAACAATAGAAACTGGGAGAACCATGTGCTAAGCATGGGCTAGCATGTGCAGATGTCCAGTGCTTGACCACTGCTGACCAGGTAATTTATACAGGTAAATCACTACATTGGGTACTGTGTTGAAAATATTGTGGCATTATGTGGACCTCTGCAGATATATGTAGATAAATATAGGACTATTAAAAAAAAATCTGGTCTCCAATAGCAAGCATTATTATTTTTAAACTTTTTTTTGTCATTACATTATTTTTTTCATTTTTTTTTTCAAATTATTTTTTCAATTTGACTGGAAAAAAAATCTGGGCTCCAGTAGCAAGCATTATTATTTTTTAAACTTTTTTTTTCCATTTTTTTTTTTTCCTTTTTTTTTTTTCATTTATTTTTTCAAATTATTTTTCAATTTTTGTCCAGTAGCATAAGGTCGTAAGTGCTATATACAGACTATTCACCTGTGCATGTGCTAGCATGTGCAACTGACCACTGACCACTTACAGGTAATTTATACAGGTAAATGATTATATTACATTTCCGTAAACTGTGTTGAAAAAAAAAATATTGTGGCATTATGTGGACCTGTGCAGATATATGTAGATAAATATAGGACTATTAAAAAAAAATCTGGGCTCCAGTAGCAAGCATTATTATTTTTAATTTTTAAACTTTTTTTCCATTTTTTTTTTTAATTTTTTTTTTCAAATTCTTTTTAAATTTTTGTCTAGTAGCATAAGGTCGTAAGTGCTATATACAGACTATTATCATATAATAAAACAATTATTGACTAGTGAGCCATAGAATATAATCTGATATTCTATGGTTCACTAGTCAATAATTGTATAATATGTTCGGGCCAGTGAAAATTGCTTTCGGGCCCAGGCTCGAGGTCAAGGCGGGACAAGGCGAGGCATCTGATTCCGCGGAATTCTTGTTTACTTATCTCCCTTTGTTGTTTCGTGCTCTGATTTTGTATCCAGAGCATAACTCGAACACGCATATACGCATTGCTCTTTAATGGTCCTCTACCGCCCTGTGCCAAATCCACGTTCGTTCTGCCCCCGTCAAGCCCAGGGTCAAGGTCACATACTTAGTGCTTCAAAAACATTAACGCTTGGGTAAATATCTTATACTTTTCTGTTTTCTTTCATGGATCATGGATCATCTTCATTTCATATACGCATTGCTCTAATGGTCCTCTACCGCCCTGTGCCAAATCCACGTTCGTCCTGCCCCACCAATCCCAGGGTCAAGGTCACATACTTGGTGGTCATTCAAAAACGGCTATTTCATCGCAGGTAAATATCTATATATTTTTATTTCCATTCACGGATCAAATTCATATTTCATATACGCGTTGCTCTAATGGTCGTCTACCGCCCTGTGCCAAATCCACGTTCGTCCACATCCTGCCCCCGCCAAGCCCAGGGTCCAAGGTCACATACTTAGTGCTTCAAAAATAATTTAACGCTCAGGTAAAATATCAAATTTTAATTTTTTATTTCCATTCAACGGATCAACTTCATATTTTTCATATTACGCGTTGCTCTAATGGTCGTCTACCGCCCGTGAAACCAAATCCACGTTCGTCCTGCCCCCCGCCAGCCCAGGGTCAAGGTCACATACTTAGTGCTTTCAAAAACTTTAAACGCTCGGGTAAATATCTTATAATTTCTGTTTTCTTTCATGGATCATCTTCATATTTCATATACGCATTGCTCTAATGGTCCTCTACCGCCCTGTGCCAAATCCACGTTCGTCCTTCCCCCCGCCAATCCCAGGGTCAAGGTCCACATACTTGGTGCTTCAAAAACTTTAATGCTCAGGTAAATATCTTATAATTTTTCTTTCCATTCACGGATCAGCTTCATATTTTCATATATGCGTTGCTCTAATGGTTCTCTAACCGCCCTGTGCCAAATCCACGTTCGTCCCGCCCCCGCCAAGCCCAGGGTCAAGGTCACATACTTGGTGCTTCAAAAACTTTAACGCTCAGGTAAAAGAAAATTTTGACTTGCAATTTGGCCTCATTTATTATCAAAGCGATATGTGGGACATCCGTGTTCTATGAACACATTTTCTAGTTTATTAAACTTCACACATGCATAGAAGACGACCCAAAGGTGTGTCGCACGTAAGAATGACAACTCTTGCGTCGTTAATTTCTTAGTTATCTCCCTTTGTTGTTTCGTGCACTGATTTCGTGTCTGGAGCATAACTCGAACACCCTTTGGAATATTTTCATGAAACTTCACACATGCATAGACCACGACCCTAAAGGTGTGTCCCGCAAGAATGACAACTCTTGCATCACTAATTCTTTAGTTATCTCCCTTTGTTTTTCCATCACTGATTTTGTCTCCGGAGCATAACTCGAACACCCTTTTTTCAAACTACTTGTGTATCTGGGGAGGGGGATACACATGCGCTTGTCGACAAGCGTCCATTTCTAGTTATACCTGGGTTTTACATATCCGTAAACTGTGTTGACAATATTGTGGCAATATGTGGACCTGTGCAGATGTGATATGCAGATAAATATAGGACTATTATAAAAATTCTGGGCTCCAGTAGCGAGCATTATTTTTTTGTTAATTTTTAAACATTTTTTTTTTAAACTTTTTTTCCATTTTTAGCCAGGTTTTTTTGGGAAAAAAATCCAGGCTATTGGATTGGCGAAAGCCAGGCGGGCGGGCGGCATCCACATTCAATGTTAAAGTTTCGTGTTTCAGTCCATTTCTTTGTTACTGTAACACATAGGACCAACAAACTTTCACAGCTTCATAACCAAGGGGTGCCCACCACATATCACTATCCAACATGTTACCTTTTTGAACTTGACCCATTTTTTTCACGCAGTCAATGTTAACTTTTCGCGTTTACAATGTTAAGTTTTCGTGTTTAAGTCCATTTCTTTGGTACTGTACCACCTAGGACCACCAAACTTTCACAGCTTCATAACCAAGGGGTGCCCACCACATACAACTATCCAACATGTGACCATTTTTGTCGCGCCCGCTTGCAGAAAGCGCGATATAGTCGGCACTTTGGCGTACGTACGTACGTGTGTCCGGTTAAAGTTTTTGGTTAAGTTGTTTGGTTAAGTTTTTTGGTTAAAGTTTTTGGTTAAGTTTTTTGGTTAAAGTTTTTGGTTAAGTTTTTTGGTTAAAGTTTTTGGTTAAAGTTTTTGGTTAAGTTTTTTGATTAAGTTTTTTGGTTAAAGTTTTTGGTTAAGTTTTTTGGTTAAGTTTTTTGGTTAAACTTTTTCGTTATACTATATCTCTGCAACTGCTTTGCCCATTACCTTCAAACTTCACATGTGTGTTTATCATCATCTATATTTTCATTCTACCCCCCTCCCGTGCGGCCCCTGTGCCCAATGTCAAGGTCAAATTACTTTGAAGTTTTTGGTTTTTTTCGTGGCCGCTTGCGTACGTGTGTCCGGTTAAAGTTTTTGGTTAAGTTTTTTGGTTAAAGTTTTTCCTTTACTATATCTTTTTTTTTAGTGTCCATGCCTCTCCACAAGGCACGACATGCAGGCCGCGGCCATCTAGTTTTTACCTTCACCTATTATTTCTACGCAATTGTCTTAGCCATTTTCAACGTACGTCTGGTTAAAATTTTTTGGTTAAAGTTTTTCGTTATACTATATCTCTCCAACTGCTTCGCCCATTACCTTGAAACTTTACATGGGTGTTTATCATCATCCATATTTTCATTCTACCCCCCAACTGTGCGGCCCCTGTGCCCAATGTCAAGGTCAAATTACTTTAATTTTTTTGTGTACTATATCTCTGCAACTGCTTCACCCATTACCTTGATACTTCACATGGGTGTTTATCATCATTGTCGCGCCTGCTTGCGGAAAGCGCGATATAGTCGGCATTTTGGCGTCCGTCGTCCGTCCGTCCGTCCGTCCGTCCGTCCCGTCCGTCCGTCCGTCCGTCCGTTCCGTCCGTCCGTCCATCCGTCCGTGTGTCCGGTTAAAGTTTTTCCATCTACTATATCTCTTTTTTTAGTGTTTATGCCTCGCCCCAAGGTGCGACATGCAGGCCACAGCCATCTAGTCTACAAAAAGTGGGTATAATTATGTTACCAAGTGTCTATGCTTGGAAAAAACCTGGCCTTCGTGGCTTTGCCTCGTTTCTTGTTTTTTTTTCAAATTCTTTTTCCATTTTTAGCCAGGTTTTTTAAAAATAAATCCAGGCTATTGGATTGGCGAAAGCGGGGCGGGCGGGCAGCGGGCGGCGTCCACAATCAATGTTAAGTTTTCGTGTTTGAGTCCATTTCTTTGTTACTGTACCACCTAGGACCACCAAACTTTCACAGCTTCATAATCAAGGGGTGCCCACCACTTATCACTATCCAACATGTTACTTTTTTTTTAACTTCACCCATTTTTTCCGCGCAGTCGACTTAGCCATTTTCAATGTTCACTTTTTGCGTTTACAATGTTAAGTTTTTGTGTTTAAGTCAATTTCTTTGGTACTGTACCACCTAGGACCACCAAATTTTCACAGCTTCATAATCAAGGGGTGCCCACCACATATCACTATCCAACATGTTACTTTTTTTTTAACTTGACCCATTTTTTCCGCGCAGTCGACTTAGCCATTTTCAATGTTAAGTTTTCGCGTTTACAATGTTAAGTTTTCATGTTTAAGTCCATTTCTTTGGTACTGTACCACCTAGGACCACCAAACTTTCACAGCTTCATAACCAAGGGGTGCC
Organism: Conchocele bisecta; assembly: GCA_029237695.1. Taxonomy (NCBI): domain Eukaryota; kingdom Metazoa; phylum Mollusca; class Bivalvia; order Lucinida; family Thyasiridae; genus Conchocele; species Conchocele bisecta. The sequence continues at coordinate 32,086,331 of CM055270.1, forward strand.
TACCACATACAACTATCCAACATGTGACCATTTTTTTACCTTCACCTATTATTTCTACGTAATTGACTTAGCCATTTTTAACGTACGTCTGGTTAAATTTTTTGGTTAAAACTTTTTTGTTATACTATATCTCTGCAACTGCTTTGCCCATTACCTTGAAACTTCACATGGGTGTTTATCATCGTCCATATTTTCACTCTAACCCCCAACCGTGCGGCCCCTGTGATCAATGTCAAGGTCAAATTACTTTGAATTTATTTGTTAAAGTTTTTTTGTGTACTTTATCTCTGCAACTGCTTCACCCATTACCTTGATACTTCACATGGGTGTTTATCATCATTGTCGCACCCGCTTGCAGAAAGCGCGATATCGTCGGCATTTTGGCATACGTCCGTCCGTCCGTCCGTCCGTCCGTCCGTCCGTCCGTACGTACGTCCGAGTGTCCGGTTAAAGTTTTTTCGTTAAAGTTTTTCCATCTACTATATCTATTTTTTTAGTGTCCATGCCTCGCCCCATGGCGCGACATACAGGCCACGGCCATCTAGTCTACAAAAAGTGGGTATAATTATGTTATCCAAGTGTCCATGCTTGGAAAAAACCTGGCCTTCGTGGCTTTGCCTCGTTTCTTGTTGTCTAGTAGCATAAGGTCGTAAGTGCTATATACCGATTATTATCATATACTAAAACAATTATTGACTAGTGAGCCATAGAATATAATCTGATATTCTATGGCTCACTAGTCAATAATTGTATAATATGTTCGGGCCAGTGAAATATTTTCCCACCATATCTTTTTTCCAGGGTTGGTGTTTTCTTTCGCATATGACCCATGCCCAAACACACAAGGTCAAGGTCACTGGGGACTTAAATCCACCTTGTTTGTAATGCAAATGTGTTTAACCCTTCCTACGCTGTTGACGGAAATTGCCGTCTGCTGTTTTTCATTTTTGCTTTAATTATTAACAAAAAACTGGTTTTGATAGCACATGAGAATCGTCTCCACTGGAGACGATTCTCATGTGCTGTCAAAACCAGGTTTATGTCGAGAAATATTGAAAATAAAACATTTCCAGCAGACGACAACATTTAATTCAGCGTAGTAAGGGTTAAGTTTTTAATGTCTCCATAACTCATTAACTCCTTTACCAATTTCAATAATATTTCCCCCACAACAGGGCTCCAGATAAGGAATTAGTAATTGAGTATTGTCACTCCATCATTTCTGAAGCAATTTCAAAATTTGAATTGGGTAAAGTAAAATAACACTACTGTGTACACATCAACAGAGCAATTGTTGAATAGTTTGCTTCGAAATGAAAACATGTCTTGGCATTTCATTAGAATTGTCTTCTTGGAGACAATTCTAATGAAATACTACGATGTGTTTTCATGGAAAATAAGAAAAATATGCTATATTTGTGGTCTGTTTATTGTTTTCTGCAGCATGATAAAGGTACCACATTTTTTTTCATACTTCTGATTTCAATTGGGTTTTTGGCAATTTTAATTGGGTATTTATGCAAATACGCAGCTTATCTGGAGCTCTGCCACAATGTCTGTCTACGGATGGTGCTTTGTTTCACATATGACCCAAACGGACCCATGATTCCTTTCAGATCGTGCAACTGCAATTCGGCTGACTCAAAGTGGCGGGCAGATGCCGGTGTGTTTGGCTCGTCGATGATACTGCCAGTAAAAACCCTGAACTTCCTGCACCCAGAGACCACGAATGCCATGGGATACGTCACTCTCGGCCCCCTCTTCTGTGCCCACCAACCATTTGGTAAGCCCCGACCTGAAACGTTATAACACGGGATATGTCACTCTCTCCTCCCTCTACTGTGGTCACCAACATTTCGGTAAGTCTAAAACGTTTCCAACAAATTCTCTCATCTGCTGTAGATTTATTTCTGTTGCAAACTTACCAGATTCTACATTGCTCAATTGTTAACTGTTACAATACTTAACCCTTTCTAGCTGAATTCAATGTTGTCGTCTGCTGGAAATGTTTTATTTTCAATAATTCTCAACAAAAACCTGGTTTTGACAGCACATGAGAATCGTCTCCAGTGGAGACGATTCTCATGTGCTGTCATAATCAGTTTTTTGTTAAGAATTAAAGCAAAAATGAAAAACAGCAGGCGGCAATTTCCGTCAACAGCGTAGGAAGGGTTAACTTTTTTTGTCTGCTGTTTGTTTTCGATTTTCCTCATCAAAGCATGCTTTGACAAGACTGTATAATTATTTCCAATTGAAATGATTCTAAAGTCTAGTCAAACCATGTGTTATTACAGTAGCCTATTTCACCAACATGGCAAAGCACACTTTTCTAGCAAAGTATACTTTGAGGGAGAAATTTTCAATTTTAGGATAAATTTATTAATTTTTATTATTTTTTTTTTATTTTTTTTTTTTTTTATATTTTTTCAGGTTTGAAAATATTTATTTTCCCCGTAATAGGTTTGTGGTGGGTCGGGGCCATCCCCCACAAACCGTACATGATATACATGCAATAGTCAGATACAAATACAAAATATACAATTACAGATATTCACCCTCTTTTGCTCTTGCAGTACTGGGTAGAAATCACTGTTCTATTAAGACTTCATGGTTGAGTGGTACATTAGAATCGTCATTAATGAGAGACCTGAATTTTCAATAAAAAACTTGCACGTGTTATTAAAAAAAGACAGTAATACTTATAACTAGAAAAAGTCGATGGCGCGCCATCGCAATATACCCACTTTCCGAAAGGGGGAGGTAATCCATGATGGAGGGTCGGATAAAAAATCCGAATTCACTTTGCGCATCAGCACATCAAAACGAAGCTACGAAGCAAATATCAGACGCGTAGGTATTAAGGTGAAAAAGTTTTTCGACCTACGAGGAAAAATAGTGAAATTCTAAATCCGAAAGGGGGAGATAATCCATGATGGAAGGTCGGATGAAAAATCCGAATTCACTTTGCGCATCATAACGAAGCTACATATCAAATATCAGAAATGTAGGTATTAAGGTGAGAAAGTTTTTCGACTTACAATGAAAAATAGGGAAATTCTGAGTCCGAAAGGGGGAGATAATCCATGATGGGTCGGATCAAAAATCCGAATTCACTTTGCGCATCTGCACATGATAACGAAGCTACATACCAAATATCCGGTGCATAGGTATGAAGGTGAAAAAGTTTTTCGAGTTACAAGGAAAAAGTGGGAAATTCTGAGTCCGAAAGGGGGAGATAATCCATGATGGAGGGTCGGATGAAAAATCCGAATTCACTTTGCGCATGTGCACATGATAACAAAGGTACATACCAAATATCAGGCGCGTAGGCTTTGCTAGATAAGTATACTTTGCAATGTTGGTGAAATAGGCTACAGGTATATTGCCCATCAGTAGGCACAAAGTGTTCTTTACCCATTAATTAAATAAGTGTATAATTTGTGTCACTATTCCACCAGTTCTGAAAATTACGAGTACCTGCTATACAGATATAAATAATCATTATGTAATGTTCATTTTACTGATAATGACTCGCAGTGGTATCAGGCCACCTGAAGAAAAATAATATTTTCGACAGATCATAAAGTATGATCATTGCACATCAAAAAATAAATACAGAGAATAAATACAGAGAATAAATACAGAGAATAAATACAAATAAAGAGAATAAATACAAATACAGAGAATAAATACAGGGTCGCCAATAAAAATTGGACACTTTTTATAACTCTCATATCTTCATATAATTCCAGCACAAAAATGTTTGCACAATTCCCTAACATTTGATTGGCCCGTAGCAAGTCTCTGTACAAAATTTATATCCCAGTAAACTCCCACACCAAACTACTTTCCGTAACCGTGAGGCACAGTCAAAATAATTCTTAAGAAAACGGAAAATAAACACATTTTCTTGATGAATTTATTTCAAATGCTGGAATTATAAGGAATGAATGGCCTTTTTGTGTAATTTATCGGGATATAAACTTGGAAAAGTCGCGGGAATACTGGACGAGGCCTTCCGGCCTTCGTCCAGTATTCCCGCGACTTTTCCAAGTTTATACCCCTGATAAATTCCACAAAAAGGCCATTCATTCCTATAATGTAATCTTTCAATCTTCAACATATACATATTGAGTATTACATTTGGCATATTAATTTTATATTTACTTTATCGAAACCACACGCATACCGTTGCCATGGCGATTTTGACATCACTGGGTCGAAATCGAAAGAAACATTTGTACGTAACGCTATAAATCTGCTATAAAATGGTACTAAACCACTTTCCTGCTGCAAAATTGCATTTAGTACATTAAATTCATCATTAAGTAATACAATACAAGTAAAGACATACATTCACCATTTACATTAGGCATTATATATACTGCAAGTTTGCCTCAATTTTGCTAAAAATAGTAATTGCTGACATCATGTCACTTTGAGCATTTAATTTCCCAGTCATGTCGGATGTTTGCTGGTGGCATTTATCAACTTAGCTGTGTACTATTTGCTGTTAATGGCATTGTACATGTCAGTAACATTTATTTATGCATTTTATATTTTCAGTACAGTCAAACTTGTATTACGCGACCACCCAAGGGAGACACCAAAAATGGTCGCTTAGAACAATGATCTCTTGACACAAAACGAAAAAAAATGGAAATCCGGGTACTGGTATGTCCGGTTATATGGTTTAATATTCGGAATCAGGAAATCGCGAATATTAAACATTAACATAGAAATAAATACATAGAATACTACCGGTAATGCCGCATCTTTCGAGCCATCGCATCTTTCGATTTTGTTATATTTACTGACTACTGTACCCGTCGGATTTAGGAAATAAAGAAAGCACAATATAATGTATCCATGTTTTAGATGATTATAATATTTATTCGCAGATTAGTTATCATGCGAAATTAAATAAACTACATGTGTTTACAAAACTGTCTTTATTTCAATTAATTATGATCAAAGTCGAATAGGAATAGGTATAAATAGCGGCGCACATAATTAATGCAGCAGGTGGTTGTGACGTCACTCGAAACAGTGGTCTTTTTTCAATGGGCGTTTTTTGTTGTAGCTCCCGGGTAGCCTCTCCAATAACACGGGAGTTGAAACGAAAAACGACCAACGACTTACGACAGACTCGATTAAATACTCCGAGTGGACGAAACCCAGAATATTTAATAAATCGCCTTATGCCTTTGAGCTGTTATGGAACACAAAAGAACAACAGAAAATTAAGAATACAATAACTTTTATTTCACAAATAATGTACAAGCATAACAATAAATAGTTTCCACAAAAATGTTGAAAGTTTCCGAATAATCATATATAGAATTAACAAAATGATCGCCATCAACAACGTTAACGATCAAATTGCACCACTTTATAGGCAATTAACTGCACTTGAAAAGAAATCACCTTTCACAGACAGGTAGAGCGCGGCGCGGCCTTTGTTCGTAATAAGTCGGACACGGAGGTGTGAAAATTAGCCAAACACAAACTTCGACATCAATTTCGAGTCATTGTATAGCAAAATAGAGAGAAATGTGACCGCGGGACTTGACAATTGTTTCGAGCGATCGCATTTTTCGAGGAGATGCATTTCGATCGATCGCATGTAAAATACATTAAACATATAGGGAAAATTATCGGGACCGCGACGCCATTTCGAGCGAGCCCGACATTACGAGCCATCGCATTTCGAGCCATGTCTGATATAAAATGTATCATAATGCCAATCAATATGTTGGGTAATGGTGAATGAATGTATATTTTGCCAGAAAATGTCTCGGATATTGTCTCTGATATAAAGAACATGTTGTGCCTACTGAGTGGACATGTACCTTTAAGACAGAAAGCCTTGATGATGATTAAAAGTATGCAGATATACTGAATTTATTACATTATCACAGCCAAAATTCAGTATAATAAAAAATAATAAATTTATCCTTAAATTGAAAATGTCTCCCTCAAAGTATACTTTGCTAGAAAAATATACTTTGCAATGTTGGTGAAATCGGCTACAGGAGCTACACTGGTCAACCATGCCATAAGCCCCACTTATCAGTGACCATTCGTATTTACAGATGTGAATCCGTGCGAGATGGGCTTCCACGACTGCGACGAGCACGCCACTTGCTCATTGCACAACAGAGTATCGTACGAGTGCCGCTGCAAGCATGGCTGGAACAGTCACGGTGTGCCAGACAAGTGGTCGAATGGACGAGATTGCTACGGTATGATTCATTATGAGACTCCCTTGTAGTCACCAACAGGCCCGTACGCAGAGGGGGTGCGACGGGTGCGTACACACCCCATTTAACCCGTTCAACACCACAGGCCTGTATAGTGGTATTGGCAAAAAGGGTAGATCCAGATGAGCCGGCTCATGACAAGCCGTCTCATCAGGATCTGCACTTTTTGCAAGTAATGTTCATAATTTTGAGAACAAAAACACCTCATGTTCATAAATGGACTGGTCTGAAAATCATTTTGTGATGATTGGAATGGGTTGCAAAATTAACGTATCAAAATCCATTCCAGTTATTTAGGGGTGAAATGGTTAATCTGCCGAGGTCTGTCCGTGAATGTGAAAAAAACAACAATGTTTAGCCCTTCGCGCCCTCGATAACGCACCCCCCTAAATTAATTCCTGCGTCCCGGCCTGACCAATTGAGACATCTCACTAAAATATGAAATACAGTCGACACTCATTACCTCAAAGTCTCTAACTACTGATAACTAAGTCAAATTCTTGTTCCCATGTATGTGTTTTCCTATATAACAATTCTAGTTAACTCAAGCATCACACTGTAGTTTTCTACTATTGCCTATTTAAAGTGACCTGTCCATTTAATTAATTATTTCGGACTGTTCTACTGAATATTCAAAAATCAAAAAAGTTTTTTTTTTTTTTTTTTTTTTTTTTTTTTTTTTTCGAAAATTGTAATTTTTTATCGCCAATTTTTTATTTTTATCGCCAATTGCGAAAGTGGCGATCGCCAGCGGAATCCCTGCATCTGTCAACAATAAATACGAACACTCTGCACATATTGTGTATGTTTTCTCTGTAACATTATCTTTACAAATGCAAGTTGGAAGTTCTTTGTAACTTTTGAAGTATTTGTAATTTTTGTATGCGGGTTTCAGCATTCGTTTCATTTGATCAAACTCTTATCATTTAACCCATTAAAGACGGGATACACTTATAGTAGTATGAAACTTTTTAAGGGGGAAAATCCTATTTTCTTAATTTCATCTCGAAAGTATATGTTGTTACCACTCATTTGAACCGTCTCGACGAGACGGTTCAAATGAGTGGTAACAACATATACCTTTATGGAGAAATAAACAAATGAGATTTTTCCAATAAAAATTATTGTATCCTTAGAATGAAATGGGTTAAAGAAATAAAAAAGTTGTTTTATTCCACTTTAAACACTCCTAGCTTGTAATTCTATGACAAAATTCCGCATTTGCTCAAAACAGTTTGTCAGCTTTTGACGTCATTTACAAAAAATATTGTATTTTTTTTAAAAATATTTCATGAGATATTGCACAACTTTTTAGGTACAACATCACCTGGCTTGTTTAATTTTTACATTATACATACATGTTAGATGATGACGAATGCGCTCTCTATCGATGCCCTTGGAGTTCGACTTGCGAGAATCTACCCGGATCATTTAATTGCACGTGTTTTGAAGGCTTCCGCAAAACAGGACCCACAAAATGTGAAGGTAATATCTTAGCCAAACAAAATGTGAAGGTAATATCTTAGCCACAAAATGTGAAGGTAATATCTCAGCCACAAAATGTGAAGGTAATATCTCATCCACAAAATGTGAAGGTATTATCTCAGCCACAAAATGTGAAGGTAATATCTTAGCCACAAAATGTGAAGGTAATATCTCAGCCACAAAATGTGAAGGTATTATCTCAGCCACAAAATGTGAAGGTAATATCTTAGCCACAAAATGTGAAGGTAATATCTTAGCCACAAAATGTGAAGGTATTATCTTAGCCACAAAATGTGAAGGTAATATCTCAGCCACAAAATGTGAAGGTATTATCTCAGCCACAAAATGTGAAGGTATTATCTCAGCCACAAAATGTGAAGGTAATATCTTAGCCACAAAATGTGAAGGTATTATCTCATCCACAAAATGTGAAGGTATTATCTCAGCCACAAAATGTGAAGGTAATATCTTAGCCACAAAATGTGAAGGTAATATCTTAGCCACAAAATGTGAAGGTATTATCTCAGCCACAAAATGTGAAGGTAATATCTTAGCCACAAAATGTGAAGGTAATATCTTAGCCACAAAATGTGAAGGTATTATCTTAGCCACAAAATGTGACGGTAAAATCTTAGCCACAAAATGTGAAGGTAATTTCTTAGCCACAAAATGTGAAGGTATTATCTTAGCCACAAAATGTGAAGGTAAAATCTTAGCCACAAAATGTGAAGGTAATATCTTAGCCACAAAATGTGAAGGTATTATCTCAGCCACAAAATGTGAAGGTAATATCTTAGCCATAAAATGTGAATGTAACATCTTAGCCACAAAATGTGAAGGTAATACCTTAGTCATAAAATCTGATTTCACTATTTAACATTATAAATAATATATAAATTTCACGGTTTATTATAGATATAAACGAGTGCGAGGACAACGCTGTGTCTCCGTGTGATCCGAATGCTTCATGCTACAATTACCCGGGCGCGTTCGGCTGCCACTGCAATAGAGGCTACAGGGGAGATGGATTTACCTGTGCACGTAGGTTAAAAAAAAATTCAAAATGTAACTTGTTTTCTTAATTACATCATTTTAAAACTATCTCGTCAGGTTTCGGAGTCCATTTCCAAATATTTTCTTTTTTTTTCTTTTTTTTGGAAATTGACTGCCCAATTTAAGGATAAATTTATTAATTTTTATTATACTGAATTTATTACATTATCACAGCCATTTTGGCTGCGATAATGTAATAAATTCAGTATAATAAAAATTGATAAATTTATCCTAAAATTGAAAATTTCTCCCTCAAAGTATACTTTGCTAGAAAAATATACTTTGCAACTTTGATGAAATCAACTACTGATAAGGCGCGTATTGGCATATTTTACGCAATTATTTTAGCTGAATACGCATTGATTATCAAAAGTGGGAGTTCACAATACGCACAGCAATGTGAAGATTACTGTCATAAAGTTGAAAATTCACGTAGTTGAGCTGCAAAAAAAGCTTTTTGCAGCTCAAATAAGTGAATGTTTAAATTACATAGTTATATTTTTTTTATAATTTTTTCCCTATTTAGCAATGAAGAAAATCAATAATCCATTTGTAAAAGTAAAATATGCAATGATTTTGAAATCAGAGGGTGTAGTACGCTTTAGACACAAAACTTATCTGGAGCTCTGAAATGGCCTTCGAAAGACTACTAAAACGTGAACTTCCGACGTCATTTATGGAAAATATCGTAAATTTTGTAAATAATTTTCATGGTACATGTATATCGCACATGTATGTTTTTAGGTACAAAATCACATGGTGTGTCTCAAATATTAATTTATTGTATCATCTGGTGGGGATGAGAATCTGCAAATTAACCCATTTCAGTGTAAGGATACGATAATTTTTGTTGAAAAAATCTCATTATTTTGTTTATTTCTCCATAAAGGTATATGTTTTTGCCACTCATTTGAACCTTCTCATCAAGACGGTTCAAATGAAATTATATGAAATAAAGGAAATAAGATTTTTTTCACCTAAAAAAAGTTCATACTACTATAATTGTATCCTGTTTTTAATGGGTATATACTTATCCACTGTCTGTTCCACGTTTTTTTTGCCGACAAACTTTTGGCTATTAAACATATTAAATCTAAAATATATTTAAATGTAAATACTTTTTCACCAATAACAAAAAAGTCACCCTCCCCTAAAATGTTTGTTTCATGAAATTCCATCAAATATTGATTTTATAGGAATTTAACATGGGGGGAAAAAGAGGTGGAAGCGAAGCGCTGGGGGAGGAGTAAAAATAAACAAACAAAATTGGAAATTGACTCCGAAACCTGGCTAGATAGCTTGGAAATGATGTAAATAAGAAAACAAAAGTTAGATTTTGAAAATCGGTCCACAAATAAAAAATTATGAAAAATAATCTATTTTTAGCCCAAATGTTAAATTGCCATAGGAAAATAGCTTTTTTTGCAATAAAATCAATATCTGACAGAATTTCATCAAATTATTTTTTTGGAGAGGGTGACTTTTTTGTTATTGATGGAAAAGTGCTTAAATTTAAATATTTTTTAAGATTTAATGTGTTTAATGGCCAAAAGATCGTCGGCAGCAAAACGTGGAACAGACAGTAAGCTAAGAATACTTTGAGGAAGTATATTTGTGATTATTATACCCCCCTGCAACGAGTTGTGGGGGGGTATACTGGAGTCAGGTTGTCCGTCCGTCCGTCCGTTCTTACAAATGGATACTTATGTGGCTTATCACATGTGGACGGACGTCCGCGTCCGTCCGTCCGTCCGTCCGTGCCGTCCGTCCGTCCGTCCGTCCGTAAACTTAACATCAGAGACATATTGTTATAACTTCTATTTCCTTCATCTAAAATGCTTAATAGTTCACACATGCATTCCTGTAAGGCTCTACTACCATGCTGTACCAAATCCACGACCGTCCAACCTCCGCTGATCCCAAGGTCAAGGTCAAATACTTAGTCTCTTTACAAAACTTAACATCAGAGAAATATTGTTATAACTTCTATTTCTTTCATCTAAAATGCTTAATATTTCACACATGCATTCCTGTAAGGCTCTATTACCATGCTGTGCCAAATCCACGACCGTCCAACCCCCACTGATCCCATGGTCAAGGTCACATACTTAGTGACTTAGTAACTTAGTTCTATTTCTTTCATCGAAAATTCTTAATATTTCATGCTCAATATTTAAGGCTCTACTATCATGGTGCGACAAATTCTCCCGCTGATCTCGAGGTCAAGCTCACATACTTAGTATCTTTACAAAACTTAACATCAGAGAAATCGATTATAACTTCTATTTCCTTGCTCGGATCTGCTTCACATTTCACACATGCATTGCTCCAATGGACCTCTATCACCCTGTGACAACTTCACGTTCATGCCGCTCCCGCTAAGCCCAGAGTCAAGGTCATAAGCCCTACACTTGGAAATCTTTACATATTTTAGGGGTGCCTGGGCCCACGCGGGGGATATTCCGTAAGCCTCGCTTACTGACCAATCTAGTTTATTTTTACCAAAATGCATTTTTCGTATACAACTAACAACTGTTTATATTAGGTTATTAAAATTATGCAGACTTAGTATGCTGTATTTATTTATACCGCATCCATTGCTCTATGTAGCTTTAAAAATAAAGGGGGTTGAATAAATGCTTTTTATATCTGAAGTAGCCTAATATACGTGAAGTGCCATTTTTGCCTTTCTTTTTCACCTTTGACCCCTAATCGTTGCCTCTGATTGGTCAGTCTCAACTGCAAAATCAAGATGACGGCAAATTTTAAAATCGAAATCGCTGTCGGTTCATCTGAATTTTGTCTATTTTTAAAGTATATGCGATGTAACCAACGACATGGATATGTCCATTACGATTGCAATGCTTATTATGACAACTGTGTAGTCTAAAAACAGCCAATATTAAGGCTCATCGTAAATAATTCGGAGATTAAATCAGATACAATACCGAATCTACCTAGCGTGGATGCCGCCATTTTGCTTTGAATGACGTCGCTAGATTTCAAACAATTAAGTTTAGTATGCGGTATAAATTAAATACATGATTAGTGCCAGCGAATATAAAATATATTCGGTTTCGCCCGACAACTTTATAGGGTCTCAATAAAGCTCGCCCCAATAAAGCTGTCTAAGGCTGTCTAAGGCTAATTCTGCAAAAAGCATTGCATGAAAATATATCGACATATCCGAACTTTGAGATAACAATTCGCCACATTGATCGGAAAAAAAATCCGAACAAAATCGCTTCAGAAATGCTTCTTTACTTTACTTCCGGGTTTTCATAAATCGCGGCTTGAGTTTATTCTAAGCTGGTTTCGTAATTAACAGACAATTTATTTATTGCTACACCGTTTAATTCAGTTTTTTGTTAAAAGAGATTTGATATCACATTAAGTCTAATTGATTAATTATGGTTTTAAGTGAACTGCTTGAACTGGTCATGCAACTTTAAACGCATTTTAGCGGCGGTGGTGTCTTTGATTTCTATAGACGTGTGAAAACTTGGCGGCGCTGGGCGCTTAATTTTTGCATCAACATATCAGAATACAAATGTGAAGGAATCATACTACCGGGACTCGATTTCCACTTCGACTAAACCGATATATTGACATATCCGATATCGAGTTATCAGGATTAAAATATATGATCTATATAGGGAATTCTGCCGGGACCTGGGACGTATATCGAGATAAGCAGGTATATCGAGATAAACGATATCGAAATATAAGATTCAGCTGTACATGTATGTGTAGTTTTTGTCTGACGAATAGACAGGATATAGTAGAACGTCATAGTCTTGGTGGCACATCACGTCATTTTGTAAAAGTATGGATCCCACATCCAGTTCTTTTGGGCTCTTTCTGAAGAGCGTATGCTTTACAGCTTGGAATAAAATGTATCGTGATATTCTTTGTTAATTGCTTTACCATTTTAGCACCAATGTGCAATAATTTCACAATTGGAATTTCCGAAAATCGTGTCAGATGTTTGAGGGTTCAAATCCATCACATTCCTTAGACTGACTTGTTAACTCTATTTTATAACTAATTATTTATGCTTCTTTATTAACCTCGATGAAAGACATGAACGTGTCTTCTTCATTACGATGTAGTTTTGGCTATTTCTGGGCGATTTGAACATACCACTATTTTTGCACTGAACGAAGATTGCCAGGCACCCACCTTGCGTAAATTGTTCTCATTTTCAAACTCTTCGTTCAAATTGTGTGAACATGAGATCGAGATATGTTGTATGCATAACTTATCTATTCCAGTTTCATTCGCCAAGCTATGTCATTTATTTCTTATAATTTTCTCAACATTATTTGCATCTGTGATTCAAATCAGCAGTTCCCATATTTCGTAGTCTCGCGTCCGGTACTGAAAGGAGTCGCACATTTTCTGACTGACTGGTAAAGTAGCACTGGCTTCCTATAAACGCGCTGCCGCACCAACATGGTGCATTTCTGTGGTTGTTTTCCCTCATATTCCTTCTATTTAGATATACCCTATTTGTCTTTCGTTTGTGATTCTGACCGCTGTGCCAGAAACGACGTCATAAATGACTATACTGTATCGACGCCATGAACGCTATGTTAATGCGAATAACGTTAATGAATGCAAGTGCTAAATTTTATTCAAGTTGGATGGGTGGTTTGAAAGATAATGGTCAAGTGACACTACTTATTGACCCACCCTCGTATGTCCACTACTCAATTTGAAAATCATGCATATTTTCACATGGGCTGTGAGTATTTTGTACTCCCACATTTTATAATCAATGCATATTCTGCTAAAATACGCCAATACGGAGTTCTGCAGTTACCCGAGTCGGCTGTGATATTGTGCCCCTGAACCCCTTTACCCGGCCTTAAATGACCTTAGCTGTTGATATGCCGTTAAATACCAACAAATCAAATGAAATCTATTTTTGTCGAGCCCGCTTGCGGAAAGCGAGACATAGTGATCACAATGACGTCCGGTTGTCCGTGCGTCCGTCTGTCCGCGAGGGCCTGGCACCAGATCAGGTTGTTCTAATTTCATGACTGAATATATATTTTGATTGTAAATATTGAGTTCTGAAGTTGGGATTTACCCCCCTCGGACAGGTGGATACGGGACACGACCCCGTTGACCCATCTGCGTGTAGACTCCCTGAGGCTTGTACCTCTATGTCAGAAAAGCGACGTTAAACCCTATTCACTCACTCACTCACCGTCTGTCCACACACACGACGAGGTACTTATGTGGCTAAAGAACAATGGGTAACTGTAAATGCTATTCATTCCGTTCTTTTACGTGGCTATATTTTTCTCTTACGTGGCTACTTTAAACAAAAGAAAAGCCACATAAGTATCCATTTGTAGGAATGTCTGTACGTCCGTTTTTAAAAATACCATCAAATGCCTCGGTGGGCTCGACATGCGGGTCGCGTCCATCTGGTTATTGTAGGGTCTGATCTGCAGTTACTGTGATCAATACATTTAGCCATTTTTCATCGATTTCCCCCCAATGCAGCCGGGTACATACGAGATCAAACCCTTTTACCCAGCCTTAAATGAGTTTAGCTGTTGATAGGCCAAAATTTATATCCCAGTAAACTCCCACGCCGAACTACTTTCCGTAACCGTGAGGCGCAGTTAAAATAATTCTTAAGAAAACGGAAAATAAACACATTTTCTTGATGAATTTATTTCAGATGCTGGAATTATAAGGAATGAATGGCCTTTTTGTTGAATTTATCGGGGATATAAACTTGGAAAAGTCGTGGGAATACTGGATTAGGCCTTCTGGCCTTCGTCCAGTATTCCCGCGACTTTTCCTAGTTTATACCCCGATAAATTCCACAAAAAGGCCATTCATTCCTATAATAAACTTGGAAAAGTCTCGGGAATACTGGACGAAGGCCGTCCGGCCTTCGTCCAGTATTCCCGCGACTTTTCCAAGTTTATACCCCGATAAATTCCACAAAAAGGCCATTCATTCCTATAGTGATTCAAATCAATCAATTGTTGTTACAGCTGTGGCTGAATGTACGTGCTTCGGCGACCCTCACTGTATCGGGTTCGACACGAGCACCCTGCACTACCAAGGTATGTGTCAATACACGATGGCCCGCGATTCCTGCGACGATCTCTTAACCCCTCCCTCGTTCGAAGCGATCGTCACCTTCCACAAACTCGATGGCCAGATCAGCAGACGGGTGTCTTGGGTCAAGGAAATAAAGTTCAACTTCAAAGGCTATGTGAGTTGACTTTACTGGCAACCGGTTGAGAAAATGTAACTTACAACTTTGGTGAGAATTGGATATACTGGCCATATTGTACAGTCACAACTTAACAACTGGCCATGTCGCATGGCTCCAGATAAGGAATTAGTAATTGAGTATTGTCACTCCATCATTTCTGAAGCAATTGGGTATTTGAACAATTTAAGTGGGTAAAATAAAATCACACAACAATTCTAATGAAATACTAATATGTGTTTTCATGGAAAACAAGAAAAATATGCTATATTTGTGGTCTGTTTATTGTTTTCTGCAGCATGATAAAGGTACCTCAAAATTTGTATTGCTTTGTTTGATACTCACTACTTCTGATTCCAATTGGGTTTTTGGCAATTTTAATTGGGTATTTAAGCAAATACGCAGCTTATCTGGAGCTCTGCATGTTGTACATTCGCAACTTAACAACTGGCCAGGCCATGTTGTACATTCGCAACTGAACAACTTAACCCATTCCATCAACGGATACCAGTGCTCCAGATAAGCTTCGTATTTTCTTTATTTATTATATACCTACCCATGAAATACATAGTTATACGATGTAAATAAAAGTCATATGAAATAAACAACTTCCAATGAAAATACGACTACTTCCGCTATCTATATTCATAACGCGCATTTGCAGTGCCAGACTGCAAATAGGCTGCAAATACACATTCATTACCGTATACAGTCTAAAAAACTGCTAATTTCCATGGAGCGGTATATAATAAATAGAATATTCATATTTTTGCAACGAATATGACATATATCTTCATTGAGTGGTGTGCAATGTCCATATATGACATATATGTTCATCGAGTGGTGTGAAATGTCCATATATGGACATTTCACACCACTCGATGAACATATATGTCATATTCGTTGCAAACATATGAATATCCTCTATTTTTCCATAAAGGTATGTGTTGTTACCTTTGACCCCGTTGAGTCAAGCTCTCAGCTACTTTCTATTTTTGGCTTTCTTGTTACTTTAGAGCTGATTCCGGTTGTATCCAATACAAAGGTAGTATGATTTATACTAATCCTATTACTTTAGTGAGTGGGGTTAAGTGACTCTATAGCCCATTTCACCAACATTGCAAAGTATACTTTTCTAGTAAAGTATACTTTGAGGGAGAAATTTTCAATTTTAGGACAAATTTATTAATTTTTACTATACTGAATTTATTACATTATCACAGCCATTTTGGCTGTGATAATGTAATCAATTCAGTATAATAATTCTGCATAGTTTTAATCATCAAGGATATTCAATCGTTAGTTCTATATGGAATAATGCATTTCAGGAAAAATAAATGATTACTCCCTCAAAGTATACATGTACTAGATAAGTATACTTTGCAATTTTGATGAAAGTGGCTACTTGTGTTGTGAGGACACGTCACCAGGTCGGGTTATTCTATTTTCAGGGCTCATTATATATTTTTCTGTAAATATTCAGTTCTGATTTGGGGATTTTCCCCCATCGCCCGCCCCATTGCAACATCTGAAATATCTGAAATATGGGATTCGCCCCCATTAACCCGGCCTAAAATCACCTAGCTCTTGACAGGCCGTTTAACACGATTAAATAAATAAATAAATGTTTTCAGTCCATAGATTTGATGCAAGGCAACGAAGTGAGAGTAGACAATTATACCGTGACACTTCCGTTTATACGAGCAGATTTCCGTGTCGTGACGTTGGGCAAATTTGTGGTATGTACAAATGAGTCGTCTGTTATTCTGATTTCGTGTACATAGTATAAGGGCTATTCCAGGAAAAATTCTCTGGGAGGGGGGGGGGGGGGGGGTGGGGGGGGGGGGGGGGGGGGGGGGGGGGGGGGGGGGGGGGGGGTCGGACCATCGGACCACACTCAGACCCCCCCCCCCCCCCCCACAGAACAGAATTTAACTATTGTCTCATCCCCACAACCAACAGCACTGATATTTAGCTGTTCCCCACTACCAACAGAACTGAATTTATGTAAAAAAAAAACCCTATCACCAGTACTGAATTATTTACCATGTCGTTATGCGCCGGCTCATCCAGAAATGCGCAGTTTACAGACAACACGATCATTATTTAGATATGATAACTATCGTATTCCAAATTTAAATTTACTGTAACTGTACATGTAAATACAGTCATAAGCATCCATTGCCAACAGATCAGTAAATGGAAAGTGTCATTATTACCTAATAGAAGTCATTAGAAATTGTATCGATCCCGTTAGTATTTTTTAATTTAATGACCGGCCTCCGTTTCGCCCTTCGACCAACTCGTCCCAGTCCCCCTCAGCCACTCAAAATATTACGACAGCCGACACAGGACACGGGTTACGACAGGCCCGTACGCAGGGGGTGCAGCATTCTCGAAACACATTTATCAACAATAAAAAAAAATTAAGAATCGTTTTCTAAAATAATTAGAATCGTCTCGCGTTTTCACATTCTCGCCTTCCGCTTTTGAAAATAAGTTTTGCTCTAACCCAAATTTTCTGTCTGTAAATTGGGGCGACTATCACTGAGTTACAGACAGAACATTCGGATTAGTTTTGCTCATTCATGTAGAACGCGATTCCAACACGCATGAAAGATCGCGAAGCAAAAACACGAGATAGCGTGGCAAGGTTGCAAAACTCGAGATTGAATATGATAGAATTTCGCGTTTTCGTCTCCAAAGCTCGAAAACGTGAGGTATATGACACGTAAACATTGTCTAAGGAGATGATTCTCATGCGCTGCAAAAACGTGTTTTTATTAATTAATAGAACAAATGTGAACAAACATCTATGTTTCTTGATAACAAAAACATAATTTATCAAAACATGATAATCGTCTTAGGAGACGATTCTAATGTGCTGCCAATACACGTTTATTGAGCAAAACACCCCAATATATTTTGATACGTGTTATTGGTTACTGCATCGCATCGTCAAAATATATATATACACAAGATCGCGAGACCAAATCGCGAGGCGAAAACGTGAGATTCTATTTTATTAATTCTCGCGTTTTCGCCTGGCTATCTCGCGTTTTTGCCTCGGCCTTTTCATGATGTCGCCTTCCGCTTTTGGAAATACGTTTGTTCATGTCATTATGTGTGTGCAGAGTTGAAATTGAGTTTTGCGCATACATTACATGCATGTACGTACGTAGAACGCACTTCGAACTAGCATGCTTTATATGCATGTACGTACGTAGAACGCAATTTCAACACGCATGCTGTCTACACATGCATGGGCAAATCATATTTCCAAAAGCGGAAGGCGAGATCGAGATCGCAAAAACATGAGATTGTAACATAAAAATAAATATACCACCGTACCCACCCATCCCCAAATAGCATATTTGCGACATATCATTTTCGGTCTAGCTGCACACCTGATCGTGTTTACAATCATCAGTCTGTAATCCAGTTTCACGTGCAAAGTGTGAATGACCTTTAGAATTCAGCGGAAACAAACATACCAAAACCACGCTATGTAGTCGCTCACGTCATCGCATCGTCGATGAATTGATAATTACGCATGAGCTTGTGCATTTTCACATATGTTCGATTTCTTGATAAAAGCAAGATTTGGCAGCACATGAGAATTGTCTCCTAAGACGAGTCTCATAGTTTGTCAAAATGCCAATGTATTCTTTTCACATTTGTCCGATGTCTTAATAAAACATGTTTTGGCAACACATGAGAATCATCTCGGTAGACGATTTTAATGTTTTGTCACATATTTTTGATTTCTTAGACACATTCAGAAATCAACAACTTAATTTGTGTTTCTCGAGTCGGGTTTCATATGGTGGCGAGGAAATACAATCGATTAAACGCCGTGAAAATCTTGTTGGAACGTAAATGTCAATTGTCACGTAGGCCATTTCAGTTTACCGCTGTTACGTCAGCTGTTATTCTAAGTATGTATGGTCGCTCGTTAGGGGTATTTCTTTCCCTTGTTTATAAGGGATGGGTTGTGACCTAGGGCTTAGAACACCCGACTTCCAATCTGGAGGTTGTGGGTTCAAACATTGCCTTGGGTATCAAACATGCCTTCATAGTATTTCCGTCCCACTGGTCTGTACGGTGATACTTTAAACTGTGGTCCCCGTCTCTATATGATTGACCTTAGCTGTTGCTGTCTGCTGGGATGTTAAAGCCATTCAATTTCAAAAGAGTAACGGAATCTTTATGTATGTGATACATTAAACAATAACACAAATCAAATATTTGTTTTTCCTCAATAAACATGTATTGGCAGCACATCAAAATCGTTTAAGACAAGTGTCATGTTTTGTCGAACAATGTTGTTTTGTCAAAAATATTGATGTTTGTCCACATTTGTTAAATTTCTTAATAAAAACGTGTTTGCAGCACATGACTCGCACATGCCACAGGTCGAGATCGCGAAAACGCGAAGCGTGATGTTGAGAGCTGAAACGAAAATGCAACATATTCTCAACAAAACATGTTTTGACAGTACTGCATATGAGAATCGTCTCGTTAGACGATTTTCAAGTTTTTTGAAAGTATGAGAATCGTCTCGATTTGTACATGTCGTGTTTGGGACATGTTACAATCTCGCGTTTTCGAGATCTCGCGCATAGGTCGAGATCGCGAAAGCTCCAAACGAAAACGCGACATAGTCTTAACAAAACATGTTTTTACTGCACTGTGCATATGAGAATCGTCTCCTAAGATGATTCTCAAGTTTTGTCAAAACATGTTATTGTAGGAAATTTAAAGATATTTTTTTCATATTATTAATTTCTTAATAAAACTATATTGGCATCGCACTAGAATTGTCTACAAAGACTAAATATTGATGGTTTTATATTCGTTTTATTCCTTAATAAAATAGGTTTGGTAGCAGATGAGAATCCTCTCAATTTCCGTGAAATATGTGTTGGTGTGTTTTAAGTATTAGTTGGAATGGATGTTTATCAACAAATCGGTGTCACAGTTTCAAACAGAAATTCGAAACACGAATATTTGTGTTGTTGGTATCGGGTTACAAGATGAAAATCTTGGAAGAAAATGTCAATTGTCAAGTAGGCCGTTTACCTTTTCCCCGCCGTTATGTCAGCTGTTATTTTAAATATGTACATGTATGGTCACTCGATTTCCGTCGTTTCTACGCCGAGTAGAAACGATTATTTAAATTATGTTTCCTCGTCGTGAAGGAACGTACATTATTCCTCAAAATATTTGTTCCTTTGTAACGTACCTTCGCCTGTCGACGGGACGAAATTAAATCTGTAATGTTGCATTCCTTCGGTTTTATGTTTTCAAAATACAAAATTGCACTCTTTGCTAACCATATGACCTATAAGCTGGCAGTGTGACGCGCCGTGTGTTAACACGGTGGGGGGGGGGGGGACAAATCAACAGTAATTCGGCCATAAAATGCTCTCCTCGCTGGCACGGTGATGCGCCGTGGGTTAACACGGGGAACGTGGTGTGCGGCAGATTCGGTTTTAGAAATGTTCCCACGGTGGAGATTTTGCCTCTCCACCGGGACAAGTGGGATTTCCACCCAACACGGTGGGAGGAATGTTTACGTCCACTCTCCATCTGATCACGGGGTCGGGTGGACGAAGGCAAAAATCGCGCTGAGCATACTGTAGGTACTTGTGATGCTGCCGTGTTCTGCCGAAGACGCGACCTTGCGTATGTAACAATTTGTCAAAAAGAACGACACATGAAATTAGGGGCGCACCGAAAGTGTTTGTCTTATTCGTCGGTGGCGAAATGGAAGCGAACGAACAACGCTTGGTACGAATTAAAGCTTCCGGACGTAATTATCTATCGGCAATTTTCACTGGACGCTACTTTGGAAGTGTAATTTTGTTGGCCAATCGACATGAGTGTTTTACAATGCATGATGCATTGTGAATAACACAAAATAGAAGCTGTGAGGCCGCGAAAATTTAATTTTCTAATTGATGCGAATACCCACAGCATTGAATTAATTATATGTGTGCACCCCCCACTAACAGAATCAAATAAATTGAATACCAACTTCCAACAAGAACAATGTAGCTTCCGACCCCACAACCAGCCGGAATTAATTTTGTCGGACACCTCCGACCCACAGGTTAAAAATAAAAGTGCGGTCCGACCCCCCCAGAGAATTTTTCCTGGAATAGCCCTAAGCCACTACTGCAGTGGAGGGGAATTTTACCCCATTTCATGTGGGATTCCCATTCACAGTTATCTAAATTTACAAACATAGGAATGAATGGCCTTTTTGTGGAATTTATCGGGGTATAAACTTGGAAAAGTCGCGGGAATACTAGACGAAGGCCGGAAGGCCTTGTCCAGTATTCCCGCGACTTTTCCAAGTTTATATCAACAAAAAGGCCATTCATTCCTTATAATTCCAGCATTTGAAATAAATTCATCAAGAAAATATGTTTATTTTCCGTTTTCTTAAGAATTATTTTAACTGCGCCTCACGGTTACGGAAAGTAGTTTGGCGTGGGAGTTTACTGGGATATAAATTTTGGACAGAGACTTGCTACGGGCCAATTAAATGTTAGGGAATTGTGTAAATATTTTTGTGCTGGAATTATTGTTTTTTATTCTCTTCATTTCATGAAAGTACATGTTCTATGGAGAAAATAGAAAAAAAAATAGTTAAAACTTTCAGTCAGATAATCTTCATTTATATTTTGTTTTCCTCCACCAATGTATTGTCGAGGTGGGGAAAGGTCACATTGTGTTTTACCATTGTCTGTGTGTCTATCCATCGCACCTAAATGTTTCCGTGGGTGGCTGGTCGGGCGAGCGCGATGGTGTAAATTAACGGTAGGGGTTCCTCCTTATAGGAATCACGATTTGCCTGGTTTGGCCCTCAGGTATGTTTTTATCTTTGGCTCTGTTGTTACCTGGGAGTTGAATTGGGTTATTGCCCATTATAAAAGTAGTAAGATTATTACTGATCCTACTGTTTTTTGGAGGGGTCCAGGTCATTCTGGTGTGACAAGGACCTGGCATCAGATCAGGATTATTCTGATTTCAGGGTTGACTAATATATAGGTTTTTTTATTGTAAATATTCAGTTCTAATTTAGGGATTTTCCCCCCATTTGTACATGTACTTGAACATGTACATGTACTTGTACAGGTAATATATGGGATTTAGTACGAAACCCATTGACCCGGCCTTAAATGACCTTATAGTCAGGAGGAAATTACACATAGGGTGGAAATGGAGTCTAGACTTTTTCTGTTGTCGGATTTATGTTTATAAAGGTCTGTGCCAACATTTTTCAGAGGGTGTGCAAAATTTCGTCCAGTGGCATTTTTGAAAATCCAATATGGCCACCGTAGCCGCTTTATATTACTAGAATGGCCATAGCTGCGTTATTATTGGTGATACAGACATACTTTTGTGTTCTAAATATAATGTTATGTGCTAGGAATCCAATAGGGTGGTTAAACCTGTGATTAGGAGTCAACACTACCGGCAAAAGTCAATATGGCCACCGAAAAATCGTCAAAACGTTGCTAAAACGATACTATACAAAAGTTTCGACCACTATGTTTCTGACAGTAATTAAACATTGTTCAAATTCCCCATGTATGTTTAACTGCATTGGTATACACTGATTCTGCAATTATTTGTTACCCGTAATATCATACCGTACATATTTCGGCTTCTTAACTATCATTGTAAACAGCCTAAAAAGTGAACAACTTGGTTCTTCTGTCCTTCAAGGCGTCCAAATCAAGCTGGAATAACAGCTCATCGAGGAGCTGTCTATCTGGGTATAAACAATTTTACACATGTATTTATGTACAAATATATTCAGGATAACTACGGTATATTTTCACACCGATATAGACATGCTCATGGGTATTACTCATGCTGTTATTTGTGAGTTTAAATAAACAACACTATGATTTTTTTTGGCACTAAATATTTTGGTATAGTCACAAACGCATTGGATGTAACCACATTCCCGCGCTAATGCCATTTGGCCAACTTCACCACAACAACGCCATAGATTTAAACACACGTTTACGTGAGATGAATGTGTGTTAGTCAACGAGACAGCAGGATTGTATACTCGCTACACAAACCTTACTCAGGCTACTGCTCACAATGGCTAGTAATTCAAATGACAATTGCCTTTTCCACGACTTATATGGTTTGTATAAAGAAGAAGGAGAAGCTGCAAAACAGTTTTAAAATTCGCATTGAGACTATCATTCAATGCAGTAAACAGCTGGATGACAGTTATCATGTACGGCTTGAGTCTTTGCTAGCATCAGAGCCCAATAACCCTTGCATTAAGGTTCATAAGTCATGTGTATCCCGGTATACATCTACGACCAATGTCAAAGCACATGTAGCTCATGTGCGTAAGATGTGTGACAATGGAGATACTGATGACAGCGCCCCAAAACGGCTGAGATCAAGTGAAGCTCAACAGTTCGACTTCAGACAGCATTGCTTATTTTGTCCTGCTGTATCTGCATGTCCTCTCACATCAGAGTATGATGCGAAAATTCCAATGGAACGGCGTAGACGTGCATTCCAAATAAGAAGTAATGTAAAAGCAGATGGCATAGAATATAAACAATATATACTCGGCATCTGCCATAAGAGGAATGACAAACTTGGTGAGATTGTACAAGAAAGGGTACTCAGTGCAGTGGGAGATCTGCATGCTGCAGATGCACGCTGCCACGAATCGTGCAGAGCCAATTTCTTGGCTGCACGTAGTGCTCAATACGGTGGTAGTAATGGGGGTAAGTCTTCAGATGATCCAGCATTCGATTGTGTCTGCAAACGTATGCTAGAAGATCCACATAGAACATGGAGCTCCATCGAGTTGTTCGAACATTACGTCGATGAGGGTGGTTCTTGCATCTCACGCAAAACACTGTTTAAGAAAATAGCTAAATATCATGGTGATAATGTAGTTATTTTGTCATCACCTGGCTTTGCAAATATCATGGGATTCAGAAGTGCATTGGCAAAAACATTGCACTTGGTGAAGAATGCTGATGATGATCTGGATTATTGTGTTGAACGAGTCGCATCTGTAATAGCCAGTGAATGTCTTGCATTAAAACAAAGGAGGGAGAAATACGTAATAAAAATAAAGAGATAAAGAGTTAGCACGGGAATCCGTTGGTGAAACAACGTCTTCACTTCTATCAAAGATATCTTCAAAGTTTGACAATGATTCACTCACAATGATTCTGATCGCAAATATCATAACGGGGGTGGTATGTTCCCAACCAACAGATCTGCAGATAGCATTTGGCGTACTCATGCGGCGAAACAAACTATTAATTTCCGAGTTGTCCAAGTACTCCGTTTACTGCGCATACGATGAAGTCCGTTTATTCACTTACTCAGCAGCTGTGCATGTGTCACAGACATATGATGATGCAGGGTTTGGAGCTTTTGGTGGAAACGGTCTCAGTCACTGTATCTGTGACAATTTTGACGCCGAGATATCATCTCCCAACTGCCAGCTTTGCATCCACTGTCTCGCCATGATCATGGCACAGGTTCAGCTCCCTTCCACTGGCTGTGTGGATGGGGTGGTTCCCAAATTGAAAACGATTAAACGACAACCAATGCAAGATCGTTCGAAACCAATTAAGTTTGATGTACAACAGGAGTCATACAATGGACCCAAAAAGCCTGCAATGCCTGTCCAGCAATCTATGAGACAAGTACCCCAATAGCCCATTTAGCTACACAGGTCATCACTGCGCAAAGGGCCATGGAAAACGACTTTGCCTTCCTCCAGGACGTTCATGTTGAACAGAAATGTCCAGAATATAATGGATATAATACAAAATTATGTCGTGATGCAGGTATACTACCTCAGCCAAAGACAACAGTTGCATTCCTACCACTTGTTGATCGCCCTCCTGCTCACCCAGACACCATAAAAACTGCAATCGAGAAAGGTTTGTCACTTGTAAGAGCTGCAGGTGAGGACATGCTAGTATTTACAGTTGACCAGCAACTATACGGAGTCACCATAGACATACTTTTCCATGAACCCTCATACTTTGAGTCAGTCGTTCCAGTACTCGGTGGCATGCACATGCTTATGAATTTCATTCACGCAACAGCTGTTATCATATCTGGTAGTGGCATGAAAGAGATCCTGGCCAACACATTTGGGAGAGTAGATAAAATGTTAAGCGGGAAGAAATACCCACAAAACTTCCGCGCTCTCAGGATGCTAGTGGAGGAGGTTCTCCGTGGTATAGTAACTTCTGAGGGAGTTACATCATTCACTCGCCTCATTGACGAACTTGATGTGCGAGCAAGTCGAAGCAGAACTGCAAAGTTGTGGACTGATAATCTGGTCAAAGCAGTCATCATAATGATGCACTTCTCCTGTGCAGGACACGAGGGTGACTGGGCTCTTCACCTTCTCGCTGCAGAAGCCATGCTACCATATTTCCGTTCTGCTGGCTGCCACAACTATGCACGGTATGGTGACTTCTACATTCATCATATGAAAAGCCTCCCTCCCGAGATGATCAAAAGGCTACAGAATGGTGCATTTGTGCGCCACATCCCGGGCATCTATAATGCAACTTGGACAGACTGTTCATAAGAGACAACATACATGCGGTTGGGACATGGACCATCTGGGGTTGTCGGGGTGGCTACAGATTATAATCAGATGGTGAAGTGGGCCCTCAGCTTTGCCCTGTGTGGGGAGGTATCACAAAATGTTCGTGCAATGACCAACAGCAAACAGGAGACTCTCCATACTCACCATAAAGAAGAGAGTGACGGCCGAATCAAAGCGGATCAGACTGATCGAGTAAGCATACGCAACACACTTGAGGTCAGCATCAACCCATTGGACGATAGGGCTCATCCAGATGGTGCACTTATGAACATTGTCACAGGACAGATTGCTCATCCCGATGTCAATGCTGACGAGGCAGTCATGCTTGGAAAACGGGCAATGAAAGACTTCAGAGCTGGTTGGCAGGGATCGTTCTATGATCCTCTCGGCAAGCTTGTGATCACGATGGATGTGAAGAAAAAGCATTTGTTAGTAGGTAAGGAACGGGTGTATGACCAGGAGCTCATATATGCACGTGTCATCAGCCTACTAGCAAGTTCTCGGGAGATAAATTTTGACAATGTGTTGACATATGAACTGGCCGCACATCCGCCATCGATGTTCAATTCGGATGGTGAAATGAAAATCACTAAGTGAAAATCGATACTAAAGCAAAAACTTCAAGTGGTTGTTTCAGAGCGTAACATCCCAAATCCAGACACTGTGATCTATGATGTGTCGGCTCTTCTCTGGGTTATAGTGTGGCCATCTGACAAACTCTCTGTGTACGTGGACTCCTTCAAGACATTCGTATATAAAGCTCTACAAACAGCAAATGTCACCCTTGTTTTTGATAGATACTTCCCCAATAGCATTAAGGCAGTCACAAGGATGCAGAGGGCGGGGTCAAGTCGTATATATAAGCTGACACCAGAGATGCATGCCCCTGCCAGGCAAGTTGTTCTCAGCAATACAGAGAACAAGACCCAAATGAATGCAATGCTCGCAAAAGGTCTTCTCGACCACGACTACTATACGCATGCAACATAAAAGCACACGCTTACTTTGGCCGGTGTCAGTGATGTACCGATAGAGATATCAATAGTCATCAGTATTGACCGACATGACCTCTCCTCCACTCATGAGGAGGCTGATATTCTTATAGCACAGCATGCCATCTCATCATCGCTCTTGGGTAAGTCAATTCGGGTAGTATGTGATGACACAGACGTATTTGTGTTGCTTATTCACTTCTATCATAGCGAATGTCAAGGTAGGAACTCCGCCCCAATGATCATGTCATCGTCAGTGAAAGAAAGAGTGGTCATAGACTACCGAAGCACACTGTGATCTAGCAGATGATCTTCCGGCAATCCATGCGCTGACTGGTGCCGACACTGTAGCTTCATTACATGGCATCGGCAAATCATCGGCCAACTTTACAAGAAGGGATACCACTCACTTTCGCAAGTTGGCGATGTAAAAGCCGATATGAAAGCTGTTGAAACTCAGGCCACTAACTTCATATGCGCTACATATGGCAATGTAACGAAGGAATGCACATCCATGACAGAATTCAGAATCAAAATGTGGCGCGCAAAAACAGGAAAGACTGGTGCATCGTCGGTGAAACTGTGTTCTCTTCCACCCACCACAGCTGCGTTCATTGAAAATGTTCACAGATGCCATTTGCAAGTCGCCACATGGAAGGCAGCACTTCAAGAGTCGCCGCCAAACATGGAGCCAACAGAATATGGTTGGGAGATTGACCACCAGGATATCCTCCTTCCTCGAACAGTGTCAGCGGATGTCCCTTCAGCGCCTACCGACATACTACGTCTTATACGATGCAACTGCAAGACCTCTGTGTGTCGTACAGCAGCTTGCAGCTGCTCCAAGCTAGGATGTACAGTATTCTGTCTCTGTGAGGGCGGAGAAGCCTGTAAGAATCCTCTAACACGTAATCAGACTGAAGAGGGTGAGTCTGAATTGATTGCTGAGGTAATTGATCTAAATGACGTGATATTAGAGTAGTTCAATGAGTCCAAAACACATTTGCTAATCATATCACGCATATGGGACTTTCTCAATTGATAATAAAACCGATAAAATAATCAACCAGATAAAAGTGATATCGACCTCGGACTCGTCCTCGGGTCGATATCAAGTTTATCGGGTCGATAACACCACGTATTGACCGATACGACAAGGCTATAATTGTATAATATTTTATGGTTATTATTGTACATCTAATAAATGTAAAAGATTAATATTAAGATTAATATAACATGCACCTTCATCACATTTGAACCTTCTGTTGGCCTTGTTCCGTAGGAGATATATACTGTGACCGGAATATCAGTGCGTTTTGACGGCAATCAGGAGGTGAAGCTCGAAGTCCCCGGCAGCTGGAAGAACCAGACCTGTGGACTTTGTGGCAACTACAATGGAAATGATACAGACGACCATTTGGTCGGCCCGGCTTGCCCAACCGATGAGGGAACTGTTGTAAGTATAACCCTTTCACCCCTAAGTAACTGGAAATGACACTCTGAGGAGTTTTCTCAGTCTTTTCCATGTATCCAAAAGGGGTATTATTTTTAGAAATCAGAAAATATCCGCTAATGGTGCAGATCCTGATAAGACGTGTGAACTCATCCACTAATTTTGGTCAGCTCTATATAACTGTGATGTGATAATTTTCCGACCAATCCAATCGGCGATATAAAATGGTTTTCAGAGTAGTCCATTTATAAGAAGGGGTTGTTTTTTTTCTCTAAAAAATATTAAAATTACTGTAATTATTGTAATACACGCCCCCGGGGCTACCGATGCAATTTTCTGAATGAGTTTTAGCATTAATATAGCATAAAAACACAGAAATTTGGATTTTAAGATGACTGGGAAAATGGAAGAATTTGGCTGAAAATATTAGGAGGGGGGATACTATTAGAGAGGGGGAAACTATTAAAATAAATAGGGTACTTGCAATTAGTACAGATCCTAATGAGCGGCTCGTCACAAGCCGTCTCATCTGGATCTACAGTGTTTTCAAACACTGCTATAGACATCTGGGACGCGTTTCTCTAAACTTTGTACGACTAAAATGTTCGTAAGTGCAAAATTATGATAGTCTGTAAATTTCACATTAACAATGTTTTCTTGAAAACAATTATTGGATTTACATTTATTGAGCATAGGCTGCATATGCAGCCTATGCTCATTAAGTGTAAATCCATCAATTGAAATTTCCAGACGATCCTAAATTTGCGCTTACGAACATTTTAGTCGTACAAATTTTAGTGAAACGGCCCCCAGTTGTGTTAAAGCCTATAAACGGAGGTCCTGTCTCTAGTTAAGGGACATTAAACCCTTCCACCCATTTTTGTTTGGTAGTTCAGTAATTATACGGACAACCGTGTCCATAACAGCTTTCACTGTTGGTTCACCATTTCAGACGGAAAACCCCGAGCTATTCGGCAACTCGTGGGTGACACCGGAAGCGGTGCTAGCAGATGCGACCTGCAGTGCCAACTGTAGCGCGGTGCCCGAGGACCCCGGATGCCTCAGCATGCCTGAATACTTGGCCCGCTCCTACTGCGAAATTATGTGGAGCGCCACCGGCGACTTCCAGGTCCAATATGATCCACACAACATATACTTGTAGTTCCAGTACCTAGCCGATTTCATCAAAATTGTAAAGTATACTTTTCTAGCAAAGTATACTTTGAGGGAGAAATTTTCAATTTTATGATATATTTATTAATTTTTATTATGCTGAATTTATTACATTATCACAGCCATTTTGGCTGTGATAATGTAATAAATTCAGTATAATAAGTCTGCATACTTTTAATCATCAAATATATACAGTCGTTAGTGCTATATGAAATAATGCATTTCAGGAAAATTAATGATTTCTCCTTCAAAGTTAGTAAAGTATACTTTTCAAATTTGGTGAAATCGGCTACAGAGTCAATACTTCACTGATACGATACCGCCGTCTGTCTGACCCATACATGTCCGTACAAAGATTCTATCAATTTCCTTATCACATTAACGTAGTTAACTAACGTTACCATTTTACACCTATCTATCTTCCAATACTCATGAACACCTACATGCACACATCATTGCATATGAACACATCCACTAAAGATTTTCCAACATCGGCTATCGATGTAAATGTTATTCTAAAATTCTATGTTGCACTTGGAAACTTCTTAGGCTTACAGAGTGTGGGCCTGTTTCACTAAACTTTGTGCTGCTAAGAAGTTTGTAAATGCAAAACTCCCACGCCGAACTACTTTCCATAACCGTGAGGCGCAGTTAAAATAATTCTTAAGAAAACGGAAAATAAACACATTTTCTTGATGAATTTATTTCAGATGCTGGAATTATAAGGAATGAATGGCCTTTTTGTTGAATTTATCGGGGATATAAACTTGGAAAAGTAGCGGGAATACTGAACGAGGCCTTCCGGCCTTCGTCCAGTATTCCCGCGACTTTTCCAAGTTTATACCCCGATAAATTCCACAAAAAGGCCATTCATTCCTATAATGAATGAAATTTGCACTTGTAGCCGATGCTGACCTATGTTTTGTTGATGTTCACATTGATGTGTGCGTGTAGGTGGTAAATGGTACATTAGATAGCCACGTTTATGTGAGTAGCAAATTAATAAAAATTGTCGAACAAACTTTTATATCTTTATACGAAGTATAGTGAAATGGCGCCCCCTGGTCTATAGAATATGGTCTACTTTCTGTGTCATGCAAACTTGGCCACTGTTTATGGTTACACAGAGCTCCAGGCTCCAGATAAGTTTTGTATCTGAAGAGTATTATTCCTCCACATTTCAAATTCAAAATAAAAGGGTATTCCGAATACATAACAAGCAACAAACATGTCAAACATACATTTTGTAAGTCTAGAAGTAAGTTTTCCATTAATATCAATGTTAGCGACAAGCAGTGTGGTTCCGACCAGTACGTACATACATGCTGGTCAGAATATACTCTGATTGTCTAACAGTCAGTAATAGTTTGATTTGTATTACATATTTGCATGTACATGTAGTGTGAGCTATGATCAAACTGCACAGATGTGCAGGTTGATCAGAGCCTATTCTGGTTATATTTTCATATCTACAGTCGGTGTATTGGATCATATTATGATGCTCTCTTGATATTCGATGAACAAAATATCTTTCAAGACTTTCATCCAACCAAACTGCCTGATTTCACGTTTGATAATCTGTGACGTATAGCCCAGCGGTGTTTTTTACATTTTCTACAGGGTACTTTGGAAGTCATGGATGAAGAAGTGAGGAAGTTTCACCTGGAATCGTGCATCTTCGATATGTGTGAATGGGATGGCGACATCACTGATGGTGCGTATGAAACCAATGTTCTCCGTTTCACTAACTTCGTACAACTAAAATGTTCGTAAGTGCAAATTTAGGATCGTCTTGAAATTTCAATTGAGGGATTTACATTTATTGAACATAGGCTGCATATGCAGCCTATGCTCAATAAATGTAAATCCAATAATTGTTTACAAGAAAACATTGTTGATGCGAAATTTACAGACTATCATAATTTTGCACTTACAAACATTTTAGTCGTACAAAATGTAGTGAAACAGGCCCCTGGTGAACTTTGAATTTTGTTGAAAAGTAGCTGTAATTTCACTTCCGCCAGTGAAAATATATCAAAAACAATCAGCACTCAAGAGTTTAACCCTTAGACCGCTACTCACAACAATTGTCGTCTGCTGTTGCTTTTATATCTTGCCTTATTTCTCCATAAAAACATGGTTTGACAGCACTTCAGAATCATTTCCAATGGAAATGTTTCTGAAGTGCTGTCAAAGCATGTTGTAAATTATTTTAAAGTGCTGTCAAAGCATGTTTTTGATGATAAAAATGGAAAATAGAAAATAAACAGCAGACATCAAAAAAAATAAGATAGCTGTGTAAGGGTTAACCTGGCTTTAAAGCTACATATACTTGATTAATGTGGGTTGCATTGATCGAGTATATCACCATTATAAATGGTATTAAACCATAAAACCAACATTGTTGTTGATTAACCCTTACAATGCTGAATTAATTTTCGTCGTCTGCTGTTTATTTTCCATTTTCTCATCAAAACATGCCTTGGCAGCACTTTAGAATCATGTCAAATCATGTTTATTTAGAAAAAAAAAGACAAAATGTAAAGCAACAGCATACGACAATTTTCGGTTCCACATTCAAAGGGTTAAGGGTCATCTCTCTTTCAAAGACTAACTTAACTAAAGTTGATTTTAATGCTATATAATTCCAGCACAAAAATATTTACACAATTCCCTAACATTTGATTGGTCCGTAGCAAGTCTCTGTCCAGAATTTATATCCCAGTAAACTCCATGCCGAACTACTTTCCGTAACCGTCAGGCGCAGTTAAAATAATTCTTAAGAAAACGGAAAATAAACATATTTTCTTGATGAATTTATTTCAAATGCTGGAATTATAAGGAATGAATGGCATTTTTGTGGAATTTATCGGGGATATAAACTTGGAAAAGTCGAAAAGGGAATACTGACGAAGCCTTCCGGCCTTCGTCCAGTATTCCCGCGACTTTTCCAAGTTTATACCCCGATAAATTCCACAAAAAGGCCATTCATTCCTATATTAAAGTCTAGACTGGATAAATAGTCTACTGGTAGTGGATTAGTGCTCCGACTATTCTCTATTTCTAGTACTGTGCAGTTCGGTGGACGCGATTATTGAGGAATGTACAGTGGGGTCACAGGAGGCGATCCAAGCTTACCTAAAGGAGGCAGAGTGCCGTAAGTCTCCCCCCCCCCCCCCCCCCGCCCATTGGCCTCACCGTAACCCTATCACCCCTACCTGACCACTGGTGGGTGGATCAAGTCGAGCAGGAATAGGAAAATTGTGGTCTGAAATAGAATTGTCTGAAAAATAAAACGGAATATTCCATTCCAGTTACCGTAATTACCCTAAATATTCGGACACCAATATGTGAGCAAACAGTGTAAACCCAGACCAGCCTGCTCCTGAAGTTTGCACATTTCGTAAATTAATCCGAGCAATCAATTATTGGTCCCAGTAACAAAGCAGTGCTAATTGTTATGTGCTCGATTTAATTTTTTCGGCATGCGTTCGCGCTCACCATTGGTGGAATATTAATTAGGTGTAAAAGGCTGACCAATCGGAGATCGCGTATCAGTGGCGCAGATTAACTCAACCCAGATTAACTAAATTGTTACAGCACTGCCCACGCCCCCAGGCGCATGTACACAAATGTGTACGTGACAACTGGCCTCGTTTCGCTATGTCATAATTGAGCCAGTGCATGAGATAATCAACTTTATTATATAACCGAGATTTTCGCCGAGAATGATTTGACTTTTCTGCAAATATATCGGAAAGTTGAACATTTTCAGAGCAAATGCGTAATAATTACTAATTTAATATTCGTCAACATTCGATATCGTACAGAAAATGTACACTATTATCAGATTCATCTTCTTCGAAAATCTCACGTGATAAGCCTGATTACCTCATGAACTGGCGCAAAATTATAACACGTCGGACAAAACATGTCTATACAGGTCTGTGGTGTTGAAAGGGTTAAAACTCTGTGCGTACTCAAACCCACAGGTGAAATAGTCGGACGTGTGACACAAAGAAAATGACCATTACAAAAATATCCATTACCCACCCACTTGATCTCGTTCTATTATTAACGTCATGTACAGTACGATACCAGGTGGGTGGGATAATGGGATTTTTTTAATAGGCATTTATTTTGGTGTCATAGGTCCGAGTCTTCCACCTGTGCTCACCATATGAGTAAACACAGTTTGCAACGCACAAGCTTGTCACGTGACGTTGCAGCTGATGGAACAGGATATCGGTCATTGGGTCATTGCGTCATCGAATGTGTTTACTACACTTTTTTCTACACGCGTTTACAATAATGGATTGCACGGACCTGTGTAGATCTACATTCTACATGAACATGATGAATAAATAAAACATGACGTTAACAATTCTTGGATTCAATATATTTATTACATGCAAAGATAACTGAAAACTTATGGCATATTATAGGCATTGGCGACGTCGTTCATTCGCAGTCACAGTGTACAGTGTACATGTATTTTTTGTTGACATTATGATGCGTCTTGGGTGAGAACGGATATAGCACGGTTCGGATAAGCAACACGGAAGGTTGTATGTCGCCGGACTTCCGTGTACTAACGGGATCGCACTGTACTATACTTTCCACCCAGTTGTCCCGATCGAAACGCCATCCCTCGGTA
Source organism: Conchocele bisecta (assembly GCA_029237695.1). NCBI lineage: Eukaryota > Metazoa > Mollusca > Bivalvia > Lucinida > Thyasiridae > Conchocele > Conchocele bisecta. The sequence goes on from CM055270.1 coordinate 32,120,290, forward strand.
GTGTCTGGATATAATAGCATGGAGAGCATGCCGTGACCGGATACATGTCCGTACTTTAAACTTACCTCGTGAATATTGATGAGAGGGCGGGGCGATGTATCAGGAGTATTTCCGTGTGAATCGAAATAATTTTCGCAAATAAATCACATTCCGGCATTGACAGGCGGCATTGTCGATGTATACGGTTTATTGGTAATCTATTTAATCAACAGAGCTCAGATTTACCGTCAGCACTGTGTTATATTAGTTAATCAGCGACGGCCTCTGTTTATAGCGAGACGTGCCAATAGTCGGCATGACCAGTAGCCGGAAAAAAAATTAAAAAAATTGGAGTGGGTTTTTTTTTATTTTCCCCAGCGGAATCCCTGACTGTGTTTAAAATTATTTAAAAAAAAAGAGATGTCCCAATACTTAAGGTGCAGAAATTATTGATTTTTTTTTAAAATTGTGATGTGTCCCAAAACTTGTTTCCTAAAAAATAATTATTTCTCCCCAAAACGGGGGTGTCCCAATATAAAGGGTGTCCAAATACATAGGGTAAATACGGTAGTTACCCCTTTGTCCGCCGTCCGAGTTTTACGTTAATGTTTTTCAAATTGCTATATCTGTGACTACTTGGGACATCAACTTGAAACTTCATATACACATTGATCACCATCCATATTTTCATTGTATACCCTACCCATGGTGCCCAGGAGTATGTGATTAATAAGAATACTACACCAGGGTCAAGGACTTTGAATTTCAATCCAGGTCATCGGGGAGCATTTGTCGGATTTACCGACCATCTGGTTTTTGTCGCGCCTGCTTTAGCAGAGGCGCAACTATAGTCGGCGCTTTTTCCGTCGTCGTCCGCGTCGTCGTCGTCGTCCAGTTTTTTGTAAGGCAAATACGTTAAAGTTATTGTTTTTTCACAATATCTCTTTAACCCCTTGCCAGACTTTCATAATATTTCACACCAATGTTTGTCTACGGATGATGCTTCATTACGCACACCCCCACATCCAAATTCTGAAGGTCAAGGTCATTTATTTACTTGTATTGTTCACCGGTTTTTTAACAGAAATGCGTTAAAGTTATTATTTTTTATGCCACCGGGTTTCGAAGAAATGGGTGGCATATAGTGTTTGGACCGTCTGTCCGTCCGTCCATCTGTCCGTCCGTCCGGGCACACATTAGGGTACTTATGGGGTAGGGGGCGTGGCCTAAGACAATAGAAGACAATGGAACTTATTCCGTACCCCGTAAGCCTATTGTGTCTTACGGGGTATTTCCTTTGATCTTTTATATAGCAAGTACCCCCTAAGGTCCGAAATGTAAGTTCGTCCGTCCGTCCGTCCGTCCGTCCGTCCGTCCGTCCGGGCAGACATTCAGGTACTTATGTGGCTAGCCCCACAGGGTTATGGACTTGTTAAAGGATAGGGTTGGTTACAATTAGCCACCTAAGATATCGTTTTATGTGGCTAAAAGTGGTTTTATGTGGCTAATATTTAACATGCGATAAGCCACATAGTTACCTGAAAGTAAGAACGTCCTCCGTCCGTCCGTCCGTCTGTCGTCCGTCCGGGCACACATTAGGGTACTTATGTGGCTAGCCCCACAGGGTTATGGACTTGTTAAAGGATAGGGTTGGTTATAATTAGCCACCTAAAAAATCGTTTTATGTGGCTAAAAATCGTTTTATGTGGCTAATATTTAACATGTGATAAGCCACATAAGTACCCTAATGTAAGAACGTCCGTCCGTCCGTCCGTCCGTCCCGCCGTCCGTCCGTCCGTCCGTCCGTCCGTCCGTCACACTTTTCGGTTAACCACTTTGTCACAGTTTCTCAAATATGCTGCGGGTGGCATCCGCGTTCGACAGACGCATTTCTTGTTTACAATATCTCTTTAACCCCTTGCCAGATGTTCATAATATTTCACATCAATGTTTTTCTACGGATGATACTTCATTACGCACACCCCCACATCCAAATTCTGAAGGTCAAGGTCATTTATTTACTTGTATTGTTCACCGGTTTTGTAACAGAAATGCTTTAAAGTTATTATGTTTTCACAATATCTCTCTTCAACCCCTTGCCAGATGTTCATAATATTTCACATCAATGTTTGTCTAGGGATGATGCTTCATTACGCACACACCCACATCCAAATTCTGAAGGTCAAGGTCCACCGGTTTTGTAACAGAAATGCGTTAAAGTTATTGTTTTTTCAAAATATCTCTTTAAGCCCTTGCCAGACTTTGATAATATTTCACACCAATGTTTGTCTACGAATGATGCTTCATTACGCACATCCAAATCCACATCCACATCCACATCCAAATTCTGAAGGTCAAGGTCATTCATTTACTTGTAATGTTCACCGGTTTTGTAACAGAAATGCGTTAAAAGTTATTGTTTTTTCACAATATCTCTTTAACCCCTTGCCAGACTTTGATAATATTTCACACCAATGTTTGTCTAGGGATGATGCTTCATTACGCACACCCCGCATCCAAATACTGAAGGTCAAGGTAATTTATGTACTTGTAATGTTGACCGGTTTTGTAACAGAAATGCGTTAAAGTTATTGTTTTTTCACAATATCTCTTTAACCCCTTGCCAGACTTTGATAATATTTCATATCAATGTTTGTCTATAGATAGTGCTTCATTACGCACACCCCCACATCCAAATTCTCAAGGTCATTTATTTACTTATAATGTTCACGGTCAAATGCCTCGGCAGGCGCGACACCGCTTCCGTGGCGGAATTCTTGTTTCTTGTGAAATGATCATACAACGCCACATTTAGAAAGAAGTTTCCATTAGAGAAGCATTTAATTTGAGTACCATCAGAGCTCCAGATAAGCTTTGTGTCTAAAGCGTAATATACCCCCTGATTTCAAAAATATTGTGTATTTTACTTTTAAAAATGAATTATTGAGTTCTGTTTGCTTTTTGCAGCTCAACTAAGTGAATTTTCAACTTTATGACAGTATTTTCACTACTCAATTTGAAAATCAATGCGTATTTTCACATTGCTGTGCATATTTTGTACTCCCACTTTTGATAATCAATGCGTATTCAGCTAAAATAATTGCGTAAAATATGCCAATATGCACCTTATCTAGAGTTCTGACCATAAATCACAAAGGGACATTTTCTTCATTTTGATTTGGTAATTTACAGAATAATTAAAGTGACTCGCGGATCAAAAATTATACCTTCAGTGGAGGAGTGCGGCGACAACATGGAGTACGTCGTGTGTACTTCCCAGGTGGACATGACGTGCTACAATGCCATGATGGGGACCGAGCCCACGCCCTCCACCACCCTCGCCCAAGGTTGCTACTGTAAGGCCGGCTACGTCCTGGACAACGACCACTGTGTCGCCATTGAAGACTGTGGCTGTATCTTCAACGACATGCATTACTCGGTACGTAGTAGAATGTGAGATGGTACGGCGGTCGCCAGACCGACAAGTGGGTTTCCTCCGGGTACTCCGGTTTCCTCCCACATTAACCCTTTCACCCGTAAGTAACTGGAATGGATTTTTATATGTTAATTTTCGGTCCAATCCAATTGTCACAAAATGATTTATGAAAAGGGGCTGTTTTTTGTTCTCGAAAAATATGAAAATTATTTGCAAAAAGTGCAGATCCTGATGAGACGGCTCGTCACGAGCCGGCTCATCTGGATCTTCACTATTTGCCAATACCACTGTACAGGCCTGTGGTGTTGAAAGGGTTAATAACTGCCTTACATCTTCTGTGCCAAGGAAAGCATTTGTATAAGTGCTCTCATGTTTGTGTGTTTGTTTGTAATCGCTATAAAATATATATGTGGCTGTGACTGGAGAAATGGGGCTTATGGGTTTTGCGATCAGTGTAGATCCAGATCAGCCTGTGCATCCGTACAGTCTGATCAGGATCTGCACTGTTCGCCATTCTGTTACTGAAACACCCGTCATGCTTCTAGCCAGCAATATAGATCACTATCAGGCTACAGGAATGTGCTATTTGATTGAGCGCTACACTGGTCACAAATCCCATAAGCCCCATTTCTCCAGTCACAGCCACATGTATATTTTATAGCGATTACAAACAAACACGAGAGCACTTATACAAATGCTTTCCTTGGCACAGAAGATGTAAGGCAGTTATTAACCCTTTCAACACCACAGGCTTGTACAGTGGTATTGGCAAATAGTGAAGATCCAGATGAGCCAGCTCGTGACGAGCCGTCTCATCAGGATCTACACTTTTTGCAAATAATTTTCATATTTTTTCTCCAGTTTAAAATGTTTTTACTCGACACGTATCGCTGAACATATTCACGTTCACTTTGGTTGGCTAGGCCTGTCCCTAAATGACTTTAGCTGTTGCTGGGATGTCAAACCCATTCACTTCACTTTGATTGGCTTGGCCTGTCGCTAAATGACCATAGCTGTTGCCGGGATGTCAAACCCATTCACATTCACTTTGATTGGCTAGGCCTGTCCCTAAATGACCTTAGCTGTTGCTGGGATGTCAAACCCATTCACATTCACTTTGATTGGCTAGGCCTGTCCCTAAATGACCTTAGCTGTTGCTGGGATGTCAAACCCATTCACATTCACTTTGATTGGCTAGGCCTGTCCCTAAATGACCTTAGCTGTTGCTGGGATGTCAAACCCATTCAGGTTCACTTTGATTGGCTAGGCCTGTCCCTAAATGACCTTAGCTGTTGCTGGGATGTCAAACCCATTCACGTTCACTTTGATTGGCTTGGCCTGTCGCTAAATGACATTAGCTGTTGCTGGGATGTCAAACCCATTCACATTCACTTTGATTGGCTAGGCCTGTCCCTAAATGACCATAGCTGTTGCTGGGTTGTCAAACCAATTCACATTCACTTTGATTGGCTTGGCCTGTCCCTAAATGACCATAGCTGTTGCTGGGTTGTCAAACCCATTCACATTCACTTTGAATGGCTAGGCCTGTCCCTAAATGACCATAGCTGTTGCTGGGTTGTCAAACCCTGCTGGGTTGTCAAACCCATTCACATTCACATTCACTTTGATTGGCTTGGCCTGTCCCTAAATGACCTTAGCTGTTGCTGGGTTTTCAAACCCATTCACATTCACTTCACATTCACTTTGATTGGCTTGGCCTGGGATCCCTAAACACCTTCAGCTGTTGCTGGGTTCACCCATTCACATTCACTTTGATTGGCTTGGCCTGTCCCTAAATGGAACCTTAAGCTGTTTGCCTGCGGGATTTTCAAACCCAATTCACATTCACTTCACATTCACTTTGATTGGCTTGGCACCTGGTCCCCCTAAATGGACCTTGAGCTGTTGACTGGGTATTTTCAAACTCCCATTCACCATTCACATTTGATTGGCTTGGCCCGTTGTTCCCCTAAATGACTCCTTAAGCTGTTTGCTGTGGATGCTCAAACCCATTCACATTCACTTTGATTGGCTTAAAGGTCTGTCCCTAAATGACCTTAGCTATTGTTGCTGGGTTTTCTTAAACCCATTCCACAATTCCACTTTGAGTTGGCTTGGCCTGTCGCTAAATGACCTTAGCTGTTTGATAGGGTTGTCAAAACCCATTCACATTCACTTTGATGATTGGCTTTGGCCTGTCCCTTAAATGACCTTAGCGTGATTTGCTAGGGGAATGTCAAAACCCATTCACATTCACTTTGATTGGCTAGGTCTGGTCACCCTGAAATGAACCTTAGCTGTTTGCTGGGATGTCAACCCATTCCACATATTCACTTTGAATTGGCTTGGCCTGTCCCTAAGAAATGACCTTTAGGCTGTTGCTCAGGGTTTTCAAACCCCATTCAACATTTCACTTTGATTGGCTTTGGCCTGTCCCTAAATGACCATAGTTGTTCGTTGCTGGGTTTGTCAAACAAACCCATAACACATTCACTTTTGATTGGCTTGAGCCTGTCCCTAAATGACCTTAGCATGTTGCTTGGAGTTTCATTTCAAACCCATTCAACATTTCACTTTGATTGGCTTGAGGCCTGGTCGCTTAAAATGACCTTAGCTGTTTGCTGGGTTTTGTTAAAACAAACCCATTACACATTCACTTTTGAATTGGGCTTGGCCCCTTTTCACCCCCCCCCCCCCCTTCTCGCTTAAATGACGCCTTAAGCCTGTTGCTGAGGGATGTCAAACCCATGTTTCACATTCAACTTTGATTGGCTTGGCCACCTGTCGCTAAATGACCTTAGCAGTTCGCTGGGATTGTCTAAACCCATTCACATTCACATTTGATTAGCTTGGCCTGTCCCCTAAATGACCTTAGCTGTTGATGGGTTGTCACAAACCCATTCACATTCACTTTGATTGGCTTAGGCCTGTCACCCTAAATTGACCTTAGCTGTTGCTGGATTGTCAAACCCATTCACATTCACTTTGATTGGCTTGGCCTGTCGCTAAATGACCTTAGCTGTTGCTGGGTTGTCAAACCCATTCACATTCACTTTGATTGGCTTGGCCTGTCCCTAAATGACCTTAGCTGTTGCTGGGTTGTCAAACCCATTCACATTCACTTTGATTGGCTAGGCCTGTCGCTAAATGACCTTCGCTGTTGCTGGGATGTCAAACCCATTCACATTCACTTTGATTGGCTAGGCCTGTCGCTAAATGACCTTAGCTTGCCGGTGTAACAGGCCACTTTCCCCCCCAGTCAGAAATCACCCCCAGGGGGAGTTTTGACTAGTCCAAAATCCCCCCCCCCCCGCCAACCCGATTTATTATTATTCAAGAATGTAGTAAGAAAAAAAAAACTAAGACATAGGTAATAAGTAGTATGAATTCAGATGTAGGGGGTGGAGGATAGGGGCCGGTTGGGTTAATACTTATTGTGCAGCTGTTTAGGGGGGGGGGGGGAGGTGGGGGGGGGGGGGGGGGGGGGGATTTTGGGCTGGCCCAAAGTCCCCACCCCCCTTTCCCTTAATAATTATTGTGCAGCTGACTTGTGTGGATGGTAATGAGTTGAGAGGGGAGGAATATTGGGAGGCCCAAAGTCCACCCCCCCCCCCCAATCCTAATATTATTGTGCAGCTGATTAGAGGTGGGGGGGGGGGGTGAGTTTGGGCTGGCCCAAAGTCCCCCCCCCCCCCCCACCACTTAATAATTATTGTGCAGCTGACTTGTGTGCATGGTAATGAGTTGAGAGGGAAATATGGCCCGGCCCAAAGTCCAACCCCCCCCCCCCCCACCCTAATAATTTATTGTGCAGCTGATTTGGTGTGCGTGGGTAACCATTGAGAGGGGGGGGAAATATGGGCTTGAATAATAAAAAAATTAATATTGCAGCTGATTTGTATCAATGTGACAAGTGCGTGTAACCCAGTTGAAGAGGGGGGGGGATATGGGCCGCCCAAAGTCCCCCCACCCCTAATAATTATTAATTGTGCAGCTGATTTGTGTGTGTGGTAAAACAGTTACCAGGGTGGGGGGAAATAGGGCCGCCCAAAGTTCCCCCCCCCCCCCCCCAAAATTAACTTATATTGCAAGCTGATTTGTATTCAATGTGACAAATTCATTCACGGGGGGGGGGGGATTTCTGAACAGGGAGGGGAAAGTGGGCCTGTTTAACCAATATGGGCCGGCCCCAAAGTTCTCCCCCCCCCCCCCCACCCCCCATAACATTATTGTGCAGCTGATTTTGTGTGCGTGGTAACCAGTTGAGAGGGGGGCGGATTATATGGGCCGGCCCAAAGTCACCCCACCTAATACTTATTGTGCAGCTGATTTGTGTGTGTGGTAAACCAGTTGAGGGAGGGTGGGGGGAATATGGGCCGGCCAAAGTTCCCCCCACCCCCCCCCCCCCAATTACTTATATTGCAGCTGATTTGTATTCAATGTGACAAATTCAGGGGGGGGGGGGGGGGGGGGATTTCTGACTGGGAGGGAAAGTTGGCCTGTTACAATATGGGCCGGCCCAAAGTTCTCCCCCCCCCCCCCCCCCACCTACAATACTTATTGTGCAGCTGATTTGTGTGCGTGGTAACCAGTTGAGAGGGGGGGGGATATGGGGCCGGCCCAACCCAAAGTCACCCCACCTAATACTTATTGTGCAGCTGATTTGTGTGTGTGGTAACCAGTTGAGAGGGTGGGGGGAATTATGGGCCGGGCCCAAATAAAGTTCCCCCCCCCCCCCCACCCCCCCCACCCCCCCCCCAATTACTTATATTGCAGCTGATTTGTATTCAATGTGACAAATTCACGGCGGGGGGGGGGGGGGATTTCTGACTGGGAGGGAAAGTGGCCTGTTACATGGGCCGGCCCAAAGTTTCTCCCCCCCCCCCCCCCACCCCCCCCCCCTAATTACTTATTGTGCAGCTGATTTGTGTGCGTGGGTAACCAGTTTGAGAGGGGTGGGCGGAATATGGGCCGGCCCAAAGTCCCCCCCCCCCCCAATTACTTATATTGCAGCTGATTTGTATTCAATGTGACAAATTCAGATGGGGGGGGGAGAGTTTTGGGCCGTCCCAAAGTCCCCCCCCCCCCCACCTAATACTTATTGTGCAGCTGATTTGTGTGCGTGGTAACCAGTTGAGACGGGGGGGGAATATGGGCCGGCCCAAAGTCACCCCCCCCCCCCCCAATTACTTATCTTGCAGCTGATTTGTATTCAATTTTGACAAGTTCAGATGGGGGGGGGGGTGGAGTTTGGGCCGGCCCAAAGTCCCCCACCCCCACCACCACTTAATAATTATTGTGCTGCTGACTTGTGTTCATGGTAATGAGTCGAGAGGGAGAAATATGGGCCGCCCAAAGTCCCCCCCCCCCCCCAATTACTTATCTTGCAGCCGAGTTGTATTCAATGTGACAATTTCAGTTGGGGGGAGGAGTTTGGGCCGGCCCAATGTCCCCCCCCCACTTAATACTTATTGTGCAGCTGATTTGTGTGCATGTTAACCAGTTAACACGGGGGGGAATATGGGCCGGCCCAAAGTCCCCCACCCCAATTACTTTTCTTGCAGCTGATTTGTATTCAATGTGACAAGTTCAGATGAGTTTGGGCCGGCCCAAAGTCCCCCCCCCCCCCACCACCACTTTATAATTATTGTGCAGCTGACTTGTGTTCATGGTAATGAGTCGAGACGGAGGAATATGGGCCGCCCCCAATTACTTATCTTGCAGCCGAGTTGTATTCAATGTGACAATTTCAGTTGGGGGGGCAGGGGGGGGAGTTTGGGACGGCCCAAAGACGCCACCCCCCCCCCCCCCCCATAAATTTTTTTTAATAATTATTGTGCAACTGACTTGTGTGCATGTTAATGAGTCGAGAGGGAGGAATATGAGCTGGCCGAATGTCCCGCGCCCCTAATACTTATTGTGCAGGTGAGTTGTGTACATCGTAAAAAGTTGAGAGAAGGGGGGGGGGAATATGGGCCGGCTCAAAGTCCCCCACCCCAATTACTTATCTTGTAGCTGATTTGTATTCAATGTGACAAGTTCAGATGGGGGGGGGGGGAGTTTAGGTTTCCCCCCCCCCCCTCCCCCCCCCCCCCACCACCACCACTTAATAATTATTGTGCATCTGACTTGTGTTCATGGTAATGAGTCGAGAGGGAGGAATATGGGCCGCCCAAAGTCCACCCACCCCACCCCAATTACTTATCTTGCAGCCGAGTTGTATTCAATGTGACAATTTCAGTTGGGGGGGGGGGAGTTTGGGCCGGCCCATAATCCCCCCCCCACCCGCCTGTCTGTCATGCACACACATCAGCGGCAAGATAATTATTAGGTGGGGCGGGGAGAGGACTTTGGGAGTTTGGGCCGGCCCATAATCCCCCCCCCCCCTCAACTCGTCAACATGCACACAAATCAGCTGCAAGTATTAGGTGAGGGTGGGGTGACTTTGGGATGGTCCATACCCACCCTCAAAACTTGTAACCATAAATACAAATCAGATAAGTAGTACAGGGAGGGGGGGACTTTGGGCCGGCCCATAATCCCCCCCCCCCACTCTCAATTCTTCGTCAACATGCACACACATCAGCGGCAAGATAATTATTAGGTGGGGTGGGGGGAGGACTTTGAATAATAATACAATAATCCACCCCTCCCCCCTCTGAACTCGTCACCATCAATACAATAATAAGTAGTACAGGGGGGGGGGAACTTTGGGCCGGCCCATAATCCCCCCCCCCCCCCACCCCTCTGAACTCTAAAATAAATATATATTTATATATATATATTTATGACATATCGACCATAAATACTACACTGTTAACTCGTGTCTCAATTTTTTCTTCCTTATTTTGTTCGGAAAAAAGGATTAGGTGGGGGAGTCGGATTTCAGACTGGTGGGGGGGAAAGTTGACTAGTTGAAAGTCCCCCCGGGGGGACTTTGGACGGGGGGGATTACTGACCATTACACCGGGATGTCAAACGCATTCACGTTCACTTTGACTGATGACATGCAGTCTTAATCAGACCAACTTTATGGTTTGTGACTGTGACTGGAGAAATGGGGCTTATGGGATTGTTGACCAGTGTAGCTCCCGATCAAATAGCATACTCTTGTCGCCTGATAACGATCTACATTGTTTTTTTAGAAGCATGACAGGTGTTTCATGGATGGAATGGCGAACAGGGCAGATTCTGATCAGACTGTGCGGATGTACAGGCTGATCTGGATCTACACTGGTCGCAATGCCCATAAGCCCCATTTCTCCAGTCACAGCCACATTTTAGATTGATAGAGAACATACTCTGAGGTATAGGAAGGTACGTCTTTCGCATTCTTGTATGTGAGGGTTAAATCTGGTTATTCCCCTTGTATGAGTAATATAATTATTCCTAAGCCTATTACTTTTAGGGGAAGGGGTCAAGTAACTTGTGTGGTATGGATCGAACAACAGGTCCGGTTATTTCAGGGCTGAATATATATTTATTTTGATGTAAATATTCCGTTCTGATTTTGGGAATTTCCCAACAATGCAGCAGGTTAAATGCAGGATCGAACCCGTTGGCCTGGCCATAAATCACCTTAGCTGTTGATAGGCCGTTAAACACCAATAGATAAAAAGAAAATGCTGAACAATAATGAAAAATTAAATCTTTTATCTGAACATTATTGAAATATTATGGTATTCTGTTATCCCTTTGAACCCGAAAGCCCGCTATAGCGGTTTATGCAAACAGTGCAGATCCAGATGAGCCGGCTCGTATCGAGCCGTCTCATCAGGATCTGCACTTTTTACAAGTAATTTTCATATTTTTTTAGAACAAAAACACCCCCTTTTCATAAATGGACGAATCTGAAAATCATTTTGTGACCATTGGATTGGTCGGAACATTAGCATATCACAGTCCATTCCAGTTTGTTAGGGTTGAAAGGGTTAATGGTGTTTGTAGGTGGGAGACAAGGTGTATATCTGTTACTGTTGTTTGTAGGTGGGAGCCCACGTGGTGCTGGACGGCTGTAATAACGGCGGCATCTGTGGCGACGACCACGCAATGCACATGTCCAACCTGACGTGCCACGAAAATGCCACATGTACTGTGAAGGACGGCGTGTACGGCTGCCATTGCATCGATGGCATGTTCGGTGATGGCGTGCAGCATTGCTACAGTAAGCTGATTTAAAATTTGTCGTCTTCTGTTTATTTTTAATTTTCCATTTTTCTCGTCAAAAACATGGGTTGACAGCATTTTAGAATCATTTCCAATGGAAATGATTCTAAAATGCTGCCAATCCATGTTTTAATTGAGAGAAAAACAAAATTAGAAACAACATCAGACGACATTTTTTGGTTTTGTCTGAAGGACGACGTGTACGGCTGCCATTGCATCGACGGCATGTTCGGTGATGGCGTGCAGCAATGCTACAGTAAGGCCGTCGCAAACATTAGCTTTTACACTGCTGAATTACAATTTGTCGTCTGCTGTTTATATTGTGTTTGTCAAAAGTATGGTTTAACAGCATTTAGCATTCTAAAATGCTCCCAAACGATGTTTTTGTCTCGCCCTGCGAAAGCGGAAAGCGAGTCATAGGTTTTGCTTTTCCAGAGTCGTAGGCGGTGGCGGCGGCGTCGTCGGCGGCGGCGGCGGCGGCGGCGGCATCATCATTCAATGTTAAGTTTTCGTGTTACGGTCATTACTTCAACACCTTATCAGCTACAGTCATCAAACTTTATACATACCTTTACTATGATATGTAGATGAATATAGGATTTTCTCGGGGCCCCAGGGTCAGGGTCAAGGTTCAAGGCGGAACAAGGCGAGACATTTGATTCCGCGGAATTCTTGTTATTGAGAGAAAAGACAATATAAGAAACAACAGCACATGAAATTTTTTGGTTTCATCGGCAGTAAGCTGATTTAAAATTTGTCGTCTTCTGTTTATTTTTAATTTTCCATTTTTCTCGTCAAAAACATGGGTTGACAGCATTTTAGAATCATTTCCAATGGAAATGATTCTAAAATGCTGCCAATCCATGTTTTAATTGAGAGAAAGACAAAATTAGAAACAACATCAGACGACATTTTTTGGTTTTGTCTGAAGGACGACGTGTACGGTTGCCATTGTGTTGATGGCATGTTCGGTGATGGCGTGTAACATTGCTACAGTGAGGCTGTCACCAACTAAGGTCATCAGCCCTTACTATGCTGAACTAACATTTGTCATCTGCTGTTTATATTTCGTTTTTCTCATCAAAAACGTGGTTTCACAGCATTTTAGAATCATTTCCATAGGAAATCTGCACAGTCTGATCAGGATCTGCAATGTTCATCATTCTGTTAATGAAACATCAATCTTGCTTACTAAACAAGCAACATCTATATAGATAGGTATTAATACACCAGGATATTGGATCAGGAGCTACACTGGTCACAAATCCTATAGACCCCATTACTCTAGTGACAGACATGCAGTGTTCTAACATGCAATATAGATCGTTATCAGGCTACAGGAGTGTGCATTTGCGACCAGTGTAGATCCACATCTGCCTGTGCTTCCACACAGTCTGATCAGACTCTGCACTGTTGATGATTCCATCAATGAAACACCTGTCATGCTTCTAGCAAGCAACGTAGATCATTATCAGGCTACATGAATGTGCTATTTGATCAGGACCTGCACTGGTCATAAATCCCATAATCCCCATTTCTCCAGAGTCGTAGCCACATATTATAGGAATTAATGGCCTTTTTGTGGAATTTATCGGGGTATAAACTTGGAAAAGTCGCGGGAATACTGGACGAATGCCGGAAGGCCTCGTCCAGTATTCCCGCGACTTTTCCAAGTTTATATCCCCGATAAATTCCACAAAAAGGCCATTCATTCCTTATAATTCCAGCATTTGAAATAAATTCATCAAGAAAATGTGTTTATTTTCCGTTTTCTTAAGAATTATTTTAACTGCGCCTCACGGTTACGGAAAGTAGTTCGGCGTGGGAGTTTACTGGGATATAAATTTTGGACAGAGACTTGCTACGGGCCAATCAATGTTAGGGAATTGTGTAAATATTTTTGTGCTGGAATTATTTTCATATAAAAAACATTATAAGTGCCTACTAGATGGGACCTCAGCTTTACCCTTTGCACCCTACAGATCATAAAGCCAATATTTACAAACACTGTAAATCAAGATGAGCCGACTCATAGCGAGCCGTCTCCTCTTGATCCACAGTGTTTATCAGTATTTTCCTGATTTTTATGTGCCTGTTTGAATAAATTCACCTGAATTGTACGTAGCCACATATTACATATTTCCCGCCATTACAGCGGACCCGTGCATAGACAACGTGTGTGGTGTCAACGAGACGTGCATCCGCTCCCCCGGCATAAACCCGGACTACGAGTGCCTGTGCAGCATGGGATATATGGGCGACTGTGGTGACTGTCAAGGTATGTCGCGCCACAATGGTTACACCGCTCGACAACAGACAGAAACAAAATGCTCCTTAATTTTCTACTAGACTTGAATACCTTTACAGAATGTCGAGGTATGCCGTGCCGCAGTGGTTACACGGCTCGACAACGGACACAAACAAAACAGTTTAAAAGATGCTCCTACACTTAAACTCCTTTATAGATTGTCAACACATTTGCCACAATGGTGACATTGCTCAAAAAGGTGGGCGGTTGGCTGGGAGCATGTGAAGGGTAAATTTTAATTATGGGTTTCATTCTTAACGGATCCTGATATTCCTGGTTTGGCCCTCAGGTACATGTTCTGCTTCCTTGTAACAGTGCTGGGGCCCGTTTCACTAAACTTCGTACGACTAAAATGTTCGTAAGTGCAAAATTATGATAGTCTGTAAATTTCACATTAACAATGTTTTCTTGTAAATAATTATTGGATTTACATTTATTGAGCATAGGCTGCATATGCAGCCTATGCTCAATACATGTAAATCCATAAATTGACATTTACAGACGATCTTAAATTTGAACTTACGAACATTTTAGTCGTAAGAAGTTTAGTGAAACGGGCCCCAGTTGAATTGTATTATAATCTTCCTAACAAACGGATGGATTTTGATGATATATAGTGCACCAATGGTGATCACTTACATGTTTTATGGTTGCACTAAAAGTTATTTACATCCCTTATATTTTTCCCGAAAAATTGCGTACCATTTATTTCTTATAGCCCAATGCTCTAGATTTATTTAGGGTTATTGTTGTAAAATCTTAATGTGGCTGTGACTGGAGAAATGGGGCTTATGTGTTTTGGGACCAGTGTAGATCCAGATCAGCCTGTGCATCCGCACAGTCTGATCAGGATTTGCAATGTTTGCCAATCCCAGAATGAAACACCCGTCATGTTTCAACAAGCAATATAGATTGTTATCAGGCTACAGGAGTGTGCTATTTGATAAGGATCTACACTGGTCATAAATCTCCAGTCACAGCCACAAATAATGTCCGTTCAAAGCACACAGACAAGTACTTGTATACCTGTCGCCTAGTTCACCAACATTGCTAAGTATACTTATCTAGCAAAGTAAACTTTGAGAGAGAAATTTTCAATTTAAGAATAAATTTATTAATTTTTAGCCAGGTTTTTTTTTAAAAAATCCAGGCTATTGGATTGGCGAAAGCCGGGCGCGGGCGCGGGCGGGCGGCGGGCGGGTGGGCGGGCGGCGTCCACAATCAATGTTAAGTTTTCGTGTTTGAGTCCATTTCTTTGTTACTGTACCACCTAGGACCACCAAACTTTCACAGCTTCATAATCAAGGGGTGCCCACCACTTATCACTATCCAACATGTTACTTTTTTTTTAACTTCACTCATTTTTTCCTCGTAATCGACTTAGCCATTTTCAATGTTAAGTTTTCGCGTTTACAATGTTAAGTTTTCGTGTTTCAGTCAATTTCTTTCGTACTGTACCACCTAGGACCACCAAACTTTCACAGCTTCATAATAAAGGGGTACCCACCACATATCACTATCCAACATGTTACTTTTTTTTTTAACTTCACCCATTTTTTCCGCGCAGTCGACTTAGCCATTTTCAATGTTAAGTTTTCGCCTTTACAATGTTAAGTTTTCGTGTTTAAGTTCATTTCTTTGGTACTGTACCACCTAGGACCACCAAACTTTCACAGCTTCATAACCAAGGGGTGCCTACCACATACAACTATCCAACATGTGACCATTTTTTTACCTTCACCTATTGTTTCTACGTAATTGACTTAGCCATTTTCAACGTTAACTTTTTAACGTACGTCTGGTTAGAGTTTTTTGGTTAAAACTTTTTCGTTATACTATATCTCTGCAACTGCTTCGCCCATTATTCCTTGAAACTTCACATGGGTGTTTATCATCATCCATATTTTCATTCTAACCCCCAACCGTGCGGCCCCTGTGCCCAATGTCAAGGTCAAATTACTTTGAATTTTTTTGTTAAAGTTTTTTCGTGTACTATATCTCTGCAACTGCTTCACCCAATACCTTGATACTTCACATGGGTGTTTATCATCATTGTCGCACCTGCTTGCGGAAAGCGCGATCCTGTGCCCAATGTCAAGGTCAAATTACTTTGAATTTTTTGTTAAAGTTTTTTCGTCTACTATATCTCTGCAACTGCTTCACCCAATACCTTGATACTTCACATGGGTGTTTATCATCATTGTCGCACCTGCTTGCGGAAAGCGCGATCCTGTGCCCAATGTCAAGGTCAAATTACTTTGAATTTTGTTGTTAAAGTTTTTTCCTGTACTATATCTCTGCAACTGCTTCACCCAATACCTTGATACTTCACATGGGTGCTTATCATCATTGTCGCACCTGCTTGCAGAAAGCGCGATCCTGTGCCCAATGTCAAGGTCAAATTACTTTGAATTTTTTTGTTAAAGTTTTTTCGTCTACTATATCTCTGCAACTGCTTCACCCAATACCTTGATACTTCACATGGGTGTTTATCATCATTGTCGCACCTGCTTGCGGAAAGCGCGATCCTGTGCCCTATGTCAAGTTCAAATTACTTTGAATTTTTTTGTTAAATATATCTCTGCAACTGCTTCACCCAATACCTTGATACTTCACATGGGTGTTTATCATCATTGTCACACCTGCTTGCGGAAAGCGCGATATCGTCAGCATTTTGGCATACGTCCGTCCGTTCGTCCGTGTGTCCGGTAGTTTTTCCATCTACTATATCTATTTTTTTAGTGTCCATGCCTCGTCCCAAGGCGCGACATGCAGGCCACGGCCATCTAGTCTACAAAAAGTTGGTATAATTATGTTATCCAAGTGTCTATGCTTGGAAAAAACCTGGCCTTCGTGGCTTTGCCTCGTTTCTTGTTATTATACTGAATTTATTACATTATCACAGCCATTTTGGCTGTGATAATGTAATAAATTCAGTATAATAATTCTGCATACTACATCAAATATATGCAGTTGTTAGTTCTATATGAAATAATGCATTTCAGGAAAAATAAATGATTACTCCCTCAAAGTATACTTTGCTAGATAAGTATACTTTGCAATTTTGATGAAATCGGCTACTGATACAGTGGACCTTCTCTAAACGGGACAATATTGATATCTTCCAGGGAGTCCAATTCAGAGAGGTTCCACGCTATGACGGCTATTGTTACATGACTGCCTCTGTTCGACATCGCTCATAGCCGTGTTCAAACATACAGCGTGTGCTGTTTGACCATAGCTGTAGACAATGCTCATTCCGGGGCCAAGCCAACATCTATGTAATGCATGTGTCTCAGGACATTACTAGAATGCGCCATTACGTCACCAGACCAGTTTACAACGGTCTCACTGAAAATTTGAAATTCATGCGGCTGCATCACTGCGGCCCCGGAATATGTATGTGTAAATCAGTACTGAAAGTACTGCATATATGCTCATATTACAGGATATTTCGGACGGAAATGTAACAATAATGTTCGACCATGTCCAGCTGTGGGTAAACGTTTGTCTTGGCACTCGGAAACTGTTTGAACTCGTGGCCTACAGCCTTGGGGTTCAAATAGTTCCCTCGTGCCACGGCAAACGTTTACCCACGGCTGGATATTGTCAAACCTAATATTTCTATAAGAGACATGCAATGTGATTTTGTACTGAAGAATAAAGGTGATTTTTCATGAAATAATAGTTACAGAAACCGATATTTTCTGTGATTAAAAATGTCGAAAGATGACGAAATCTTTATACCAAATGGGGAATAGAATTCCTCAATTGCTATGAGAATTGCGCCAACTTTCGGTGTCATTTCAGAAAATATCGTAAATTTTGCAAATATTTTTCATATGACGTGTCTCATATTATTCTCTATTCAACAGAAATTGACGAGTGTGCGACGGGAACCAACGACTGCCCGTTATATGCCGAGTGTATCAATACGCCGGGAGCGTATTACTGCAAGTGTATGAGCGGATTCACGATGTCTACCCACAAATGTATTGGTAAGCGATCTGACAGGGCGCGTCGCGTCACTCATTGTTTACTTCAATTTATTTAGTATGTCACTCTCTCATTGTGCCACTTATGGTGAATGCAATATCAGCTGTCAAATATCTGTTCGTCGAACATACGCATATTTGTGCAAATCTAATGACGATTAACTTTTCTATCAATATCCCATTGTGTCGATCATGCTGAATGCAGGGTCGGCAGTTGAAATTCTATTTGTGTTTATGCACTTTTGATTTTTTTGACCGGCTGAGCTTTTGACCTTGATAACCTCGATAACTTGAAAAATGCTTATATTGCTGATATCTCAGATGAGTTCTTAAACCATGTATGTCACATGACCAGTTACAGAGTTATTGCCCTTTGATATTTCTGATTGGAGCTTGTGAACATGACAATTCAAAAAGGTTTAAGTCCAATTTCCACCAAACATTGTCAACATGCTTATATTGACAATATCTCGGATGAATTCTTAAACCAAGTATGTCACATGACCGGTTTCAGTCGATTTTACAGACTTTCTACTGTCTGTTTCACGAAACCTGCCCAAATTTTACGGCTATATAAATAACGCAAAAACAATATATTTTTTGATAATATTAAATCACGAAATAAAAAGAAGGCTCATTCTTAAATTTTGCTATACCTAATATAATATTATCAATGCATTGTTTATATAGCCGTAATATTTGGTAAGCTTTCGTGAAACAGACAGTATTTTGTTATTGATAAGTACTTACATTTAACCCTTTCACCCCCAAGTAACTGGAATGGATTTTGATATGTTAATTTTGCAACCAATTCAACCGTCATAAAATTATTTATTATACCCCACGCAACGAGTTGTGGGGGGGTATACTGGAGTCAGGTTGTCCGTCCGTCCGTCCGTCCGTCCGTCACTAAACTTAACATCAGAGAAATATTGTTATAACTTCTATTTCCTTCATCTAAAATGCTTAATATTTCACACATGCATTCCTGTAAGACTCTACTACCATGCTGTGCCAAATCCACGACGTCCAACCCCTGCTGATCCCAAGGTCAAGATCAAATACTTGGTCTCTTTACAAAACGTAACATCAGAGAAATATTGTTATAACTTCTATTTCCTTCATCTAAAATGCTTAATATTTCACACATGCATTCCTGTAAGGCTCTACTACCATGCTGTGCCAAATCCACGACGTCCAACCCCTGCTGATCCCAAGGTCAAGATCAAATACTTGGTCTCTTTACAAAACTTAACATCAGATAAATAAGTTATAACTTCTATTTCCTTCATTGAAAATTCTTAATATTTCACTTATGCATTCCTCTAAGGTTTTACTATCATGCTGTGATATATCTACGACCGTCCAACCCCCGCAGATCCCAAGGTCAAGGTCACATATTTAGTCTCTTTACAAAACTTAACATCAGAGAAATATGTTATAACTTCTATTTCTTTCATAAAAAATTCTTAATATTTCATGCATGCATTCCTCTAAGGCTCTACTATCATGCTGTGACAAATCCCCCTGATATCGAGGTCAAGGTCACATACTTAGTCTCTTTACAAAACTTAACATCAGAGAAATCTGTTATAATTTCTATTTCCTTGCTCGGATCTGCTTCACATTTCACACACGCATTCAAATTCACATTTGTGCCGCCCCCGCTAAGCCCAGCGTCAAGGTCACAAGTCGACGCACTTAGAAATTATTTTACATATTTAGGGTACCTGGGCCCACGCGGGGGGTATTCCGTAAGCCTCGCTTACTAACCAATCTAGTTGCAATTAGTGCAGATCCTCATGCTCATCTGCCAATACCAGGCCTGTGGTGTTGAAAGGGTTATAGAGAATAGTAGGTTAGTGCCGTGAATGGGAAAAAATATCCGGCAAGGCTCAAGAATTTCTTTATTTCTCATCAGAAGTATATGTTGTGACCACTCATTTGAACCGTCTCGCCGAGACGGTTCAAATGAGTGGTCACAACATATACTTTGGTTCAGAAATAAGGAAAATAGATAGAGAATAGTAGGTTAGTGCCGTGAATGGGAAAAAATATCTGGCAAGGCTCAGGAAACGGGATGACGAGGCTCTGCCGAGCGCATCCCGTTTCCGTGCCGCGCCAGATATTTTTTCCCATTCACGGCACTAATCTACTATTCTATTTATCCCGTCAACACCTACAAATGGCTGTAAAATGCAAAAATATAACTCCAGCCGCCGAACATATTCATACGCAGTTATTGGGTCGTATTGACAGGATATCAAAAATGTTCCACGGCACATACGCACTGTGTTGACGGGATAAAAATATTTTTGAGATTTAATGTGCTTAATCACCAAAAGTTTGTCGGCGGCAAAACGTGGAACAGACGATAGTTTCCCTCACCTGATCAGGGTATACATTGTTCCTGCACTGTCGACAAACCATACATGAAACGTGTGGCCAACAATGTGAAACAGTGGGCTGCATGAGTAACAGCTGACCACTGTCTACACTGCAGGCTCCAGATAAGGAATTTGTAATTGATTATTTTCACTGAATCATATCTGAAGCAATTGGGTATTTCAATATTTTAATTGGGTAAAATAAAATCACACTACTGTTTACACATCAACAGACAGCAATACTTGAATAGTTTGCTTCGAAATGTGTTTTCATGGAAAATAAGAAAAATATGCTATATTTGTGGTCTGTTTATTGTTTTCTACAGCATGATAAAGGTACCACAAATTTATTATTTCTTTTTGATACTCGCTACTTCTGATTTCAATTGGGTTTTTGGCAATTTTAATTGGGTAATGACACAAATACGCAGCTTATCTGAAGTTCTGGTACACTGGTTCAATGTCGCAGTGACTGGACATGAAAAATGGGGCGTATGGCATGTACCGGTGTCACAGAATATTCTCCCCCCCACCCCAATTATTGAATATTCTCCCCCCCCCCCCCCCATTCATTGTAAAATCGGGTGGGGGGGTATAATATTTGGCGAATAATTTGCCCCCCGCCCCCGGTCAGCCAAACCGTGTGTGATATGAGTCTGATGTAGGAGAGGGGGGGGGGGGTGGGGGGGGGAATATATATTCGGCAAATAATTTGCCTCACCCCCCCCCCCCCACCCCCCCTCCCAGTCACCCCCCACCACCTTCTGTGACATGAGCGTTGTGTAGAGGAGAGGTGGGGGGGATAATATTCGGCGAATAATTTGCCCCCCGCCCCCCGCCCTCGCCCCCAGTCAGCCAAACCCTCTGTGATATGAGTGTTGTGTAGAGGAGAGGTGGGGGGGATAATATTCGGCGAATAATTTGCCCTCCGCCCCCCAGTCAGCCAAACCCTCTGTGATATGAGTGTTGTGTAGAGGAGAGTGGGGGGGATAATATTCTGGCGAATAATTTTTTGCCCTCCGCCCCCCAGTCAGCAAACCAAACCCTCTGTGATATGAGTGTTTGTGTAGAGGAGGGGGGGGAGTGGGGATAATATTCGGCGAATAATTTGCCCTCCGCCCCCCAGTCAGCCAAACCCTCTGTGATATGAGTGTTGTGTAGAGGAGAGGGGGGGATAATATTCGGCGAATATGGTCAGTCTGCTGCCTGATCTGCTGGCATATTCCTGCAGCCTGTTGTAGTCGATTTAAACAACATTTCTAACATTTCTAACTATAGTTAAGTATACTTTGAGGGAATAATTATTTATTAGGGCCCGCCGAGATTAAGCGGTGCCCTATAGGTTTCGCCCAGTCTGTCCGTCTGTCCGTTTATTTTTTATTTATTAAAGACTTTCTCAAATCACCCTAAGTGCGTCGGTATGTCACATTTTCTAGTTTTTACAGGCATTTATTATGTTAGATGGAACGCCTGATTATATTTGATTATTAAAATTATGCATTATGCAACTTTCATATGCTTTATTACATTACCACAACCATTGTTTTGATTGGAAAATATTTTATTTCATTTAATAAAATTATTAATGAATTTATGAATAAATTGAAAATTGCTCCCCGAAAGTATACTTTGGTAGGTAAGTATGGTTAGCGATATTGATGAAATCAGACCTGATAAGGACCTATACACATGTGTCACAGACTGAATCTCAAACAGTGCAGACCCTGATCAGACTGCATGAAAGCACAGCCTGATCTGGGTCTACGGTGCTCGCAAAGGTCGTAAGCCCCATTTCTCCAGTCACAACAGACGTCTTTAGCTGTGTTTGCAAACAGTGTAGATCCAGATGAGCAGGATCTGCACTTTTTGCAATTAATATTCATAAATGTTCAGAAAAAATACCACCCCCTTCTTATAAATGTACTCATCTGAAAATCATTTTGTGACAATTGAATTGGTCCTTAAATTAACAGATCAGTCTATTGCAGTTATTGAGGGTTGAAAGGGTTATTATGCCCGTGATATTACATGCTACCCAGTGATTTACCGTGATTCTGGAGGGATTTATTTCCATGAAGGAAATATTTCCTCCTAAACGTTCGCGAGACGTAATTGATGTCACGTTTTGTCAATTTTGGCAATGTTATAAGCTAGTCTAAGAGCAAATTTCACATTTTTTGAACAGCATGTAATATACAATTTATTCCACTACCAATTTGAAATACCGGATTTATTTCCATTGACATCTGTGAATCAGACAAAGAAACTTGAGCTCCGCACTCGTTTCTTTATCGGATTTCCAGATGTCTCTGGGTAAATAAATCTCGTATTTCAAAATGGTAGTTGGATAAACTCTATATAACATCCCACTGATGCACGATTGTTGTTGTTGTTTTGTCAGACATTGACGAGTGTGAAGTTGACTCCGAGAGAGATGAAAATCAGCCGCCCATATGTACCGAGAATGCCCGTTGCTCCAACAAGATCGGTGGCTTCAAGTGTGTCTGTTGCCAAGGTTACGAGATGGACGACGACGATGAAGGATGTGTTGGTCAGTAGTCAAGCCTTGTACACAACGGCCTGTGTTAATCTTACCCAAATAGATATGGCTGTTTATATATGTTGTCCGAATCTACAATACCCTGATGATTGTACCGGTGTTGACCATAGTAAGCAAAAATAGTTGCAGATTTGTATCACAGAGCTCCAGATAAGTTTTGTATCTAAAGAGTATTATAACCCCATATTTCAAATTAAATGCCGTATTTTACTTTCACAAGTATTATTAATTTTTAGCCAGGTTTTTTTAAAAAAAATCCAGGCTATTGGATTGGCGAAAGCCGGCGGGCGGGTGGGCGGGCGGGCGGCGGGCGGGCACCTAGGACGACCAAACTTTCACAGCTTCGTAATCTAGGGGTGCCCACATGTTACTTTTTTTTTAACTTGACCCATTTTTTCCGCGCAATCGACTTAGCCATTTTCAATGTTAAGTTTTCGCGTTTTCAATGTTAAGTTTTCGTGTTTAAGTCCATTTCTTTGGTACTGTACCACCCAGGACCACCAAACTTTCACAGCTTCATAATCAAGGGGTGCCCACCACATATCACTATCCAACATTTTACTCTTTTTTTTAACGACCCATTTTTTCCGCGCAATCGACTTAGCCATTTTCAATGTTAAGTTTTCGCGTTTTCAATGTTAAGTTTTCGTGTTTAAGTCCATTTCTTTGGTACTGTACCACCCAGGACCACCAAACTTTCACAGCTTCATAATCAAGGGGTGCCCACCACATACAACTATCCAACATGTGACCATTTTTTTACCTTCACCTATTATTTCTACGTAATTGACTTAGCCATTTTCAAAGTTAACTTTTTAACGTACGTCTGGTTAAATTTTTTGGTTAAAACTTTTTTGTTATACTATATCTCTGCAACTGCTTCGCCCATTACCTTGAAACTTCACATGGGTGTTTATCATCGTCCATATTTTCACTCTAACCCCCAACCGTGCGGCCCCTGTGCGCAATGTCAAGGTCAAATTACTTTGAATTTATTTGCTAAAGTTTTTTCGTGTACTATATCTCTGCAACTGCTTCACCCATTACCTTCATACTTCACATGGGTGTTTATCATCATTGTCGCACCCGCTTGCGGAAAGCGCGATATCATCGGCATTTTGGCATACGTCCGTCCGTCCATACGTCCGTATGTCCGTGTGTCCGGTTAAAGTTTTTTCGTTAAAGTTTTTCCATCTACTATATCTATTTTTTTAGTGTCCATGCCTCGCCCCAAGGCGCGACATGCAGGCCACGGCCATCTAGTCTACAAAAAGTGGGTATAATTATGTTATCCAAGTGTCCATGCTTGGAAAAAACCTGGCCTTCGTGGCTTTGCCTCGTTTCTTGTCTTCCCTATTAAATAGGGAACAAATAATAAAAATAAAACAAATTTAAAAATTCAATTATTTGAGCTGTTTGCTTTTTGCAGCTCAACTAAGTAAATTTTCAACTACTCAATTTGAAAATCAATGCATATTTTCTCATTGCTGTGAGTGTTTTGTACTAAAATGAGTGTGTAAAATACGCTAATACGCACCTTATCTGGAGCTATGGCATCATATTTCGGAAGTCAATTGCACCTATACAGCCACATATGTTAATCTGGCCCATATTATCAACATTTCTGAACATCTAATGGCTATGCCAACTCGTCATTGTCTGGGCCTGGGGCCCGTTTCACTAAACTTTGCACAACTAAAATGTTCGTAAGTGCAAATTCATGATCGTCTGTAAATTTAAATTGATTGATTTACATTAATTGAGCATAGGCTGCATATGCAGCCTATGCTCAATGAATGTAAATCCAATAATAGTTTACAAGAAAACATTGTTAATGTGAAATTTACAGACTATCATAAGTTTGCACTTACGAACATTTTAGTCGTACGAAGTTTAGTGAAACGGCCCCCTGAGCTGTAGTAGTCTGAAAAAAAGACTTTTCTCGGTGGCATATATAATAGATTATTCATATTTTTGCAACTAATATGACATATATGTTCATTGAGTGGTGTGAAATATCCATATTTCACACCACTTGATGAACATATACGTCATATTCGTTGCAAATATATCCATATTTCACACCACTCGATGAACATATACGTCATATTCGTTGCAAATATATGAATATACAATTTATTAAATATCCACAAATTATATTTGCACAGAAAGATCTAGTTGGCAATCACACAGCCGTGTAATGGTGTCCATGTATTTGTAGAAACGGGATCCCAGCCAGAGGATGAGCAGCCAAAATGTTGTATTTGTGACATCGCCATATGTAACAAAACTGGCAAGGTATGGTCATATTCCATATTTGTGACATCGCCGTGTGTAACAGAACTGGCATTGCATGGTAATATTCTATATTTGTGACATCGCCATGTGTAACAGAAATGACAAGGTATGGTATTATTATATATTTGTGACATCACCATGTGTAACAGAACTGACAAGATATGGTAATATTCTATATTTGTGACTTCACCATGTCTATCAGAACTGACAAGGTATGGTAATATTCTATATTTGTGACTTCACCATGTCTAACAGAACTGACAAGGTATGATATTATTATATATTTGTGACATCGCCGTGTCCAACAGAACTGACAAGGTATGGTAATATTCTATATTTGTGACATCGCCATGTGTAACAGAACTGACAAGGTATGGTAATATTCTATATTTGTGACATCACCATGTCTAACAGAACTGACAAGGTATGGTAATATTCTATATTTGTGACATCTCCATGTCTTTTAACAGTAACTGACAAGGTATGGTAATATTCTATATTTGTGACATCACCATGTCTAACAGAACTGACAAGGTATGGTAATATTCTATATTTGTGACATCGCCGTGTGTAACAGATCTGACAAGGTATGGTAATATTCTATATTTGTGGCTTACAGGTTTTGCAACCATTGTAGATCCAGATCAGGATCTGCACTATTTGCCATTCCATCAGTGAAGCACCCGTTATGCTTCTAACAAGCATTATAAATCATTATCAGGCTACAGGAGTGTGCAATTTGATCAAGAGCTACACTGTCACAAATCTGATAAGCCCATTTTGTCCCAATCACAGCCATATATGGGATTCGACCCCATTAATCCAGCCTAATGACCTTAGCTATTGACAGGCTGTTAAACACCTTTAAATGTGAATTAAATTTCAAGCATGATGGGTGTTTCATGGTTGGAATTGCGAACAGTGCAGATCCTGATCAGATTGTGATGCACAAGCTGATCTGGATCTAAACTGGTCGCAACACACATAAGCCCCATTTCTCCAGTATTTGATCGATGAGAACATGACTTTTATTATGCCACCGGGTTTCGAAGAAACGGGTGGCATATAGTGTTTGGACCGTCCGTCTGTCCGTCTGTTCATCTGTCTGTCTGTCCGGGCACACATTAGGGTACTTATGTGGCTAGCCCCACAGGGTTATGGACTTGGTAAAGGATAGGGTTGGTTACAATTAGCCACCTAAAAAATCCTTTTATGTGGCTAAAAATCGTTTTATGTGGCTAATATTTAACATGTGATAAGCCACATAAGTATAGTACTGTAAGAACGTCCGTCTGTCCGTCCGTCACACTTTTCGGTTAACCAATTTGTCACAGTTTCTCAAATATGCTGCAGGTGGCATCCGCGTTCGACAGACGCATTTCTTGTTTACATCATATAACTATGTATTTCATGGGTAGGTATATAATAAATAGGGATTATGGTGTTTGTGACCACAAGCCCCATTTCTCCAGTCACAGCCACAAATAAATGTAAACGTTTGCCGTGGCACGAGGGAACTGTTTGAACCCGAGGCCATAGGCTGCGGTTCAAACAGCTCCCGAGTGCCACGGCAAACATTTACCCACGGCTGTAATTTGAGCATTTAATAGTACTTTTGGTACTTTGATAACATGCTATATTCAAACAGCTGACTTATGTATACATATTCCGCGGCCGCAGTACACATCATGTGATGCAGCCGCATCAATTTCAAAATTTTAGTGTAACCGTTGTGAACGTAATGGCGTGTTCTAGTAATGTCATGAGACACATGCATTACGTAGGTGTTGGCTTGGCCCTGGAATGAGCATTGTCTACAGTCATGGTCAAGCAGCACATGCTGTACGTTTGAACACGGCTGTGAGCGGTATCAAACAACGACAGTCATGTAACAATTACAGTTTACTAATTGTCTGTGTGGCCCACAGGTGTGTGGTGAGGATGGGAAGACGTACCAGAGCATGCGCGACATGATCCTCGAGTACTGTGAGGCGGGACTAGGGTTTGGACAGGTTGACTACTTCGGGAAGTGCCAGTGTAAGTCTGTTTCATTAATTTGTCCCACTAGACAACAGTTAGGTGGCATTATATATACAGTCTACACTCGTTACCGCAAACTCTCTTAACCCTTCACCCCTAACTAACTGGAATGGAATTACCAACCGATATGGGCAAGTTAAATGTTTTCAAAAGAGCATTGTGCCAATGTATGCGAATGTAATCAATACCTAATTGGATATGACCAGTTGCAATTCAAATGACAGCGGCCAGATTGTGATGAAAGGAAAATATCGATTGTGGTGCTATTTTTTTTGCCAACAAAAACATGACATGGCCGCTGTTCACATACAAAAATGCCACGTGGGAATTAAAATAACAGGCCGCTGGTCGCAGTTCGGGGTAGTCGTTATTCCAAGGTCTTATAAAGAAGAAAATTGGACGAGGGGATTTTTAACTGGCCGTTGTGGACAGGTGGCCACTATTCCCAGGTGGTCATTAGCACAGGTTCGATTGTATATATTTTTGTAATAAATAGGGGTATAGCTGGACCTCATGTACTGGCCCCAATCTTTAACCAAGGAAATTGTAATCCAATTTGTTTTGAATTTATTTGAAATTATGGGCCAATTTTTGACTTTTTGAGAAAGACACAATAGACAAAAAATATTGGTGATAAAAATTGCGGGATTCCCATAATGAGGTGCTCCAGGCTCATTACTGCATGATCTTACATTTAATCCTCTTCTGTATATATATATAGGGCTCCAGATAAGGAATGAGTAATTGAGTAGTGCCACTCCATCATTTCTGAAGCAATTGGGTATTTCAAAATTTTAATTCCGTAAAATAAAATCACACTACTGTTTACACATTAACAGACAGCATTTATTGAATAGTTTGCTTCGAAATGAAAACATATCTTTGGCATTTCATTAGAATTGTCTCCTTGGAGACAATTCTAATGAAATACCAATATGTGTTTTCATGGAAAATAAGCTAAATATGCTATATATGTGGTCTGTTTATTGTTTTCTGCAGCATGATAAATGTACCACAAATTTTTATTGCTTTTTGATACTCGCTACTTCTGATTTCAATTGGGTTTTTGACAATTTTAATTGCGTTTTTGACAATTTTAATTGCGTTTTTAAGCAAATACACAGCTTGTCTGGAGCTCTGAAAAGTTTAATAGCTAAATTTTGTTAACTTTTGACATCATTAATGCAAAATTTTGTAAACTTTGTAAATATTCTTAATGAGATAATGCACCATTTCTTCTTAGGTACAAAATCACATGGTGTGTCTCATTTGTCATGTGGGTCCAAGGTTATGAAAAGTTCACAAATTGTACCCTGTAATTGACATTCATTGTTTGGCCTGGGCCTTATACAACATGCTGAGGCACATCTCCAAGTTAGAATTCAACAAAGTGATGGGCTGTGACTCAGTAGTACAAAAGCCCAGTCGCGTTGTAGACCAGTAGCCTATTTCACCAACATTTCAAAGTATACTTTATTAGCAAAGTATACTTTGAGGGAGAAATTTTCAATTTTTTTAAAAATTTATTAATTTTTATTATACTGAATTTATTACATTATCACAGCCATTATGGCTGTGAGAGTGTAATAAATTAAGTATAATAATTCTGCATACTTTTAATCATGAAATATATGCATTTGTTAGTTCTATATGAAATAATGCATTTCAGGAAAAATAAATGATTACTCCCTCAAAGTATACTTTGCCAGTAAAGTATACTTTGCAATGTTGATGAAATAGGCTACAGGGGTAGAATACATGCAGGACGTCAATTATGAAGGTTGTGAGTTCAAAACCTCCCCTAGGGCATGACATATTATTTCCATCCCACTGGTCTGTCGGATGAGACTTTAAAACTGTGGTCCAGTCTCTATATGACCTTAGCTGTTGCTGGGACGTTAAACCCATACACTTTCACTTTTTTCACTCAACAAGCGGGCGGTTTGATTTGCGAAAATCGGCCTGTAGCCGATTCCACCAAAATTGCAAAGTATACTTATCTTGCTAATTACACTTTGAGGGTGAAATTTTAAATTTAAGGATACATTTATTAATTTTTATTATATTAAATTTATTACATTTGTGATAATTTAATAAATTCGGTATAATAATTCTTCTATTTGTAATCATCAAATATATGCAGTCGTTAGTTCTATGAAATAATGCATTTCAGGAAAAATAAAAGATTACTTCTTGCTAGATAAGTATACAATGTACTTTACAATCAGAACGGTGTACATACTTGGAATGTTTTAAGAGCATGGGCCGTGGCACCTGGTTATGTGACGTGTTGAGACTGTGACTATGGCTATGACTAGAAATGGGCCTTATGGGTTTTGCGATCAGTGTAGATCCAGATCAGCCTGTGCATCCGCACAGTCTGATCAGGATCTGCACTGTTCGCCATTACCTCAATCGTGAAACACCCATCAAGCTTCTAACAAGGAATATAGATTGTTATCAGGCTACGGGAGTGTGCTATTTGATCAGGAGCTACACTGGTCACAAATCCTATATCTCCGGCCACAGCCACATATGAGACACGCCATGTTATATTGTACCTTCGGACATCTGCATAATTTCATGAGATACGTTTATACAATTTACAATATTTTCAAAGTTTGTCAACTTTTGACTTTATTAATGAAAAATATTGTAAATTGTGGAAACGTATTTAATGAAATTATGCAGATGTCCGAAGGTACAACATCACATGGCGTGTCTCAATTATTATGAGATGCTTCGTATTCATGAAACACCCATCAAGCCGCTAACAAGGAATATAGATCGTTATCAGGCTACATAAGTGATCATTGGGCCATTTAATGAAACTTTGTACGACTAAAATGTTTGTAAGTGCAAAATTATGATCGTCTGTAAATTTCACATTAACATTGTTTTCTTGTAAACAAGTATTGGATTTACATTTATTGAGCATATGCTGCATAAATGTAAATCCATTACCGTAATTGAAATTTCCAGACGATACTTAATTTGCACTTACAAACATTTTAGTTGTACGAAGTTTAGTGAAAATTTCTCCAGTCACAGCCACATGTTATGAGATACTTTGTACCCACACAGCGACCTGCAAACCAAACCCGTGCCCGATGTACCAGGCGTGCTCCGTGCGTAATGGAAGACCGCGGTGCGACTGTGAGACGTGTCCAGACATTCTATCAGAATCCGGCAGTATGTACACCAGGGGGCCATTTCAATAAACTTTGTACGACTAAAATGTTTGTAAGTGCAAAATTATGATAGTCTGTAAATTTCACATTAACAATGTTTTCTTGTAAACAATTATTGGATTTACATTTATTGAGCATAGGCTGCATATGCAGCCTATGCTCAATACATGTAAATCCATCAATTGATATTTCCAGACGATCCTAAATTTGCACTTACCCCCAGAGGCTTCTTTCAGTAAAACTTTGTACTCTAAAATGTCCGTAAGTTCCAATTTAGGATAATCTGGAAATTTCAATTGATGGATTTACATTTATTGAACATAGGCTGCATATATGCAGCCTGTGCTCAATAAATGTAAATCCAATAATCGTTTACAAGAACACATTGTTAATGTGAAATTTACAGACTACCATAATTTTGCACTTACGAACATTTTAGTCGTATGAAGTTTGACGAAGCTGATGTGACGGTTGGTTGGGAGCATCCGATGGGTAATTTAACGATCGGGATTCATCTTTACCAGAATCCCGACCAGATACCTGGTTTGGCCCTCAAGTACGTCTTTGGCTTTCTTGTATGTGAGAGTTGAATCTGGTAATACCCCTTATTTTTAAGGGGAAGGGGCCAAGTGACTTTTCTGTTGTATGAACCTGGCACCAGGTCAGGTTATTCTAATTTCAGGGCTGAATATATATTTATTTTAATGTAAATATTTTGTTCTGATTTTGGGATTTTTCCCCCAAGGCAGCAGGTTAAATGCGGGATCGAACGCGTTGGCCCGGCTTTAAATGACCTTAGCTGTTGATAGGCCATTAAACATCAATAAACAAACACCAGCTGAACTCTCTAACCCTTTCAACGCTGATTTCAGTTTTTATGCCGCACCACAATGGTGGAGGGGGCATTTAGTGTTTACCTTGTCCGTCCGTCCCCCAGTCCATTCATCGCTAGGTTAAAGGTTTTGTTTAAGCTTGTATCTTTAATTATTAGGCCTACAGCCATCATACTTGGACACTATCACAAGCCATTGATGTGAATCTTTGTGTGACCTTGACCTACACTTGCAATACTTACATAGTTATTGTCTCACTCACGATAGTGCAAAGTAAGACAATTCCGGTCGTCAACAATTTGGGACGTAAATAGAGAATAGTAGGTTAGTGCCGTGAATGGGAAAAAATATCTGGCAAGGCTCAGGAAACGGGATGGGCGAGGCTCTGCTGAGCCCATCCCGTTTCCGTGCCGCGCCAGATATTTTTTCCCATTCACGGCACTAACCTACTATTCTATTTATCCCGTCAACACCTACAAATGGCTGTAAAATGCAAAAATTGTATTGACTGGATATCAAAAATGTTTCACGGCACCGTGTTTCACGGCACATACGCACTGTGTTGACGGGATAAATTTTGAACATAGCCAAATTTCCCGTATCTCTTGATCCGTTAGTCGGATCATGATCAATATCTTCCTTACATTGATAGCTATCTATCCAGTGTCTTTTGGGTGACCTTCACCTTGGTGATCTTTGTGGGACGTTAATTGTTGACGTAGCCAAATTTCCCATATCTCTTGATCCGTTAGTTGGATCATTACAAAACTTCATCAATAGCTTCCTCACATTTATAGCTATTTACCAATATCTCTTGATCGTTTAGTCGGATCGTTACCGTAAGTAAATAAACAGTAAGGTCAACCCTATAAATGCCCATACATGTGTTACCCAAACAGAGATACTCAAGAATATGTCTATTTGCATTTTGCAACAAACATTGCAGTGTAAAAAAGATATCATCTGCTGCAATTTTGTAATGCTGAACTGAAAAAATTCAGTGCTGATTTGGGGGCCGTACAACTAAACTATTTGTAAGTGCAAAATTATGATAGTCTGTAAATTTCACATGAACACTGTTTTCTATTAAAAAAAATATTGGATTTACATTTGCATATGCAGCCTATGCTCAATACATGTTAATCATCAATTGAACTTTACTGACTATCATAATTTTGCACTTACGAACATTTTAGTCGTACGAAGTTTAGTGAAACTAAATATTCAATAAACCTGCTATTCAATGCTTATTTACCCTCAAATAGGCTTACCTGGAGCCCTGGATCAGGATCTGCACTGCTCGTCCATCCAGCAATGTAACAAGCAATATAGATCGCTATTAGGCTACATGAATGTCGCGGCCATAGACACCACCACGGTAGCCACTGCACGCTATGGCACTATTTTGGCTCTAGAACGCAGGAAACACCATTATGAGGGTATCTAGGTTGATTTATTTTCTAGGGGGGCGGCCCCTAGAACCCCTGCTCAATAGTCCACCGTGGTATTATTTTATTCACCACTACGGGCCTGAGTGGTATTTGATCAGGAGCTACCCTTGTCGCAAAACCCATTTCTGCAGTCACGGGCACATTTATGTTGTGTTACAGAGGTCTGCGACAGTAACCTCGAGATACACCTCGACGTATGCTCCTTCAGACAGACGATGTGCCGACTTAACATGGAGGCAGTACTTCTAGATAGCATGGATCCCTGCAACGGCAAACTCGGCAGTAAGGCGATGGCCCACGAGTATCAACCTTTCTGAGCACATACGTGATGTGTTGTGGCTAGAACACCCGACTTCCTCCGGAGGTTGTGGGTTCAACCCTTGCCTTGGGCATCAAAAATACTTTCATAGTATTTCCATCCCACTGGTTTGTCGGATGAGACTTTAAACTGCGGTCCTGTCTCCATATGATCTTAGCTATTTCTGAGCACATACTTGATTCTCATACTCGAAATCGGGATGGCTGAACATGCTCAGAAAGGTTTACAGGCATGGGCCTCGAGCATTGTATTATTATATTGAATTTTATTAGGCCATAAATAATAAGTACTTTGGTTCTCAGATATCGCCGCGTCTGAATAATCCTTGCGCAACGAGCATTTTATCGTCATGGAGAAATAAAATTGTATTACAATTCCAGCACAAAAATATTTGCACAATTCCCTAACATTTGATTTGCCCGTAGCAAGTCTCTGTCCAAAATTTAGATCCCATTAAACTCCCACGCCGAACTACTTCCCGTAACTGTGAGGCGCAGTTAAAATAATTCTTAAGAATACGGAAAATAAACACATTTTCTTGATGAATTTATTTCAAATGCTGGAATTATAAGGAATGAATGGCCTTTTTGTGGAATTTATCGGGGATATAAACTTGGAAAAATCGCGGGAATACTGGACGAGGCCTTCCGGCCTTCGTCCAGTATTCCCGCGACTTTTCCAAGTTTATACCCCGATAAATTCCACAAAAAGGCCATTCATTCCTATAATAAATTGGCCACGCGGTCAAACAAAAACACTACCATGCAAAAGTAAGTTAAATCCAATCATGTCTGACGAAAATATTGTGATTTTTCACGTCTAAAGAGGTTGTAGTAATTTAATAGAAATTTAGTTTGTGAGATGTTCGTTCGGATTTTTTTCAAGTTGCCAGATACAGTTGCAGAACGGGGTACCTGTTACCTGATATGTGAAATACGAGGCTTTAATATATACATACGTTTGTTTCCCATTGAAATAAAATGGAATTCAAGACATAAATATTTTCCCATATTGACGTCTCGTGAGTTCATATTGGTTAGTGCCAGAACTACTTTTCACCTCGCAAAACAGTTCCTCTGAAACACCACTAATTTGTTTAGTTTATTCATAGTTTTAATGAGGCGCATATAAATTGCGAGTGATGTACGTATATAATAAAAAGTTATTTGGTTTGTATGTGGATATATGCCACTTGTTCTGCTGCGCAACGATATTGCGCTCTAACGTCCCGCAATATTGCACGCTGTGGAACTCGTGCATATATTCACATACAAATCAAATAACCTGTAGCTATTTTGAGCATTTCTTCAACAGTGGCCCGTTTCACTAAACTTCTTACAACTAAAATGTTCGTAAGTGCAAATTTAAGATCGTCTGTAAATTTCAATTTATGGATTTACATTTATTGAGCATAGGCTGCATATGCAGCCTATGCTCAATAAATGTAAATCCAATAATTGTTTACAAGAAAACAATGTTAATGTCAAATTTACAGACTATCATAATTTTGCACTTACGAACATTTTAGTCGTACGAAGTGTAGTGAAACGGCCCCCAGGTCTCTAACTCTTCATACTGCATTTTGTCGTACAAAGTTTAGCAGAGCTGCAGATAAGGTGCAATTTGGCGTATTTTACGCACTTATTTTAGCTGAATACACATTGATTAACAACAGTGGGAGTACAAAATACTCACAGTAATGTGAAAGTATGCATTGGTTTTCAAATTGAGTAGTGGAAAGACTGTAATAAAGTTGAAAATGTACTTAGTTGAGCTGCAAAAAGCAGCTCAACTAAGTACATTTCCAACTGCATTACAGTACAAATAAGTGAATTGTTAAATTTGTTCTATGTTTTGATCATTTGTTCCCCATTAAATAATGAAGACAATCAATAATCCATTTGTAAAAATAAAATACGCATTTAATTTTAAATCAGGGGGTACAATATTCTTTAGACACAAAGCTTATCTGGAGCTCTGGTTTAGTGATACTGGCCCTTGTTGCTTCATACATGAAATACGAGGCTATATTGTGAGCACATCTTCAGTTTCGCCGGTGAGTCCGTGGTCGGAGTTCGGTCCGTGCAACGTGACGTGCGGCAAGGGGAGTCGGACGCGCGAGCGGGACGCATACGGCACGTTGACCCCGGCCCAGGCGGAGAAATACAAACTCAAGGACAGCGAGTCCTGCTACGAAGATCCGTGTGAAGACGGTAAGACACAAAACTGGCTGTAGAGAGGTTCAACTGTATAAGCCTGGGCCAAGTTTTGTCCCACGACGGCCAATATTGGCGTCGACCGAGACTCATAGTCTCGGTGGATGCCAACACGGGTCTGTAATGGGACAAAACTGGGTCCGGTCTTTAAAAAAATAAATTTAGTGCATGTGTTCATGCTCAACTCGGGCTAGTCCGAGAGCCTCCCATTGACACATTTCTGTAGCCGATTACATCAAAATTGCAAAGTATACTTATCTAGCAAAGTATACTTTGAGGGAGTAATCATTTATTTTTCCTGAAATGCATTATTTCATATAAAACTAACAACTGCATATATTTGATGATTAAAAGTATGCAGAATTATTATACTGAATTTATTACATTATCACAGCCATTTTGGCTGTGATAATGTAATAAATTCAGTATAATAAAAATTAATAAATTTTTAAAAAAATTGAAAATTTCTCCCTCAATGTATACTTTGCTGGAAAAGTATACTTTGCAATTTTTATGAAATCGGCTACCGGTTTGTTCCTTGCTCCACTCAGAACCATTCTCCACTCCATTCTCCACTTGGACTGACCTGCATATTGTGTGTGTTGTAAATTTTCTTTTTTTTAAAAACGGCATACAAAGTATGTCGAGGGATATATAGTTTTCGCCTTTTCGTCAGTCTGCAGCCTATGCTCAATAAATGTAAATCCACCAATTGAATTTTCCAGACGATCCTAAATGTGCACTTACGATCATTTTAGTTGTACGAAGTTTAGTGAAACGGACCCCTGATCATCATCCTGCATCATTCTATGTAAAAGCTCCACCTGTATAGCTTGTGTGGTAACATACCAGTCACTGTGGCTTACTGTCTGTTTCACGAAACCTGCCCAAATTTTACAGCCGTATATACAATGCAAAAAAAAACAATTTTTTTTTTGATAATCATAAATTTTAGCAAAATTTAAGAATGAGCCTTCTTTTTACTTCATGAAATTTAGTCCAATATTGATTTTATTGCGAAAAAACAATTTCCACATGTTAAATCCCCATAGACATCTTCACAAATCTATGGGGATTTCACATGGGGAATTATAATTTCAGAAATAGTGGACCGATTTTCAAAATGTAACTTTTGTTGTCTTAGTTAGGTAGATCATTTACAAGCTATCTAGCTAGATTTCAGAATCAAGTTCCAAAATATTTTGGTTTTCGACTCATTTTTCATAATCAAATCAATATTTGACAAAATTTCACGAAATAACAAGAAGGCTCATTCTTAAATTTTGATTTAATATTATCAAAAAAAAAAGAAGTTTTCATTGTTAATATGGCTGTAAAATTTGGGCAGATTTCGTGCATAAGACGCTCGCCTCGCAACTGGGAGGTCAAGGGTTCGAGCCTCTGCTCGGACTGATGTGGCCGGTTGGTGAGCCGCCAGCTAGTTAAACTAAACTAAAACTAAATGATACCAATTGCATTCTGCCGTGTGCCTGACATTTTAAAGGCATAGGGGTGAGTGACACTATAATAAACAAACTTCACTATTTATATTGCACATGATTTTTGTTTAGCTATGTTTGATGAAGAATTCATGCATGAAGGAGGTAACATCCATATAACCATGTATATATCATTGTATTCAGTATACAGAGTTGTGCCAAAAATAAATCTACAAAAAAAGTCCACCTGAAACACACAAAATTTACAGGTTATTTGTGATTGATGTTTGTGTTTGTTTAGCAAATGTGTTAACTTTCCAAATAGTGATGACAATATAAAATTTAGCAAATATTTAGGACATAGGAAGTGTCAGGATATTTGTAGGATTTTACTTACATTTGGCATGGCACTGTACGTGTATTCACAGTTGGGCCATAGCAAGTTCTTTCTCTGTTAACCCTTAGACCGCTACTCACAACAATTGTCGTCTGCTGTTGCTTTTATATCTTGCCTTATTTCTCAATGAAAACATGGTTTGACAGCACTTCAGAATCATTTCCAATGGAAATTATTCTGAAGTGCTGTCAAAGAATGTTGTAAATTATTCTAAAGTGCTGTCAAATCATGTTTTTGATGATAAAAATGGAAAATAGAAAATAAACAGCAGACGACAAAAAAGATAGCGGTCTAAGGAACATGCCCACTCAGTAGGCACAAAATGTTCTTTATATTAGATACACCATCTGGGACATTTTCTGGCAAAATAAACATTCAGTCACCATTACCCCACGTATTGATTGGCATTATTAGACATTGTATATCAGACGTACATTTCCACATGGATATCATGAGCGACAACCGTGTTTCCCTAAAATGTTAACGGACATTACTATTGGGTATCTGTATTTATTTTTTAATGTACAATGATCATACTTTATAATTTGTCGAAAATATTTTTTCAGGTGACGTATTAAATTAATATAAATAATTAAAACATATCATATGAAAATAGCCTGATACCACCGCGAGTCACTATCATTAAAATAAATATTACTAAATGATTATATCTGTATAGTGAGCACTCGTAATATTTAGAACTGGTGATATAGTGACACAATTATACACTTATTTAATTCCTATAAAGAGCATTTTGTGCCTAGTGAGTGGGCATGTACATTTAAGTCCGTTTGTGAATGTCCACTTAATAAGTTTAATAAGAGTATTTTTTTCTAAAGTTTGCTGGCGGAAATTTAAATTTATGCTAAAAATTTCTTCAACCCTTTGCACACTTTTCAAGGCCTTGTTTGTTTTTACCGGATACGTAGTTTTGGTCAACTGGGTGGACACTTAACATAGAAAAGATATGGTATGGCCTTACCTACATGTATTCTCCTATTCTTGTTTCTTCATCTCCTTGCTGTCACATGACCTACTGTGGCATCATGGTCCTGTGAAAGGAATCACAGGGTCGGATCCAGCATTTATGTCTAGAGGGGGCATGGATTCTCAATTGTAAAATTCTAAAATGCAAATAAATTTTTTTGGATTTTGTTTTCTTATTCTTATTTCTAATCAAAACTATATGTTGTTATCACTCAGTTGAACCGTCTCGACGAGACGGTTCAACTGAGGGGTAACAACATACACTTTGGGTGGATAGGTGGATGGGTGGGTCTCGACGAGACGGTTCAACTGAGTGTTACAACATACACTTTGGGTGAGACATAAGAAACATAGTCTGATCTTTCTACGTAAAAATGGGTTAATATCTTCGTTGGAAAATTTTAGAGGGGCGTGCACTGGACATGTCCTCTTGGATCCATGCCTGAGTCATGCCTTTGAACTGCCTCGATGTGATTGTTCAAATGAGTGGTCATAAAAAAAATCTTTCTTTCAGGAATTTGTAAAATAGACAAAATATTTTCAAAATGTTGCTGTTACTGCTCTGTTTTCTGCTGGAAAACTTCAATTGTCTTGAAGCTAATTGTGGTCGTTTTTGGTACATGTATGAAACCAATAAAGTATAAACTAAATTATGGTACTCAATAGTTGTATGTAGGTTGTATACCGTATGTCGGGTGGATAAAAATAATCTCACCAACTTCAAAATTGTGATATCTCAAAAAGTATACAAAATAATTCAGTAAATTTCTCATACTATTAGTTCATGCAGATATATTTGGCAACTAAAAGTTTCATGTCTTAGTATAGTTATAGTATTACGTTATAAATAAAAAAATTAAAAAAATAGAAAAAAAATAGAAATAAAACAAAAATATGGTCCAAAACTGCAAATGTCGGAATTAATTGAATTCTATACAAATGGAAAATTCAATAAGTAAACAGTGATGTAAACTTTCTAAGCACCAGTAGCCGATTTCACCAAAAAAATTTCTAAGCATACTTATTTATCTAGCTAAGTATTCTTTGAGGGAGTAATCATTTATTTTTCCTGAAATCCATTATTTCATATAGAACTAACAACTGCATATATTTGATGATTAAAAGTATGCAGAATTATTATACTGAATTTATTACATTATCACAGCCAATATGGCTGTGAGAATGTAATAAAGTATGTATAATAAAAAATAATAAATTTATCCTTCAAAGTTTACTTAGCAAGATAAGTATACTTCACAATTTTGGTGAAATCGGCTACAAATCGGCTACAGATCATTTCTGTGCCATAATTGTCGTATTAACATGTATAAACTTGCATGTATATTTGACACAGACTGACATGCATTATCTGACACACTTTAAAAATTTCCAGTACTATTTTGTGTTTTCTGTGGGTTATTATTAAAATGATTTTTTTTCTGTTATCTAATACTGATGGATTCGTGATTTTGACCCCTATCCTACTATAAACTACATTTCTCACAAACAATAGAAGGTAACACGTTGAAATTTCAAAATCATAAAATCCAAACAACTGCCACCATTATTTATTGAATAGTCTAGACATGTTTTTATCATCCCTCATTAATTAACTCCGGCATTTATTTTTATGCCCACGCCAACGAATGGTGAAGGCATATAGTAAGTACGTGTTACCGGCGTCCGCACGTCCGTCCCGAAACCTTAACGCTCGGATCACATTTCACACACGCATTGCTCCAATGGTCCTCTACCGCCCTGTGACAAATCCACATTCGTCCCGTCCCCGCTAAGCCCAGGGTCAAGGTCAAATGGTGGTCACGACATATACTTCTAAGCACATAGAAAGATATTTAGGATTTTTCACATACAAAATATTGTACTGTATCCTCAACATGAAATGGGTTAATAACAATGTTGCTGAGTTATGCCAAATATATCCCTCGTCTATTAACATGTTTATTTCAGTTCAAATTACTATTTACGTATTTTCATTCTCTATATTACATATATGCCCAAATATATCACTAATGCATTAACATGTTTAATTCTGTTCAAATATCTTTTGCGTATTTTGTAATATTTGTTTCTAACTACCGTACATGTAAATTATTTTAAAAAAAAAACGGCATACAAAGTATGTTGAGGGATATATAGTTTTCGCCTTTTCATCAGTCTGCAGCCTATGCTCAATAAATGTAAATCCACCAATTGAATTTTCCAGACGATCCTAAATGTGCACTTATGAACATTTTAGTCGTACGAAGTTTAGTGAAACGGACCCCAGATGTCTTACTAGCATCATCCTGCATCATTCTGTGCAAAAGCTCCACCTGTATAGCTTTTGTGGTAACATACCAGTCACGTTATACAATGCAAAAACAATATTTTTTTGATAATATTAAATTTTAGCAAAATTTAAGAATGAGCCTTCTTTTTATTTCGTGAAATTTGGTCCAATATTTATTTTATTGCGAAAAAACAATTTCCACATGTTAAATCCCCATAGACATCTTCACAAATCTATGGGGATTTCACATGGGGAATTATAATTTCAGAAATAGTGGACCGATTTTCAAAATGTAACTTTTGTTTTCTTAGTTAGGTAGATCATTTCCAAGCTATCTAGCTAGATTTCAGAATCAAGTTCCAAAATATTTTGCTTTTCGACTCATTTTTCGTAATAAAATCAATATTTGATCAAATTTCACGAAATAACAAGAAGGCTCATTCTTAAATTTTGATTTAATATTATCGAAAAAAAGAGAAAAGTTTTTCAATGTTAATATGGCTGTAAAATTTGGGCAGATTTCGTGCATAAGACGCTCGCCTCACAACTGGGAGGTCAACGGTTCGAGCCTCTGCTCGGACTGATGTGACCGGTTGGTGAGCCGCCAGCTAGTTAAACTAAACTAAAACTAAATAATACCAATTGCATTCTGCCGGGTGCCTGACATTTTAAAGGCATAGGGGTGACACTATAATAAACAAACTTCACTACCGGTATTTATATTGCACATGATTTTTGTTTAGCTATGTTTGATGAAGAATTCATGCATGAAGGAGGTAACATCCGTATAACCATGTATATATGTACATGTATTGTAATATATCATTGTATTCAGTATACAGGGTTGTGCCAAAAAAAATATCTACAAAAAAAGTCCACCTGAAACACACAAAATGTACAGGTTATTTGTGATTGATGTTTGTTTGTTTAGTAAATGTGTTAACTTTCCAAATAGTGATGACAATATAAAATTTAGCAAATATTTAGGACATTGGAAGTGTCAGGATATTTGTAGGATTTTACTTACATTTGGCATGGCACTGTACGTGTATTCACAGTTGGGCCATAGCAAGTTCTTTCTCTGTTAACCCTTAGACCGCTACTCACAACAATTGTCGTCTGCTGTTGCTTTTATATCTTGCCTTATTTCTCAATAAAAACATGGTTTGACAGCACTTCAGAATCATTTCCAATGGAAATGATTCTGAAGTGCTGTCAAAGCATGTTGTAAATTATTCTAAAGTGCTGTCAAATCATGTTTTTGATGATAAAAATGGAAAATAGAAAATAAACAGCAGACGACAAAAAAGATAGCAGTCTAAGGTACATGCCCACTCAGTAGGCACAAAATGTTCTTTATATTAGATATTTTCTGGCAAAATAAACATTCATTCACCATTACCCCACGTATTGATTGGCATTATTAGACATTGTATATCAGACGTACATTTCCACATTCATATCAGGGACGAAAACCGTGTTGCCCTAAAATGTTAACGGACATTACTATTTGGTATCTGTATTTATTTTTTAATGTGCAATGATCGTACTTCCTAATTTGTCGAAAATATTTTTTCAGGTGACGTATTAAATTAATATAAATAATTAAAACATATCATGCCTCATTTGCAGATGAAAATAGCCTGATACCACCGCGCGTCACAATCAGTAAAATAAATATTACTAACTGATTATATCTGTATAGCGGGCACTCGTAATTTTTAGAACTGGTGGAATAGTGACACAATTATACACTTATTTAATTCCTATAAAGAGCATTTTGTGCCTAGTGAGTTGGCATGTACATTTAAGTCCGTTTGTGAATGTCCACTTAATAAGTTTAATAAGAGTATTTTTTTCTAAAGTTTGCTGGCGGAAATTTAAATTTATGCTAAAAACGTCTTCAACCCTTTGCACACTTTTCAAGGCCTTGTTTGTTTTTACCGGATACGTAGTTTTGGTCAACTGGGTGGACGCTTAACATAGAAAAGATATGGTATGGCCTTACCTACATGTATTCTCCTATTCTTGTTTCTTCATCTCCTTGCTGTCACATGACCTACTGTGGCAGCATGGTCCTGTGAATGGAATCACAGGGGCGGATCCAGCATTTATGTCTAGAGGGGGCATGGATTCTCAATTGTAAATGAGACGCCAAAACATTTCTAAGCATACTTATTTATCTAGCTAAGTATTCTTTGAGGGAGTAATCATTTATTTTTCCTGAAATCCATTATTTCATATAGAACTAACAACTGCATATATTTGATGATTAAAAGTATGCAGAATTATTGTACTGAATTTATTACATTATCACAGCCAAAATGGCTGTAATAATGTAATAAATTCAGTACATGTATAATAAAAAATAATAAATTTATCCTTCAAAGTTTACTTAGCAAGATAAGTGTACTTCACAATTTTGGTGAAATCGGCTACAAATCGGCTACAGATCATTTCTGTGCCATAATTGTTGTATTAACATGTACAAACTTGCATGTATATTTGACACAGACTGACATGCATTATCTGACACACTTTAAAATTTCCAGTACTATTTTGTGTTTTCTGTGGGTTATTATTAAAAATGAATTTTTTCAGTTATCTAATACTGGTGGATTCGCGATTTTGACCCCTATCCTACTATAAACTACATTTCTCACAAACAATATAAGGTACCACGTTGAAATTTCAAAATCATAAAATCCAAACAACTGGCACCATTATTTATTGAATAGTCTAGACATTTTTTGATCATCCCTCATTAATTAACTCCGGCATTTATTTTTATGCCACGCCAACGAATGGTGAAGGCATATAGTAAGTACGTGTTACCGGCGTCCGCACGTCCGTCCCGAAACCTTAGCGTTCAGGTAAATGGCTTATAATTTCTGTTTCCTTGCTCGGATCTGCTTCACATTTCACACACGCATTGCTCCAATGGTCCTCTACCGCCCTGTGACAAATCCACATTCGTCCCGCCCCCGCTAAGCCCAGGGTCAAGGTCAAATGGTGGTCATGACATATACTTCTAAGCACATAGAAAGATATTTAGGATTTTTCACATACAAAATATTGTACTGTATCCTCAACATGAAATGGGTTAATAACAATGTTGCTGAGTTATGCCAAATATATCCCTCGTCTATTAACATGTTTATTTCGGTTCAAATTACTATTTGCCTATTTTCATTCTCTATATTACATATACATGTATGCCCAAATATATCACTAATGCATTAACATGTTTAATTCTGTTCAAATATATTTTGCGTATTTTGTAATATTTGTTTCTAACTACCGTACATGTAAATTATTTTTTTTAAAAAACGGCATACAAAGTATGTTGAGGGATATATAGTTTTTGCCTTTTCGTCAGTCTGCAGCCTATGCTCAATAAATGTAAATCCACCAATTGAATTTTCCAGACGATCCTAAATGTGCACTTATGAACATTTTAGTCGTACGAAGTTTAGTGAAGCGGACCCCAGATGTCTTACTAGCATCATCCTGCATCATTCTGTGCAAAAGCTCCACTTTTGTGGTAACATACCAGTCACGTTATACAATGCAAAAACAATTTTTTTTGTTGATAATATTAAATTTTAGCAAAATTTAAGAATGAGCCTTCTTTTTATTTCGTGAAATTTGGTCCAATATTTATTTTATTGCGAAAAAACAATTTCCACATGTTAAATCCCCATAGACATCTTCACAAATCTATGGGG
The DNA here is from genome assembly GCA_029237695.1 of Conchocele bisecta. Classification (NCBI taxonomy): domain Eukaryota; kingdom Metazoa; phylum Mollusca; class Bivalvia; order Lucinida; family Thyasiridae; genus Conchocele; species Conchocele bisecta. The sequence continues at coordinate 32,164,310 of CM055270.1, forward strand.
ATTTCACATGGGGAATTATAATTTCAGAAATAGTGGACCGATTTTCAAAATGTAACTTGTTTTCTTAGTTAGGTAGATCATTTACAAGCTATCTAGCTAGATTTCAGAATCAAGTTCCAAAATATTTTACTTTTCGACTCATTTTTCGTAATAAAATCAATATTTGATCAAATTTCACGAAATAACAAGAAGGCTCATTCTTAAATTTTGATTTAATATTATCGAAAAAAAGAGAAAAGTTTTTCATTGTTAATATGGCTGTACAATTTGGGCAGATTTCGTGCATAAGACGCTCGCCTCGCAACTGGGAGGTCAACGGTTCGAGCCTCTGCTCGGACTGATGTGGCCGGTTGGTGAGCCGCCAGCTAGTTAAACTGAACTAAAACTAAATGATACCAATTGCATTCTGCCGGGTGCCTGACATTTGAAAGGCATAGGGGTGACACTATAATAAACAAACTTCACTATATATATTGCACATGATTTTTGTTTAGCTATGTTTGATGAAGAATTCATGCATGAAGGAGGTAACATCCGTATAACCATGTATATATGTACATGTATTGTAATATATCATTGTATTCAGTATACAGAGTTGTGCCAAAAAAATATCTACAAAAAAAGTCCACCTCAAACACACAAAATTTACAGGTTATTTGTGATTGATGTTTGTTTGTTTAGTTTCCAAATAGTGATGACAATATAATATTTAGCAAATATTTAGGACACAGGAAGTGTCGGGATATTTGTAGGATTTTACTTACATTTGGCATGGCACTGTACGTGTATTCACAGTTGGGCCATAGCAAGTTCTTTCTCTGTTAACCCTTAGACCGCTACTCACAACAATTGTCGTCTGCTGTTGCTTTTATATCTTGCCTTCTCAATAAAAACATGGTTTGACAGCACTTCAGAATCATTTCCAATGGAAGTGATTCTGAAGTGCTGTCAAAGAATGTTGTAAATTATTCTAAAGTGCTGTCAAATCATGTTTTTGATGATAAAAATGGAAAATAGAAAATAAACAGCAGACGACAAAAAAGATAGCGGTCTAAGGAACATGTGCACTCAGTAGGCACAAAATGTTCTTTATATTAGATACACCATCTGGGACATTTACTGGCAAAATAAACATTCATTCACCATTACCCCACGTATTGATTGGCATTATTAGACATTGTATATCAGACGTACATTTCCACATTGATATCAGGGGCGACAACCGTGTTTCCCTAAAATATTAACGGACATTACTATTTGGTATCTGTATTTATTTTTTAATGTACAATGATCATACTTTATAATTTGTCGAAAATATTTTTTCAGGTGACGTATTAAATTAATATAAATAATTAAAACATATCATGCCTCATTTGCATATGAAAATAGCCTGATACCACTTTGTGCCACTCAGGGCATGTACATTTAAGTCCGTTCGTGAATGTCCACTTAATAAGTTTAATAAGAGTATTTTTTCTAATGTTTGCTGGCGGAAATTTAAATTTATGCTAAAAACGTCTTCAACCCTTTGCACACTTTTCAAGGCCTTGTTTGTTTTTACCGGATACGTATGTAGGTTTTGGTCAACTGGGTGAACGCTTAACATAGAAAAGATATGGTATGGCCTTACTATAACCTACATGTATTCTCCTATTCTTGTTTCTTCATCTCCTTGCTGTCACATGACCTATTGTGGCAGCATGGTCCTGTGAATGGAATCACAGGGGCGGATCCAGCATTTATGTCTAGAGGAGGCATGGATTCTCAATTGTAAATGAGACGCACACGTCAACTTTCCTAAAATGCAAATAATTCTTTTTGGATTTTGTTTTCTTATTCTTATTTCTCATCAAAACTATATGTTGTAACACTCAGTTGAACCGTCTCGATGAGATGGTTCAACTGAGGGGTAACAACATACACTTTGGGTGAGACATAAGAAACATAGTCTGATCTTTTTACGTAAAAATGGGTTAATATCTTCGTCGGAAAGTTTTAGAGGGGCGTGCACGGGACATGTCCTGGATCCATGCCTGAGTCATGCCTTTGAACTGCCTCGATACGATTATTCAAATGATTGGTCATAAAAGAAATCATTCTTTCAGGAATTTGTAAAATAGACAAAATATTTTCAAAATGTTGCTGTTACTGCTCTGTTTTCTTCAATTGTCTTGAAGCTAATTGTGGTCGTTTTTGGTACATATAAGAAACCAATAAAGTATAAACTAAATTATGGTACTCAATAGTTGTATGTAGGTTGTATACCGTATGTCGGGAAATGGTGGTCACGACATATAAATGTACTTCTAAGCGCATAGAAAGATATTTAGTATTATTCACACACAAAATATTGTACTGTATCCTCATTCCTCAGCATGAAATGGGTTAATAACAATGTAGCGTTAACCCTTATATGCCCAAATATATCCCTCGTCTATTAACATGTTTATTTTGGTTCAAATTACTATTTGCCTATTTTCATTCTCTATATTACATATATGCCCAAATATATCCCTCGTCTATTAACATGTTTATTTCGGTTCAAATTACTATTTGCCTATTTTCATTCTCTATATTACATATATGCCCAAATATATCCCTCGTCTATTAACATGTTTATTTTGGTTCAAATTACTATTTGCCTATTTTCATTCTCTATACTACATATATGCCCAAATATATCAGTAATGCATTAACATGTTTAATTCTGTTCAAATATCTTTTGCCTATCTTGATATATTTGTTTCTAACTACCGTACATGTATATTACTTTGTACACATATTACACATCCATATTCTTAACCCTTTCAACACCACAGGCCTGTATACCCGGTAGTGGTATTGGCAAAAAGTGTAGATCCAGTTGAGCCCGCTCTTGACAAGACGTCTCATCAGGATCTGCAATTTTTGGAAGTAATTTTCATATTTGTGAGAACAAAAACACCCCTTTTCATAAACGGACTAGCCTGAAAATCATTTTGGGACGGTTGGAATGGTTGCATAATTAAAATTTAAAAATCCATTCCAGTTATTTTAGGGGTGAAATGGTTAATGGAACAATATGCATGATTTGTTGACAATTTCTTGTTTAGATTATTGGGTTGGAGACCAGTGCATCCACTCTGTCTGACCAGAGACTACAGTCTCAGCTACTGTTTTTTTGGAAACATTCTCAGTATCCATGTAAATACCGTATTTATTCTAATAAACGCCTCCAGGGCTATGGAATTTGTGGGGATCAAAACGTGTAAAACAGGATCAAAATATGTTATTTCCATATGCAAAAGCCATTTAAAACAAAACAATGTTTTAAATGGCTTTTGTATGTGAAAATAACATATTTAGAATGCAAATACGGGAGGTGGGCTACTATCAGAGAGGGGGCTACTATTAGAATAAATATGGTATATCTATCAGGATGATTGTTGAGTCTTCTAATCTCTCAGGAGCTACACTGGCCTAGAACTCAATAAGCCCATGGTGGATCACACATACAAACTGAGGAGTTTCCATATCTATGAAAGTCTTGTGAAAGAATGAACCCTTTCACACCTAAATAACTGCAATGGAATTTGATATGTTAATTTTCCGACCAATCCAATGGTCACAAAATGATTTTCAGACTTCAGTCGATTTCTGATAAGTTGGCTGTTTTTTTTTCTCTTAAAAATATGAAAATTACTTGCAAGAAGTGCAGATCCTGATGAGACAGCTCGATACGAGCCAGATCATCTGGATCTATACTGTTTGCAGACACCGCTATAGAAGGCTGTAGTGTTGAAACTGTTAATGGGTGTCGGCACAGCATGCCCTGATACATTTCTGACACTCACTGTATTTATTTCAGGATCTACGTTCACTATTTACTTACTAGGCAGTCATGATATCTGTATTGACTGTACATATTGATTATGCAGCATGATCATTTCATAATTCCAGCACAAAAAAATTTACACAATTCTCTAACATTTGATTGGCCTGTAGCAAGTCTATGTCCAAAATTTATATCCCAGTAAACTCCCATTCTCTAACATTTGATTGGCCTGTAGCAAGTCTATGTCCAAAATTTATATCCCAGTAAACTCCCATGCCGAACTACTTTCCGTAACAATGAGGCGCAGTTAAAATAATTCTTAAGAAAACGGAAAATAAACACATTTTCTTGATGAATTTATTTCAAATGCTGGAATTATAAGGAATGAATGGCCTTTTTGTGGAATTTATCGGGGATATAAACTTGGAAAACTCGCGGGAATACAGTATTCCCGCAACTTTTCCAAAATTTATACCCCGATAAATTTCACAAAAAGGCCATTCATTCCTATAATGAAAGTGTAAAAGTGTGACCCCCACCCCACCCACCCTACTTGCTAGTCGATGATGCCATTGCTGACACAGCCGCTGAATGAATGTGTTTTATATATAATTAGCATTTGTATTTAATCACGTAATTAGCTTTACATTGACCTAATACAAACTGACCAATAACAAATTATCCTGCATTTACTATATACGCTGCTCATACAGGTGAAATTCTACTGACATTTCATTGGGCGACCTATGTCACATGACATTATTGAATGATGTCATGTGAATAGTCAAAATAAACAATGTGTTTTTTTCAATGAAAACCGTGCCATAATTGCTCATTCTTTAGCATGATTATCAGATTTGGTTCAGTTACATGTTTCTTGGCCTTGTTTGATGCAAAGCTCCAGATAAGGTGTGTATTGGCGTATTTTACGCTTTTTAGCAAAATATGCAGTGATTATCAAAAGTGGGAGTACAAAATACTCACAGCAATGTGAAAATACACATTGATTTTCAAATTGAGTAGTGAAAATACTGTAATAAAATTGAAAATTTACTTTGAATTTGAAATCTGGGGGTTAGATACAAAACTTATCTGGAGCACTGCTGATAAATGAAATATCAAAAGACCGTAGCCTCGGAAATGGTCGAAATTCTGACGCATTTTCTACCCATGCCTGAAGACACTAGTATCAAGTACAAGTACAAAACTCTTTATTCACTCAGTCCATAACCCTTTTAACCTTAAATAACTGGAATGAGTTTCGGATATGTTAATTTTGCAACCAATCCAATCGTCACAAAATGATTTTCAGACTAGTCCATTTATGAAAAGCGGGTATTTTTTTGTTCTCAAAAATATGAAAATTACTTGCAAAAAGTGCAGATCCTGATGAGACGGCTCGTTACGAGCCGGCTCATCTGGATTTGCACTGTTTGCATAAACCGCTATAGCGGGCTTTCGTGTCCAAAGGGTTAACATACAGCATGGCATCATGAGGTACACGGTAACCCTTAGACCGCTACTCACAACAATTGTCGTCTGTTGTTGCTTGACTTATTTCTCAATAAAAACATGGTTTGACAGCACTTTATAATCATTTCCAATGGAAATGATTTTAAAGTGCTGTCAAAACATGTTGTAAATTATTGTAACGTGCTGTCAAACCATGTTTTTGATGATAAAACTGGAAAATAGAAAATAAACAGCAGACAACCAAAAAAAAAAAATAGCGGTCTAAGGGTTAATATAAATTGATACACGAGGCAAACAAGAATACTACAATATGTGAAAAATTATTGACAAACACTGCATGTCTCGATTGGACGGCTTGCTGTAGGCCGGCTCATCTGGATCTGGACCCTATCTGATACGAGACACACCTTGTGATTTTGTACCTTTAAACTTCTGCGTAATTTCATTAAATACGTTTACAAACAATATTTTCATAAATAAAGTAAAAAGTTGACAACATTTTCAGAGAGTACATGCGGAATATATAATTCCACATGTACTCTGAAAGTTTTGTCAACTATTGACGCCATTTACGGAAAATATTGTAAATTTTGTAAACATATTTCATGAAATTACGCAGATGTCCGAAGGTACAAAATAAGATGGCGCATCTCATTATGTGGCTGTAACTGGAGATACGGGGCTTATGAGTTTTTCATCCAGTGTAGAGCCGGATCAGCCAATTGCATTATCTGATCAGGAACTGCACTGTTCGCCGTTCCATTTATGAAACATCCATCCGTCTTCTAACATGTAATATAGTTCGTTATCAGGCTACAGGGGCACGTTTCACTAAACTTTGTACGACTAAAATGTTCATAAGTGCAAATTTAGGATCGTCTGGAAATTTCAATTGTTGGATTTACATTTATTGAGCATAGGCTGCATATGCAGCCTATGCTCAATAAATGTAAATCCAATACTTGTTTACAAGAAAACAGTGTTAATGTAAAATTTACAGCCTATCATAATTTTGCACTTACAAACATTTTAGTCTTACGAAGTTTAGTGAAACCCCAGGAGTGCGCTATTTGATCATGAGCTACACTTGTCAGAAATCACATAAGCCCCATTTCTCAAGTCATAGACACATATGAGACACGTCATGTAATTTTGTAAGAAGATATCTTATGAAAAATATGACGTCGAAAGTTTACGAAATGTTTGACGCAAATGTGGAATAATCGCATTTGCTATGAAAAATATCATCTACAGAAAATACCACAGTCTTTGTAAATATTTTTCATGAAAAATGGTGGCACAAAATATTTTCTCATATTGTCCATGCAGGGCCGTGCTTCGAGTTTGACTGTGCCAACAAGGCGGCCGAGTGTGTTGTGGATGAGGACGATAACGAAGCCGAATGCGAGTGTCCCGAGTGTAGCCCCGAAGTGGACGAGCCTATCTGTGGCTTCGTCAGTTCGGCCAGTCAGGGCATCATGCAGGCAATGTGGCCGTCCTCGTGTATGCTGCAACGCTACGCCTGCTTGAACAACCTCGATGATTGGGAAGACATGTACCCGGGCAAGTGCATAGGTACGTATGTACACACATGTGCGAAAATTTTGTGTGAGTATTACGATTATTCGTAATCGTATTACTTTTAGGGGAAGAGGTCAAGTGTGGTATGGACCTGGCACCAGGTCAGGTTATTCTGATTCACCTTGTACAGGCATAACCTAATTCGGTATACATGTTTATCACGGCAAGACTTTCGAACATTTCTGATGACTTATCTCCCCATGGCCACGCAATAGCTCAAGTTCTACTTGACCGATTGTAACCAAATTCGATATACATGTTTATAACGGCAAGATGAAGAATCCTATTGATTTTCAGTGAGTTATCTCCCCTTGTTGACTTGCCTTGCCTCGACGGGCGTATATTGTGACTATCGGCCATTTTTTATTTTCAGACTTTGTATCTTTTCCATGCAATAACTCAAGTTCTACTTGACTGATCATAACCAAATTCAGTATACATATTTATCACATCACAATGAAGAACCCTATTAGTTTTCAGTGAGTTATCTCCCCTTGTTGACTGGCCTTGCCTCGACGGGCGTATATTGTTACCTTCGGCACTGTTGTTTTCAATGTAAATATTCCGTTCTGATTTTGGGATTTTCCCCCCACTGCAGCAAGTGGAATACGGGATCGAACTCGTTGGCCTGGCCTTAAATGATCGTAGCTGTTGATAGACCGTTAAACACCAACAAACAAGCAAACAGTTTCAACACTATTGCCCTCTACAGTGGTGTTCGCAAACCGTGTAGATCCAGATGTGCCGGCTCGTAACGAGCCATCGCTCGTAACGAGCCATCTCATCAGGATCTGCACTTTTTGCAAGTAATTTTCATACCATATTTTAGAAATAAAACGCCCCCTTTTCATAAATGGACTGTGAAAATAGTTTAGACGATTGGATTGATCAGAAAATTGACATACGAGACACGCCATGTGATTTTGTACCTAAGGACATGTGCGATTTTTCATGAAATATATTTACAGAAACTGTGACATTTTCTGTAAGTGACGTCGAGAGATGAATTCCGCATTTGCTGTGAAAATTTATCTACTTTCGACGTCATTTACACAAAATTTACGATAATTTTCATGAAAAATCGCACATGTTCTAAGGTACAAAATTGCATGGCGTATCAAAATCCATTCCAGTTATTTAGGGGTGTATAGGTTAACTACTTTAATACTCGTAACAACTCATTTCAAGGAACGCATCTTTACTTCACTCACAAATGTTAACACTTCTTTCCAAGAACAACAACATACCGGTATACTTCACTCACAAATGCCTTAATAACACCGGATTCCAAAAAACAACTTTGTTACTTCACTCACAAATGCCTTAATAACACCGGATTCCAAAAACAACTTTGTTACTTCACCCACAGATGCCTTGTTAACACCCCATTCAAAGACCCAAAAAGTGTTTATTTTTCATATATTTTCTTTTTTCTCTCAATAAAATCATGGTTTGGCAGCATTTTAGAATCATTTCCATTGGAAATGATTCTAAAATGCTATCAAACTGTGTTTTTGATGAGAAAAATGGAAAACAAAAAATAGTCAGCAGACGACAAAAGCTAAGTCCTCATTACTTTAAACAATATTTAATAAGGAGGTTTAACGGTATTACAATTTCAAATAATCCCATTTATTCCAGTCAGTACTTTAATCAATATTTAATAAGGAGGTTTAACGGTATTACAATTTCAAATAATCCCATTTATTCCAGTCAGTACTTTAATCAATATTTAATAAGGAGGTTTAACGGTATTACAATTTCAAATAATCCCATTTATTCCAGTCAGTACTTTAATCAATATTTAATAAGTAATAATGTTACAGTTAAATACAATGGCATTTCAACATATCATGGGATTTGACCGAAAGTTAACCGTTTGAACCCGAACGCCCACAATAGCGGTTTATGCTCAGAGTGCAGATCCAGATGAGCCGGCTCGTAATTTCATCACGATCTGTACTTTTTTAAAGTAATTTTCATATTTTTGAAAACAAAAAATACCCCCTTTTCATAAATGGACTAGTCTGAAAATCATTTTGTGACGGTTGGATTGGTCGCAAAATTAACATATCAAAATCCATTCCAGTTACTTGGGGGTGAAATGGTTAACTTGTCATCTCCGAAATCCCGCATTGAAAGCGTTACCATCTGCCATTGTAGACGAGCCCCTGAACTGTACGCGGGTTCCCCAAGACGAGGTCCACATCGTGAGTCGGGATTTCCCGAGCTGCCGCAGTGCCGGCCCCGTGAACAAGTTTGAATGCGACGGAGGCTGTGGTAGGACCAAGTCGCTGTGTTGCCAGCCCACACCCGATGGACAGAAGAATGTGGATGTGACCATGCACTGCACAGACGGGCGGCCGTCCTTCACGGAGCAGGTAACACTACACCACTGCTCTCTCCATACATAGGCGATTGTTTAAGTCCCCCAATTTCCACATCCAGAACCCCCGCCCCCACCCCCTATCTATTATAAATTTAGGCTGTAATCTGTCTATAACATACATAGTATAGTCACACCAGTGTCCTATTTCACCAACATTGCAAAGTATACTTATCTAACAAAGTATACTTTGAGGGAGAAATTTTCAATTTAAGTATAAATTTATTAATTTTTATTATACTGAATTTATTACATTATCACAGCCAAAATGGCTGTGATAATGTAATAAATCCAGTATATTAATTTTGCATACTTTTAATCATCAAATACATGCAGTCGTTAGTTCTATACGAAATAATGCATTTCAGGAAAAATAAATGATTACTCCCTCAAAGTATACTTTGCTAGATAAGTATACTTTGCAATGTTGATGAAATCACAGGGGGTCAGCTCTGTGTTTGGAAAGTGTATTGATGCTTGAAAATGTGAATACAGCAACAAAAAAATGTTTTACCTCTGTTAACCCTTAGCCTGCTGAATGAAATGTTGTTGTCTGCTGTTTATGTTTTATGTTTTGGCTGTATTTAGGGAAGTGTAACAAGGGTACTATGCACTTTCCAAGCACAGAGCTGACCCCCTGTGAATGAAATCGGCTACTGGTGTATTTATCTAATGGGGGTACATGTATGTGGGTGGGGAGTTCTATCACCTGTGTTCCATCTTACCATATTGAAAAGGGTTAAAAATTGGAAATAACCAATTGATATGAAAAGCTATGTATGGATAGTAGTACCAAATGTACCATTGCGTATTCTGGAGCCCTGTGGTCTTATTGTTTGCCCTAGTTTCTCGACCATTGAAAGCACAGCGTTTGGTTGGAGGGTTTGATGGGTAATTTAACAAATAACCGCATGTTCCGATGCTTTTGCAAATATCTAGTACAATTATCATTAAATGTTGCAATAAGTACAAACTAATATGTATAACCAAAGTTCGCGTCATGTGCTTCATGTTACTGCAAGCGCACTATCAATTCGGTTTTGAACTGACAATCATGTAATAGTTTCTTAATTTTAAAGTATGTTTAGAGGCGGATCTACAGCTGTAGCACAGCTCAGGCTCAGGCTCAGGCTCAGTCAATCAAGCTGCTTGATTTCAAGCACAATATTCAAATATTTTGAAATACAGAAATTGACAAGATTAGGGCAGGCAGTAGCGTCCGTTGTCTCATCCTGGAACGAAGAATAATAATTATTGTCTTGTGCTATATATGCTTGTGTGGTTGATTGTGAACATGTGAAGTGTAAATTTAACAATGGGATTCCTTCTTAATGGAATCCATATCGATGGTCTAGTAACATAAGGTCGTAACTGCTATGCTAAAGCATAGCAGTTACGACCTTATGTTACTAGACCATCGATATATCTCTAGTTTGGCACTCGGGTAGATTTTTGGCTTTCTTGCTACCTAGAGTTGAATCTGGGTATACCCATTACAAAAGTAATACAATTAGTACTAATCATATTACTTTTAGTTTTAGGAAGTGGGGCTAAGTGATTCTGGTGTGGTGAGGACATGACACTAGATGTATTTATATTGTAAATATTAAATTCTGATTTTGGGATCCCCCCCCCCCCCCCCACCACCACCTCCCTTCACAACACGGGAAATATGGGATGTGACCCTGTTAACCTGGCTTAAAATGAGCATAGCTATTGACAGGCCGTTAAACACCATTAAATAAATAAATACTTGTGTTGTGTACCTTTCAGGTGGCCATTATCAAAGAGTGCGAGTGTATCTAGCATCAGCCAGACCAGGTGACGACTACAACTTGGCGCTTCAAGAAAAAAATATAAATAATTAGAGAAAATTCACCTAACCTGCTTTGTTGATGTATTACTTTAGTTATTGCTTTTATTCCCAGGTGTAGCGTATCATCATTCGATCAGTGTGAACTTGTATTAAACTTGTTTGTGGCTGAGACTGGAGAAGTTGGGTTTATGGGTTTTGCAATCAGTGTAGATCCAGATCAGCCTGTGCCGGAAGGCCTCGTCCAGTATTCCCGCGACTTTTCCAAGTTTATATCCCCGATAAATTCCACAGAAATGCCATTCATTCCTTATAATTCCAGCATTTGAAATAAATTCATCAAGAAAATGTGTTTATTTTCCGTTTTCTTAAGAATTATTTTAACTGCGCCTCACGGTTACGGAAAGTAGTTTGGCGTGGGAGTTTACTGGGATATAAATTTGGACAGAGACTTGCTACGGGCCAATCAAATGTTAGGGAATTGTGTAAATATTTTTGTGCTGGAATTATAACAATTAATATCTACTGTGTGTGCATTAATTACACCCATAGTAAACATACATATTATATACCAAATTAGAGCATAGAGACATATCTTTAATTTGATACATTTACCATCAAAATACGTATTTTGAAATATGAATTATAACCGTTAATAAAAGTTCCATTTTTTTTACCACATAATAAGTACACAAGTCCCGGCGAATATACATGTTCCGCAAAAATGGCAACCGACATCCATCGTTAATTCTTCTAAAAATAGATAAATATTGGTGATACCTAAAAATATAACATACATCAGACGTCGACTTAACCTGATCTTACAATACAGTCAAAATGCCAAAATAGTGTCACGTCACAGTGTCTACTTTGGTAGGTACTACGACTGTGGGACTAGAATCTAATAGTGTTCTTATGGTGGCAGAAATGATACTGCGGTGACTGAAAGGCGACCAGTGTAGCCCCAGATCAGACTGCGCTGATTTACATTACATTAAAATCAGAATGTTGAGAAGGAAATCGGCAGTTTATTTGATTACCACTTTGCAGGACATTTGTGGCATCATTACCCTACATGTAGGTAGTATTTGTGTTTTCGAGTATATATTACGTTCCTAGACCGAACGAGGTGGGTTTTTAGACAACGAAGTTACATGAAAAATACTGACCTATATTTAAGCAGCTATTACAGAAAACAGAAATACATATCATTGTTGGGTGTAGCCAAATTACATGTGAAAATATAGCCGTGAAGTAGGTATAAGCAGATTTTGGGCTTATGCAATACTACGGAAACGTTTCGCTATGAAACACCATACAAATGATGGGTCATGACGTCATTATTGACTGATGAGCGTTGTTTCATCAAAAAATAATAAGAGCGGCTATGAGGCCACCTGAGTGTAACCTTTCCATAAGCTAAAATATACGATGAATGGTATAATAGTCTCGGCTATGGAAGACCTAGAAGCAGCCTGCGCGTCCGCTCAGGTTTGACGTATAAGTAATGGTTGCCTAGCAACGGGGGTTGTCAGCTTATCAACTCATTGGAAATAAGTCATATATTACTGAAGAGATGACAGTGAATGAATATATGAGACACGCCATGTGATTTTGTACCTTTGGATAACTGCGTAATGTCATGAAATACAAAATTGACTATATTTTCCGTAAATTGCGTCAAAAGTTTACAAAATAACGTATTTAATGAAATTACATGGATGTCCGAAGGTACAAAATCACATGGCGTGTCTCGTATATGATTAAGTTGAATACTATTTACAATATGTTGATAAATACAATTATGGTACTACTTACTGGATCGCCCTTGTATTCGACAGTCTGTGATTTGTTTGTTACTTTGCTTTCACAATATTGTTATACAGGAAATTTTATTTTTATTAATATTCACCGTTATTGTTGAGCCCCGCTTGTAGAGCTTGACCACAGGTGGAAGACTCGGACCTATGACACAAAAATGCCCATTACAAAAAATCCATTACCCCACCCACTTGGTCTCGTATAGAAGATAGTACTGTATGAGACCAAGTGGGTGACGTAATCGATTTTTTGTATTGGGCATTATTGGTCCCGAGTCTTTCCACATGTGTGTCTGTCCGTCCATACATCAGTCTGATACATTAAAGCTTCTAAATTACTTAACCCTTAGACCGCTACAGCACCCATGGAAATTGTTAATGCCATGTGTTAAACAGCACCTATGGAAATGGTTAATAAACACATTCCATGGGTGCTGTTTAACACATTGCATTAACCATTTCCATGGGTGATGTTTAACACATTGCATTAACCATTTCCATGTGTGCTGTTTAACATATTGCATTAACCATTTCCATGGATGCTGTAATGTAACACCGTTTGGTTGTTTTCCACCTATTTTTCACATACTTTTCGAAGTTATAAAACTTAGTGTTGGGTAGTTGCCTTTATAGTACGCTGAATGCTTTCTGTTTTTCGCTTAGTGGTACTATTGTTTTGTTGGACTATTAAACAAACAAAATTGTCCGCTGTTTATTTATGTATTTTTTTTACCATATTTGTTAACAAAAACATGATTTGGCAGAAAATACAGGTTGTTTTTGAAAAGTTCTTTGATTGAAACTAAAATTTGCTGTGTACAAACTTTTCAAAAACAACCAGTATTTTCTGCCAAATCATGTTTTTGTTAATAAATACGGTAAAAAAATACATAAATAAACAGCGGACAATTTTCATTTCTCACCTTTTAAGGGTTGAAAATTTTATCCATGTAGCATGGAATAGGTAGCTCAAAATACTTCTCATTTAAAGCAACTTGAAAACATTTAAAATTTCATCTCTCGAGTACTTTGAAGTTATAAAACTTAGTGTTGGGTAGTTGCCTTTATAGTACGCTGAATGCTTTCTGTTTTTCGCTTAGTGGTACTATTGTTTTGTTGGACTATTAAACAAACAAAATTGTCCGCTGTTTATTTATGTATTTTTTTTACCATATTTGTTAACAAAAACATGATTTGGCAGAAAATACAGGTTGTTTTTGAAAAGTTCTTTGATTGAAACTAAAATTTGCTGTGTACAAACTTTTCAAAAGCAACCAGTATTTTCTGCCAAATCATGTTTTTGTTAATAAATACGGTAAAAAAATACATAAATAAACAGCGGACAATTTTCATTTCTCACCTTTTAAGGGTTGAAAATTTTATCCATGTAGCATGGAATAGGTAGCTCAAAATACTTCTCATTTAAAGCAACTTGAAAACATTTAAAATTTCATCTCTCGAGTACTTTGAAGTTATAAAACTTAGTGTTGGGTAGTTGCCTTTATAGTACGCTGAATGCTTTCTGTTTTTCACTTAGTGGTACTATTGTTTTGTTGGACCTATTAAACAAACATTGAAGCGATAATGGATTTTATCTTCTTTTCTAGATTCCAAATTGGCATCCCAAATTTCAATTAGCAGCATAGTGTTCTTTGGACAAGAACTAGCGTTGTTAGCCACAACGTTCATGTTAAATCTGAACAAAATGTAAAAATGAGAAATTTGGTCCAATATTGATTTTATTACGAAACTAGAAGTGTGGCCTATCGGCACACGAATGCCCACGCTGGTAGCCAAAGAAAATGGGGCACAAAGGGCCAGAGAAGCGTGCAAGCAGACCATAATAGCAATGGGATTGCGAAATATCAAGCAGGTCCATATGCAAGGTAACAGACATTATAAGACACTTGCCGAGTTCCGAACGCAGCAAGTATGTGACCTTGACCCTGGGCTTGTGGGGGGGGGGGGTGGCAGGACGATCGTGGATTTTGCACAGGGCAGTGGAGGATCATTAGAGCAATGCCTGTGTGAAATATCAAGCAGATATATGCAAGGGAAGAGATATTATAAGACATTTATCCGAGCGTAAGGTTTCGAAATCACCAAGTATGTGCTTAGTAGCGGCGGGAGGGTCTCACTAAAAAGCGACAAGAAGTGTCAAGAAGTGACAAGAAGCGTCAACAAGCGTCAAGAAGTGACAAGAACATTATTTTATGTATTTTATAACCAATTATAACAAATTATACAATAATAAAGATAACAATTGTAATATAAATATTGTGTTAGATAGATAATGTGTCAGAAACTCGATTGAAAGCGACAACAAGCCCATGCAATATGTGTACAGAATAAGCGTCAACAGAATAAGCGACAACAAGCTCCATGCAATATGTGTACAGAATAAGCGTCAACAAGTTCCAGAATACAGAATAAGCGACAACAAGCTCCATGCAATATGTGTAAAGAATAAGATACATACATACCTTTGAATGTCCAGAATAAATCCAATAATATCCTCTTAATGTCACAAGAAAAACCCATTTCGACTCCTCTGTGAGTCTCATCAGGTGGTTGTCTATGCAAATACTTACCATTTTGCATAGCCAGATATCCCCACTATAGGTTTTATTTCATTTTTTATT
Source organism: Conchocele bisecta (assembly GCA_029237695.1). Classification (NCBI taxonomy): domain Eukaryota; kingdom Metazoa; phylum Mollusca; class Bivalvia; order Lucinida; family Thyasiridae; genus Conchocele; species Conchocele bisecta. The sequence continues at coordinate 32,179,839 of CM055270.1, forward strand.
ATTAAAATAATTAAAACATGTGTGCAGTCAGCACAATATTCACATGTACATACACAATGTAAACTGATTGAACTTACGGGCTTTTGGGCCGCGCCAGTGGTATTCAGATTAAATTATGTTTAATATGCATTGTTTATTAGACAGCATGTTTGTGGAATGAACTTACGGGCTTTTGGGCCGCGCCAGAGGTTTCCGGTAACACGTTAAGGTAACGTACAAATAATTTGTATGTACATTGTATGACCATACTATTAATATAACATAATATATAAATGGAAGGAACTTACGGGCTTTTGGGCCGCGCCAGAGGTTTCCCGTACAAATATACGTTCAAGTTGGTGGGATCATATTTTTTCGAAGTTGAATTGGGTACTGGTCCACATAATAACAACAGGGTCGGACTTTGATCGTGGGGAAACAGGTCGAAACGTTGTATTAAGGATGTCGAAGGCGTTGGCAAGAATGCCATTGTGAGGGGGAAAAACAGACCGAATGGGGATACCTATCACGGTGGCTGTTTATCACAGGGCAGTTAGAGGACCATTAGAGCAATGTGTGTGTGAAATATCAAGCAGATGAGTGCAAGGAACCCGAAATTATAAGACATAACCCTAGCGTTACGGTTTCGAACCACCAAGTATGTCACCTAGACCCTGAGTTTAGCGGGGTGGAAGGGGGGGGGGGGGGGGGGGGGGGGGGGGGGGGGGAGAGAGACGATCGTGGATTTGTCACAGGGCGGTAGAGGACCATTAGAGCAATGCGTGTTTGAAATATCAAGCAGCTCCGTGTAAGGAAACATACATTATAAGACATTTACCCGAGCGTTAATATTTCGGGACGCCAAGCGTTAATATTTCGGGACGCCGGTAACACTATATGCTCCCCTCATGTGAGTTATTGTTACCGCAATGTGTCCGTCGTCGTCGTCCGTCGTCGTCGTCCGTCGTCCGTGAACATTTTCAAAACATTTTCTTCTCCTCGGTAACCATTGGGCCTATAGTCACCAAACTTCATGGTCATGGTCCTTAGGTAGGGGGATTACAAAATTGTTAAAATGAAGTCATCACGTAATCCAAGATGGCCGCCGTCTAAAAATAGCACAAATTCTTCAAAAATGACCCCGGAGTCAAAAATGGGCATTGCCCGTGGGGTCAAATTGGGGTCAAATTTTATTTTTTGTCGAAATCGGATTGTTAAGTCATCCAAGATGGCCGCCGAAATGTCAAAAGGTCGTTCTTTTATTAGAGATTTCAAAATTCTTCTTCACATGAACTGCTTGGCCCATGGTAGCCAAACTTAAAAGTTATGGTCCATGGGTGAAGCCTTTTCAGATTTGTTAAAATGGAGGTCATCGCTAATCCAAAATGGCCGCCATCTAAAAATAGCATAAATTCTTAAAAAATCTTCTTCTCATGAACCGCTAGCCGGATTTCGACAAAACTTGGTAGCAATGATCGATGTACATTGCTCTTTCAAAGTTGTGAAAATGGTGACCCCGGGGTCAAAAATGGGGGTGGCCCGTGGGGTCAAATTGGGGTCAAATTTTATTTTTGACCGAATATGGTCAAATATATATCAAATCGAAGGTATCAATGAGGCGATCACTCTGGTACATTTTTTGTCGAAATTGGATTGTTATGTTATTCAAGATGGCCGCCGAAATGTCAAATGGTCGTTCTTTTATTAGAGATTTCAAAATTCTTCTTAACGTAAAAGTTATGGTCCATTGGTGAAGCCTTTTCAGATTTGTTACAATGGAGGTCATCGCTAAACCAAGATGGCCGCCGTCTAAAAATACATGTTACATAAATTCTTAAAAAATCTTCTTCTCATGAACCGCTAGCCGGATTTTGACGAAACTTGGTAGGAATGATCAATGTACAATGCTCTTTCAAAGTTGTTAAAATGGTGACCCCGGGGTCAAAAATGGGCGTGGCCCGTGGGGTCAAATTTTATTTTTGACCGAATATGGTCATGTTATATATCAAATCGAAGGTATCAATGAGGCGATCACTCTGGTACATTTTTTGTCGAAATCGGATTGTTATGTCATCCAAGATGGCCGCCGAAATGTCAAAAGGTTGTTCTTTTATTAGAGATTTCAAAATTCTTCTTCACATGAACCGCTTGGCCCATCGTAGCCAAACTTAAAAGTTATTGTCCATGGGTGAAGCCTTTTCAGATTTGTTAAAATGGAGGTCATCGCTAATCCAAGATGGCCGCCGTCTAAAAATAGCATAAATTCTTAAAAAATCTTCTCATGAACCGCTGGCCGGATTTCGACTAAACTTGGTAGGAATGATCGATTTACAATGCTCTTTCAAACTTGTGAAAATGGTGACCATGGGGTCAAAAATGGGCATGGCCCGTGGGGTCAAATTGGGGTCAAATTTTATTTTTGACCGAATATGCTCATGCCATATATCAAATTGAAGGTATCGATGAGGCGATTGCTCTGGTGCAATATTTGTCGGAATCGGATGATTATGTCATCCATGATGGCCACCCAAAGGTCCATTTATTCAAGATTTTGAACGTCTTTTTCTCAGGAACCACATGGCCGATGCTGGCCATAGGAAGTTAAGATCTTTGGGTGAAGCATTTTCAGATTTGTTAAAATGACAGTCATCGCTTAATCCAAGATGACCGCCATCTAAAAATAGCATAATTTTTTCAAAACACATGAACTCAATGTCGCATTCTCCTCTGGTGTTCATGGAGTCAGGTGAGCGAATTAAGGCCATCATGGCCCTCTTGTTTTAATTCTTGATGCCATTTCCTGCATTCTGCTAATTATTTAGAGCTAGCAATAATTACTTGAGTTTATGTAGATTTGGCGTTCCTGGAATTAATTCTAGCTCTAAATAAGAGCTAGCATTAAATATTTAGAACTAGCTCAAAATAATTTGAATAGTTCTCTAAATCATTTGGAGATAGCTTTAAGTATTTAATGTTAGCTCTACTTATTTAGAGATAGCAATAATTATACCCCCACAAACAAAGTCTGAGGGGGTATATAGGAGTCCGCTTGTCTGTCGGTCTGTTGGAAATTCCCTTCCGCTCTATATCTTCTACACCCATGCATGGATTATCAAATGGCTTGGCACAAATGTTTCTCATGATGAGAAGGTGTGTCGCGATCAATAACCACGCACATACGTCCAAGGTCAAGGTCACAGTTGAAGGTCAAAGGTAAAACCTATTGAAATTCCCTTCCGCTCTATGTCTTCTACACCGATGCATGGATTATCAAATGGCTTGGCACAAATGTTTCTCATGATGAGAAGGTGTGTCGCGATCAATAACCACGCACCTATGTCCAAGGTCAAGGTCACAGTTGAAGGTCAAAGGTCAAACCTATCGAAATTCCCTTCCGCTCTATATCTTCTACACCGATGCATGGATTATCAAATGGCTTGGCACAAATGTTTCTCATGATGAGAAGGTGCGTCGCGATCAATAACCACGCATCTACGTCCAAGGTCAAGGTCACAGTTGAAGGTCAAAGGTCAAACCTATCGAAATTCCCTTCCGCTCTATATCTTCTACACCGATGCATGGATTATCAAATGGCTTGGCACAAATGTTTCTCATGATGAGAAGGTGCGTCGCGATCAATAACCACGCACCTACGTCCAAGGTCAAGGTCACAGTTAAATGTCAAAGGTCAAACCTATTGACATTCCCTTCCGCTCTATATCTTCTACACCGATGCATGGATTATCACACTATGCCCATGGTCAAGGTCACATACTTGATGCGTTTGAAACCTTAACGCTCGGCTAAATGGCTTATAATAAAAAATGCCTCGTATTCTTTGGCTGCCAGTGGGGGTATTCGTATGCCGACAGGCCACATTTCTAGTTATTTCAGTATAAGTAAGTAAGAAAGTAAGTAAGTAATTTGTTTACTATAGTACGGAAGCGTATACCAACCCCCCTTATATGTTACATAAAGTAAAAAAAACGTTTGCTTTATTTAATACGAATTATATCGTTCTGCTGTTGTTAATACTCAACTTTATATTTGTCATTGATCTGCGAGTGTTTACAACCAATATATGTCAGAGAAAATGTTATGTCACATGTGTTGATGCATTTATACTTAATTTGAATATAGTTTGTTCTCGTAAAGTAAAAAAAAAGACGACGCTATGTGATACGCATTATATATTTCTGTTTTTTGTTAATACTTACGTTTATAGTTGTTATCCATCTGCGAGTTTTACAGAGAATATATTGTCAGAGTAATAGTTATCTCACATGTTTTGGTGCATTTATGCATAATTTGAATATAGTTTTGTTCTTTTCTATCAAGTCACTCCATTTATATATAAGATAATTGTTTAGTTATTTTACACTTACATGTTATCGATGACTGTATCACAGTGTGTGCCTGTATTTTTATATAGGGATTATAAGTAAAACTTTGTAATATTCAGCGTTCCCCGTATGGAAAATATAACATGCTTGTTTGGTGGTCAATATTATAGATGTTTTATATATTATCGAATATCTCAAGAATCTATGTTTGTAAAAATGAAAAAAGCACTATATATACGTTCCTATATTTCAAACATTATATAACCTATATTTTAATCAAACATATATGATATAAGCGAGCTTCTGATTCATTCGCCTTTCGTGGACTGACCATATCGGTTTTGCCGGGATGAACATGGAAGAAAATCAGGTAAGAATGTATTGCAATTACAACAGTGGTATCCTCGATTTAACACCACTGTCTCACAGTTTGTGAATAGCGCGATATTTTGCTCTTAAATTGACATCACCAAACGTCAGTCTAGCTGCCTTTAAGAGAGCTGCCAATGTCGCCGTATCATTTGTCCACATTCACATTGTGGGGGTCGATAACGCATGTGTGGATGCACTCTCATGTAGAAATATATCATACACAATGAATTGATCCCATATGTCACCTTGTCCCAATAAACACCCCGCATGGTTGCTCTGATCAGAACGTCCGTTTTAATGCATTTACTGTATATTAGTCCGGGCGTCTGTCAGAAAAGCGTGCATTAGGGTCCGCACGAAGTTTTATTGCATTTTCATGATTACCAACCATTACTATGTAATAGTCCATCTGGTGCCACTCTGGAACCCTTGGGTATTTTGAATAATTTGCGTAAATCCAAGAAGGCCGCGAACTTTTCGTATTTTTCATATATTTGCTCCTACGTGCTATTTTTTTCTGAGCTACAAGTCGCTAGTCAGGTTTATGGACCCATGGACTAGTTTGAAAAAGTTTTCGAGTTAATTTACTATTGTATAATTTATATAAATTAAAGATGGCCGCCAAAACTCAATATTTTCTAAAATTCTAAATATTCCTATCATTAATTAAATGGTGTCATTGTCGCACTTCTCTTATTTGAACCAGTGATACAATTTAGATATTTCCTTTTCATATATAGTACATTAATAGCCTATGCATAGTGGTCGAGCGGTTTGAGGCGTCGGACTGCTGATCTTACGGTCGTATGTTCGAGCCTCACCGGAGGCGTGCGTTGTGTCCTTGAGTCAATGTTTATCCACACTGCTTCAGTCCACCCAGCTGTAAATGGGTACCGGTTAAATACCGGGAACATCGATTGTCTCTGATTGTATGTACATGTACTTATGAATAAAAATATGATCCATTAGTGATAAGCCTCAGTATTTAGGGTATACCAGTATACTGGCAAAAAACAAAGCATTATAGAAACTGTATTAGTACATTACGAAAAAATAACAAGGCTTCAGTGATATTATTCCCAATTTTCGCAATCTCAGTCGTCATTGAGCACGAGAGAGTTATATACGTTTTGCCCATTAGACAACTTCGAGAGTTCTCTAATGCCCATTAGACAACTTCGAGAGTTATACACATTTTGCCCATTTTTGGTATGAATTGTGTTAAGGTTTACATTTACTTTTGATTAACCCAGTGCTGTTTCAGATGTGTTTGTATCCTGGACTACAACAACAGGTGCACTAGACGCACATTTGCAATGCTTACTTTGCGTGGCGGCTATATAAATTCTCCAGGTGTCGCCTTCCAGTCAGTGATGCTATTATTTTCTCGATCCCTGGTGGTCTTCGAGCACAATTTGACTATTTTTTGGTGGAGCGCAGTGGCCTAGTGGTTAGAGCGTCAGACTGCTGATCTAAAGGTCGTGGGTTCGAGCCTCACCGGAGGCGCTGCGTTGTGTCCTTGAGCAAGACACTTTATCCACACTGCTCCAGTTCACCCAGCTGTGAATGGGTACCGATAATTCGTAGTTGCTCTGTAAATACGAATTACCGGCTTCTCTCAAAAAATCTCTACCTCCGTTCTTTCTCCCATTCTTGGGAGACGGCATGCAAGGTCCTCGAGCCAGTGCCGCCGTTAAATATAAGCAAAAAAAAAAAAGACTATTTTTCGTATTAGTTTTGTCCTTTTTGCATACAGCTTCACTTCAGCTGTACCATTTCCTGAAAATGATTCCAAAGCGGGGTCATAACCACCTCAAATTTTCGCTACAAATGCCCGAAAAATACCTTAAATTCTGACGCGAAACCGTACCGGCGAGACAGAATAGCATGCACCATTTTCCAAGATGTCAAAACCAACCGGAGCTAACATTCAGTTTCGTAGAATTATGAAATACTCTAAAAATACACCTAGACAAGCCTCTCAAAGTCAAGAAATATTCATAAACCTATTTTTCTAGACACACTGGTGTAGCTTACAGGGTCGGTAGTGAAGTATATAGAAAATCGTCCACCCCCTTTTTAAAGCTAGCCGCCCACTGTCCCGTGAGACCAAATTATTTTTTTTTTTCGATTTACGAAATGGTGCGAGGGTTTCCGAGTGATTCGTATATCCTTGGGGACTCTCGTAAGCGAGTCTAGGTACAACGACAACGCAAATATTTTGAAATGCAGTAACTTCGTAAGCATATTCAGTATACTTGCCGACGTTATATACATTTTGTTTTAGAAGCATTTGGCACTTTGGGCGAAATTATTCGTCGCCCGTATTAATAAAATACCACCTAACACCCAGCTCGAGATTGGTTTACGGTACAAATTTTACACTTTCAATCATATGTTCAACCTAGTTTCACGGAATGGTACGTTTTCATATACGCGTAGCATAAAGCGGGCTACTTCGTCGCCGGTATAATATATTCAAGTTGTCTGGCACATAACAGCGTTTGATAAGGTGTATGAGTTAAACATGTATATTGCCTTTGTTGCATAAATTCAACATGGCCGCCAAATTTCCAAAGGCGCTGTATTTTCTATATTTACGGACAATTACGGTTTATAGTAGTCATTTTCTGAGGTTCTGTGACTATTTTGTTCCTATCTTTTGATTGACAATTCCGCTACCGGGACCATTTTAGATGAAAATGAGCTCCTATGACCCACTGGGAAATGGGGGCTAACTCCACAAGAGCCCAAAATCCAAAATGGCCACCATTTTAAAAAAATTAAAATGCAATGTATATGTAAGCAAATAAGCTATAAATAAAAATGAGGTGTCTTTCCAGACTATTGTTAGTCCAGCAAACTGATTGAAATTGCTGTTTTTAGTTTGGACCTTCAAATCCAAGATGGCAGCCATTCATTAGCTTGAAAAAAAACACCACACAACATATTTCACAATATATATACCAATATACAAGATATAAGTACAAAATATGTGCTTGTTATTTGCTAATTGTGTAATGTACGTTACATATGCTGCGAGGGCTGTGAGTTAATTTTGCACTTAGCCTGAAATTGAAATACAAGATGGCCGCCATATGTCATCTGCAGAATATCATAGTTCACAATGTGTATGTTGATATACAAGGTATAAGTAGACAATATGTGTGTTTCCTTGCCTTTTGATGTATGCTAGATATGCCGAAACAGATTTCAGTTGTTAGATTAACCACTATCTACTAATTTGAAAAACACGATTTACAATATATGTGTTGCCATACACGATATAAGTACAGTCTCAATGTTTTCTCTCACTTATTGTTTATGTTACATGATATATATGATTCCGCGGCTCTTAGATAGGAATACATTGTTTTTTTTTTAAAATATTGATTTTGGCGGCCATCTTGAATTTATATAAATTATACAATGGTAATTTAACTCGAACACGTTTTCAAACTAGTTCACGGGTCCAAAAACCTGACTAGCGACTAATAGCTCAGAAAAATAGCACTTAGGAGCAAATATATGAAAAATGCGGTAATCTTGGATTTACGCAAATTATTCAAAATGCCCAAGGGTGCCAGAGTGGCACCCGACGGAATATTAAAGAGTATTGGTTGGTAATCACGAAAATGCAATAAAACTTTGTGCGGACCCTTAAGCACGGTCATCCAAAAATACCTGGTTCACGCCTGGACTATATGCGCCAAGCCAACGAAATCACCCCGTTTGTGATCAGTATACATATGGCGCGCATTGTGCTAGGAATAGCCGTTGCTTGGTTTTTAATATTCACATTCCATTATAAGTTTACCTATAAGAACTATTTGCGCTCTGCGTTTCATTGTTCCATGAATTCAAACGTGTGGATGACTGAACGTGGCGTTATTGACGTCATTTGTGACATTATAATCGTAGCCAATAACACTTATGCAGTGACTGTTGTGGGCCCCATGCGTGCCATATGTGTACTGATCACAAATACGGTGATTTAGCAGGCACATTTGCAATAAACACATTATATAATGTAAGGCTAGCCGAGGATCTTTTTGTGTGTTTCAGAGCCGAGCCACATGGAATTATTTTACGTTGACATCATTCTGTGACGTCTGCCGCCAATCAAATTTCAACGATGTAGTGTTTAATCCGGGTTGATTATATAGAAACGCGTATTGGATTCAATGCCTGATACAACCCTTTGTTATCTGTTGGCATGTATTCAGGTCAATATATATGTAGTTACCTGATAAATAGAATTGAATGATGTCTTTCTGATATCCACGAGGATGTTCAATACGCATGGCGACATGACAAATTCGTAACAAAACGCTAGCGCGCTTCATCGAATTTGTCATGTGACGTATTCATCACCTCATGAACATCAGAAATAAATCTTCATTCAATTTTTAATTGGCTACGACCATTAATGACGCCAATAACGTCACGTTCAGGTGTCCATACGTAGTCATGGGACAATGAAACGCGAAGCGCACACATAATGTATATAGGCCCATTTACATTCCACTACTATTTTACGTATATAAGGCATATACATGTGCGCTCTGCTTTCATTTGGTAATGAATACGCATGAATGTCTGCACGTGACGTCATTCGTAGCGTTACCATGATCGTTGCCAATAACATTTAAGCAGCTGCTGTTCCGATGCCCATGCGCACCATGTGTACCAAGGACCTATAATAATACACACATAGGTGTATAGGTCATTGTGTGTACTGATGACAAATACCACAATTTAGCAGACGCATATGCAGTGAAAGCATTATGACATGTTTTAAATGATACTAAAATTTAAATACCATGTATAAGAATTGATTGTTGTTTTTGTGATGTCCATAATGATGTTGAACACGCATGGCTAGTATAGCGCGGTTCATCGAATTTGTCATGTGCAGGGCTGATGGTAGCAAATGGTTTTCCATAGACGACAATAGTGGGATTTTCATTATTACCTGTGTTATTTGCAAATATAGCTATAAATTGTATGTTTAGTTTTCAAATATGTGGGGTCACACATAATTGTGACACCTTGAAACTAGAGGTTGAGTTGCATTTTGGAAATCTATCGACTGATTTTCAAGACACCCGCGCTCGGGACTTCCTTTTTCCTGTTCAGATGCTAAAAAATGCACTAGTAATAAAAGTTGAATATATTTATTCTTGACCATCCAATATATAATAACTATTTGTAGAATAGTTCAGCCCTATTGAATTAATTAACAGCCATTTAGCTGTTTAGGTTCTTTAACATCAACCAATCAGGAATCTCTATTGTTTTATTAAGCTAAACACCTGTGTACTATATTCGATTGTATTTCCTACCGTCAGTCCTGCATGCGTGATCATCATCTCATTTGCACTATAAAAAAACAGCATTTAAGTGATTAAATATATCACGTTGTAACGACGCCAATCCAACCAAAAACCGATGTCGTCACAGCTGCATGTGTTCAAATTTATATATTGTATCAATTAATTGTGTATGATATTGTTTTCAGTCCCGTTTTCCTGGACAGGATGCCAGTGCTGAAGACCTTATCAAGTACTATCACCGGTGCATGTACACACAGGCGGAAATCCGTGCGTTTCTGATTCTGAGACACGGGAGAGATAAAACCAAGACTCGTCTGAGACGTATCATTTTTAAACTCGGTCTTCGTAGAAACAACATAGAATCCTCAGCATTTCTAATTCTAGAAGGAATACAAAAACTGCATGAAGCAGGTTTCATAGACGTTGGATACAGGACATTATGGCGACTTTGGAATGTGAGCTTGGGATTGCGGGCGACTCAAAACACAGTTCGACGTCTTGTAAAAATGTTGGATACTGAAGGTGTGATGCTTAGACAAGGACATCGATTGCGTAGACGCTGGTATAAAAATGGAGGGCCAAACTGCATTGTTCACATTGATGGTTACGATAAATTAAAACCCTTCGGATTTCCCATTCATGGAGCAATCGATGGGTTTTCACGCAAACTGTTGTGGTTGAAAGTTGTACGGTCCAATAATAGTCCGTATTCAGTATCCCGATTGTATTTTAACATGTTGATGGAACACGGCAGCCTTCCAAAACTGATAAGATGTGATGGAGGCACCGAAAATGTGTTGGTCGGCGAAATTCAACAGGTATTACGCAGCGATCATCCTGATGACAGAGCTGGTGAAAGCTGTTTTATTGTAGGTCGTTCGACAGGTAACCAGCGCATAGAAGCGTTTTGGAGCTTTTTGAAGTGGAATTTTACAACTAAATGGAGAAACATTTTTCGGGATATCGAGCAAATTGGTTTGTTTAATCCGGCAGATGCGGATGATATTGAAAATATCAGACTGTGGTTTACACATATATTGCAGAATGAACTTGACATTGTGAAAATGTACTGGAACACACACAGGATAAGGGCATAGAGAGATGTTGAACTGACGACAGAGGAAATATCGGATGTAATGTATCACCAGCCAGAGTTGTTTGCTGCTCGAGACTACTCAATGTCACTTCCTTGCAACGAAGCCGAGTTGTTACAACTCTCTAGACAACTTAGCGAAACTGATTCTTTATGTGGCTGTTCACAAGATTTCTTTAATCAAATTTCAACGATAAGTAATGTTCCTCCAGAATGTTTTGAGAAGGCAGAAAATTTAGAAGACGCAAATGTATGTCGCCACGAAAGAGTTACTTTAGAGTGTTTTAGTTAGATAACAACACATATTTGTACATGTATATACTGATATACACTTGATCGCACCGGCCCTGTCCGTTGCAAATAGTTTTTGAACACAATATTCCACATTTCTTGACCAATATTCACGAAGGCAGTGGCTAGAGATACGGGCCCGTATCTCTAGCCTCTCAGGCTAGGGATACGTGACCGTATCTCTAGCCAACCCCTACAGGACAGGCTAGGGATACGTGAGTCCATATTCTGTATATAATACGTATGTATGGTAACAAAGTTGTGTCCAGCAAACAGAAAATTAATTAAGAATACTTTTTAATTTACTGAAAGTGTTTAATTCATTGATAAACTCAATTAGAACGCCATTGCTGCTGTTGTTGTTTATGTCTGATACGGTATCCTATCACACTACAGTGTAATTAAAATGATCGGCAAACGCCGTATCTGTTACGACAGCGAATAAAAGTTATCAAAAACACTCACAAAGCACATTACAAAAATAGACGTTGGCTGGATTTAATTTATATTGGTTATATTACTGACATAACAAGAAACTAATTGAGTTTGGTAGCTATTTGACAGCTGATAAGCGGTTGTGGTATGGATTTACGGATGTTTCGTTAAATGACCAGTTCGGTAAATTGATAATATAGTGTGAATGCTTTAGATGTTTCGGTAACACAATTTAAAATAGTATAATTGATCAACGTGATCTATGGTGAATGCCTAACAATAGGATAACATGGCAAAGTGTGACCAAACAATGTAACTATAGATTATTACCTCTTTGATCACGGGGTTTCACGGCCTATGTTTACATGAAGATTCAAAACGAAGCCAAGATGGCGACCAAATTGTAACTCCGTGTATGACGTTCTGATTGAGTTTATCAAAGAATTAAACATTTTCTCTGGTATATACTGTAGTAAATTAAAAGTATTCGTAGTTTTCTGTTTGCTGCAAATATATACTTAGTATATACATAAGATGGATTCACGTATCCCTAGCCTGTCCTGTAGGGGTTTGCTAGAGATACAGTCACGTATCCCTAGCCTGAGAGGCTAGAGATACGGGCTTTATAATAGTGCATTCACCAGCCTCGATGATGCTTGGCACAGGTGCTTCTGGATAATTTAAAATGCTTGAAGCATTTCGGAAGCAGCTCATCAATTTCAATATGCTCGCCTTTCCCACTCCATGTAGGCTGGATGTAGTGTCACAACCAAGCATTGCATGTGCAAACTCCAGATAGTTACCCATTTCACTCCCTAGTATACTTCGACACTTGTTTATTTGCCATAGTCGAGGAGACTTTTTCGTACCGTCTTTAGTGATGGGTTGATAATAAAGATTGTATTCAAGTCCATTCACTTTATGATTACTGAGTAACAGAATCGTTGAGTCCGAATCAATACCGATGACTACCGTTGGTTCAGATGCTGCGGTTTCAATTGCCTTTGTCACTATTAGAACATCCGCTTCGGCTTCGTCATGAAATACTTCAAAATTGTTCTGAATCAGGATACAACTCAGAAGATTGATAAATTGAATACAATCTGTATTATCAACCCATCACTAAACACTAATATAAAATAATGTAAAAACAAAAACGTGTTTTTATCATCATGGCCCTGTGTAAAGAGGTTTAATTGCAGATATATGATGATACTGGGACTGCTGGGTTCCCATATACATATAGGTACATAACTATTTTAGATTTCCTATTTTGTTGCGTTCAGTATGATAGATATGACATTTATGTACCGATATTGGTGAAAATAGAAACATCCCAGCCGTCCTAGCATCGTCATGTATCTTCAATTAAACCACTTTACACAGGGCCATGCTACAAATTGTGATGTCATATGTGCATTGATACACATGACAGGTCGGATGCCATGTTTAACGTATCCAGATCAATTCAATTCCATGAAGGTTATGCTGAACATTCAGTCCGAATAACATGACAAATACAGACATTTTCAATGATTTTCTCTCAATGACGTCACAATGCCATCATGATAACGTCACAGTGACGTCATAATTACTTTCTATAATTATTTTTTAAATCCTGATATACATATTCCTATATGTATGTAATACATTTATATAGTACATTATGACCAGTTTTCCTAATGTTGTGTGTTTAAGAATTACTTATGGTGTTTTTGGCGGCCATCTTATTTTTATGCAAATTCAGTGCTTTCACCAACGTGCTTTCGGGTTTACACACTCACCAGACCATGCTGAAGCAATTAGTGGTGGGTGAACCTTTATTTTTCTTAGACTATAAGGGGCTAAGGCCCCCTGTTTATTGCCAAAATGGAATCAGCGGGCCTCAGTGGTAGTGATTATCACATGCCAAAAACTGGCTCTTTACCATTTCCTGCCATCATTTTTGGACAAGTGGTATGGATACATGAGTAGGTGTTAAGGGGCCATTCTAGTTGCTCACCCACATGTACTGGGCCCTATATTTGGATAAATGACCCGTTAATATGGCCCCTTGAACAATTTTCCCCATCTCCAAACCAGTGGACCGTCCGTCTGTCTGTCCATCACACTTTCCAGCTACACATTGTTGGCTTCGTCTATATCTTTGCATTTCCTTATCTTAGGTCCACCAAACTTCAGCACTACCCTATCCACATTGATACCTTCCCATCCCACACCACCCTACCCCATTTCGAGTGACCTTGATTGTAACTTAACCCTTACCCAGCTACACCTTGTTGACACAGCTACACCTTGTTTGCTTCGTCTATATCTCTGCATTTCCTAATCCCAGGTCCACCAAACTTCAGCAATGCCCTACTCCTTGACCTTTATTTCAACTTAACCTTTTCTCAGCAACACCTTGTTTGAAACAGCTACAATCACTAAAATGGGGGCATCGCTTACAGACATAATTTTTCTAGTTCAATATATTTTATGCAAATTGTCTCAAATAAAACAACAATGTCATAAAAATGGGATCTGTGAATCACATTTTTGACAAGATGATTAGTTCTTTTTTAAATATCTCAATTTAAATGTTCCAATATTATTAGGGCAAAATTTGAAAAAATGAGTATTGAATCATAGGGAGGGGACGTTTTATTCATAATACTAGGCAAAATACACCACACCACACTACAATCTACTATAATAAACAGAATGGAGGCAATATACTGGAAGTTGACCTTTAAACATGCTACTCAACTTTCTCTTCAAACAGATCAATTTATTGCATTTTCAACAAAAATACCGATGCCATTACGCGCCCTACGAGGGCTGAATAGTAAACTTTTGGGTTAGTCGGATGCACGCACACAAACGGGCGACTATATCACGGAGTCCGCAAGGGCGCGCGACAAAAATTAGGTCACTGTGACCTTCTCCAGTGAGTACAGCCTATATCACACACATAGACTCTTTGACTGACTTCAATAAAACTCATACAGATTATCAGAAGCTATGAGTTTATATGTAACATAGTCACTTTGACCTATAATTACATCACTAACATAGTCTGTCAGTGTGACCTATTATGATCCATGTATGTTGGCGTATAACTACAATGTTATTTGACGGATTTTAATCAAACATTGCACGCTGGTGCGGAATAAAACTACCAATGTGTGTACATGCAAATTAGGTCACTGTGATTTCGGCTTATATAGCCGTCTGTGATTGACCTCATTGACCATTTGAGTTATAAACATGAATATATGATAGCCCAAGCAGTGAGGAATGAATACAGAATAACACCAACTCTAGCTATTTCTATAAATGAGGTAACACTACTTTCCATGCTCCAGTGATTTCAACCAATAAAATATAAGCTATTTGACCAACTTCAATACATCATATTACTGATACAGATTAACATATGGTAGTCTAAGTGTATATGGCCCAGCTGGCAAACAGGACCTTACAACAAATGAGACAAGTGTTTCCCCAGATCAGCCTGCAATCCATGCAGTCCGATCAGTGACTACAATGTTCTCTGTTCAGTCACAAAACTGTACTTTCTGTTTCTAGTTAAAACATATTAGAATCTAATCCCCATGATGATCATGATCTGCATTGGTTAGAACTGTCATATGGACCATTTTAACAGCCGCTGGCCCATATATCCGCAAATTTTCCACCAATGCAAATTACAAGTAATGCTTTTAAAACAAATTTTACTGTGAATAAAAATGTTATTTTGCTTAGAATATTTTGTTTTATTATACAAAAATAATTTCATGGAATAAAATGATGCAGGACATAAACATTCAAATTATTATAAATACATTTGAACAATTGTTGTTCATCTATAATGGACATGCATATTTCAGCTAATTAAATATTTCAAACCTTTGTAACATTTTAATTATTTGTTCTTTTTTATGCGGTTTTTGACATTTGGTTTGCATTGACATCATTTATTTTGGTACCTAAAATACTAAGACAAAAATTGTTGGTGTTTACTTGTCCTTTAATACTAGAAAGTTATTCGATTGATGTTAATCACGCTGGTGCTGATTGGTTGAATATTGGTGCTTAACGGCCTATCAACAGCTAAGGTATTTTAAGGCCGGGCCAACAAGTTGAAATATCCCGTATTCAACCTGTCCATAATGAGGGAAATTCACAAAATCAGAGCTCAATAGTTACAGAAACTATATATTCAGCCCTGAAATTAGAATATCCTGACCTGGTGCCAGGTCCATGCCACACCAGAGTCACTCCAACCGCAAAAGTAATATGACTAGCTCTAATCTTATTACTTTCATAATGGGGTATAACAAGATTTAACTCTCAAGTATCAGGAGCCAAAATGTACATGAGGGCCAAACCATGAACGCCGATCGGTAAATTATCCTACGCATGCTCCCAACCATCCACCGACCACGCTGGTGCTGAATAACACTATCAATCACTGTTGCATATGCTAATTAGGTCACTGTAACCTATTTTTTAAATAGCATTTGTAGTGGTATAAAGCGCGGGGGCATATTGACGGCCTGTCTTTGTTATTATTATTATTATTTATATTATTGAGCCTGAGGGCAAAGATCAAGATATAGCTTGCACTGATATCGAAACAGATTTTGACAAAACTTTTGGGGATGATGATTATCCATGTGATCATTTTAAAAATGTCTGAAAGCATTCCAACAAAAGATAAAACTAGGTCAGTCACTCAGATTCCCTCTGTTTGAGATGGGTTATTCCATGATTCAAGACGACTGGACATACAGTTTTTCAGAAAATGAGCTAAATGCAAAAACTTAACGTGGAAACGCTGTACCTATGTCCCACTTCTGCTAATACAGATGTGACAAAAATTTACAGTAATCTATTACACTTGGCAGATTGATTATTGATTGTTGGTGTTTAAACGGCCTATCAACAGCTAAGGTCATTTAAGGCCGGGCCAACGGGTTGGAATAGCCCGTATTCAACGTGTCCATAATGAGGAAAATTCCCAAAATCAGAGCTCAATATTTACAGAAACTATATATTCAGCCCTGAAATTAGAATATCCTGAATATGCCAGGCCCATGCCACATCAGAGTCACTTAGCTCCAACCCCAAAAGTAATAGGACTAGCTCTACTCTTATTACTTTCTTAGGGGAATAACAGGATTTAGCTCTCAAGTATCGGAAGCCAAAATGATCGATCGTTGAATTACCCGTCACATACTCCCGACCAACCACCCAACAAATTGTAGTGTACTATGGAGGTTTTATTAAAGGTGTTATATATATGTACTAGTATTTTTGTTCAATATGAAAATATTCTAATCAAGTCATATTTGTATAGTTTTCAATGAAACTATAGTAAAATACGTTTGTACATCCGTTCTAACCTGTGTTCAGAGTGCTATAAAAAAAAAAAACAAGCAGGGCAAGTCTTAGTTACATTGTTTAATATAACTGAACACAGAAACTTGAACAAAACCTCCCTGGAGACTAGGTTGTCAAACCAAGAGGGCCCTGATAGGCCTATATTGCTCCTATGAGTGTATGGACACAAATATGATATACTGTCCTGAAGACATATGTCAAGAGTGGCATATAGTGAAAATAAGCCCTGCCCACAGCAGCCATGCTTTTGACGTAATTATCTGACCTAAACAATATTGGTAGAGGGTCAGCCAAGGTGAAATTATAATTAAATCAGTCCAGTGGTTTCAGACAAGAAGATTTTTTATATATACATATTGTCAAAATAAGTCCCATGTTTTCCGATGGAATGAACACTCATGGTAGAGGGTCATTCTCATCCAATTATTTTAAAATCGGCCTAGTAGTTTAAAGGAATATTATTACAATATAGTTACATTTGATGCCAATTATTTTCATTGAATTTTTCAATCCGAATTTACATTTTATATACAAAGTGCAATAACTTACAACTAGAAAATAATACACTACATGGCCGTGGCCCGCCTGTCGCGCCCGCCCAGCGTTGACGAAAATCTTTAACCGGAAACTTTAACCGGACACACGAACGGACGGATGGACGTACGGACGCCAAAGTGAAGACTATGTCGAATAGAATGAAAATATGGATGATGACAAACACTCGTGAAGTTTCAAGGCAATGGATGATGTAGGTGCAGAGATATAGTACATCGAAAAACTTTACCAAATTTAAAAGACTAGATGGCCGCAGCTCGCATGTAGCACCCGCCGAATGTTGACCAAAAAACTTAAACAAAAAAACTTTAACAGGACACTCGGACAGACGTATGTACTGAGTACTACTGACGGCCACCAAGGTGCAGACTATATCTCATTGTGCGCAAGCGGGCAACTACAAAAATCGAATGAGGGGAATTAACAATGGCCGTTGTTGGGAGGTGACCGCCTAGGAGAGGTGACCGTTATGGGAGGGTGGACTGTACAAGATATAATTGAACGACCTTAAGCTTAGGGTTGGGCGGTGGTATGCATCTTTTACAGAATGAAGCAAGATGATGATAAGAAGATGTGTGCGGAAATAGGTAAAGGACAGGATTGAACTCACGCCCCTACGGTTTTTGAAGCTATATGAAAGTTTGTAACTACAGTTGAGCATGCGCAGCAAAACATCTGGCTTCTATAAGTTATGTACATTGTTGTCTTCATTGATGCGGACCTCCGACAAGTCAACTGGTTTCATTTATATACATTAAAAGAGAGACACAGACGATTGCGTTAATTTTTCAGCGTACACACTAATGCACATTTTGTTAGTTGACGACAATCTAGCAAAATGTGCGTTAGCGCGTTTGTTAAGAAATGAACACAATCGTCTGTATATTTCTTTAAATGCATATAAATGAAACTAGATGGCTTATTGGAGGTCCGCATCAATGAATACAGGAATGTGTGTAACTGGTAGAAGGCGGATGTGTTTATGTGCATGCGTAACTGTAGTTGCAAAATTTCACATAGCTTCGAAAACATTAGGGTCGTGAGTTCGAGCCCGTCCCCGACCTCTTTTTTCGTTATTTTCTAATAATTGTAAAAGTCATTGCACTATGTACATAAAATGTAAATTCGAATTGAAAAAAATGCAATAAAAATGTTTTGGGTCAAATGTAACTATATTATAATAATATGCATTTAAGACAAGAATGCTAAATTTCTTACGATTGGTTACCGTGGCAACTAAATGACCTAATGGTCCAACCAATCAAATTCTGGTCAAATTTGGCAACATTCCAGCATATCATGTCGTTCATAAATGGGCCCCGATTGCGAAAATGGATCTTATGACATTGGCTCAACTTACAGCATCAGCACATTTACACATTTGAGATTATGGTCGGTAATCACTGTGCTGATGGTGATAAAGCACACTGGCAACTGAAGAGTGAGCAACTGCGCATACTGATCAGGAACTATGTTGATCACTTGTCATAAGGTATGTTTTCCCATCTGGCGGCCCAAATATAGCATATCATCATGCCATTTGTAGATGTCAAATAAAACCGGTTTAATATATAACGGTTATGTGAATGATTGCGAGTTACAAGTAACGGCAAAACCATTGCACCCCTATCTGTAAAATGAACTCATGCATATTCGGGTCAAAGGTCAAGCCGACAGGTCAGCTTGAATCTACAATACATGTATAAGACAATACACACTAAATAATGGGAGTTGATCGAAAGCATTACTTATCGCGGTCATCTCCCTATTGCAGGCACTACACAGAGGCAAGGTACGGTCAATATTTGGAGTGCAGTTGCCTAGGGGTTAGAGCGTCGGGCTTCTGATCCAAGGGTCGTAGGTTCGATTGGAGGCGTTGCGTGTCTTTGAGCAAGACATTTTATCCACACTGCTTAAGTTTATCCAACTGTAAACGGGTACCGATAATTCGTAGTTGCTCAGTGACTTGCATTGTGACTTGTTGACTTCAGTTTTGTGATGTTCTCTCATTTATTATAGTTTTGTTTGAGCATTTCACTTATTTATCATCATTATACAATTGTATTTTCCTTGTTTATAGTGACTATTATTCGTTCTTATTACTTGTGATTTTGTTCCAGTTTCATGTATTGTCCCGTAGAGACACGATGGCAGGGTAAGTGGGAGGTTTGCGGCGCCGCGCTAACCAGGTTTAACACACCAGTGGAAATATCTTCACTGACCGTTCCAAGGCGGAAGCCTTGTTGTCGTGTCTTCTTGTGTTTTATTGTTTCTAAATTTTATCTGCTAGGACCGTTATTATTTTCTTAGTGAATCTTTGGGGGAATTGTTTTGTGGAGCTTTTGTTGTATTTTGTGTTTTTTTGCTATTGAATGTTGTTATTGGTTTTGTTGTGGACCGTACACCGCTGGTTGTGGAGTGCAGTTTTACCATGTTGAAGACTCTGCAACCACCTTTGTACCCGTGCCATAGTTATATATGGTTGTATTGTTACCGTTTAGTTTGTCCTTGCTCATTGGCCCCTTTAGGGTTTATATCTCTATTTTGAGTGTAGAAAAAAAAATACTTACTTGAGAATACATATCAGTGATGCAAGAATTGAGGGTAAATACGAATTACCGGCTTCTCTCTAAAATCAAAATGGCCCAAATAGAAGTTATTAAATAAAGCTTAAGTATGAGCATAAGCTCATAATCGGTATCTATACCATTAAGTCATTAAGTCAATAGTACCTATACATTGATATAATAACAACTGGATACTAATTCAAAATGCTAAGGCTATGGTATTCACATATTTGTTAAAGGGCATAGATGCATATATTAACATTAAAAGGAAAGTCTGGATGAGAGAAGAGAGAACGGGTTATTCGAGCCAGCATGTTACATTGTACATCCTATCAGAGACATATGAGCCAGACTCTGAGAAAACCACATAATTGCTTGTCCGTAATTGGCCGAAAATGCTTTACAAAAATAACTATATGTTTCGTAAATAACGTCGAATGTTGGCAAAAAAAATAATTCCGCATATGCTCAGTATTTTTTGTCAACTTTCGACGTCATTTACGGAAACTATATAACGTTTCATCGATTTCATTTACGGCGATATACGTCAGTGCGATAAGGGTTGATATGTCATAGCCGGGCTCATATAATACATGTATTATATGTCTCTGATCATATATACATCTAGCATTACTCACAATAATATACACCGCCCCTGGGATATTACAATCATATTGGTAATATATTGGTTTTAATGAACAAAGTGCATCACATGACTATGGAGCAAAATGCATTGTTTGTAATATGTATGCTTGTGTGTTCATAAAGATTTGCTAATTAGTTTCATAGTTTTCTATATGTATGCCGAAAAGGAGTTGATGTTCGGTTATAGCTGTTGGTAGATTGCGAAACTGTAAGAGTCTTATATCAGAATAACGAGTGCAACTAAGCAAAACGTGGTCGGAACTCTCAATACAACCGCAGGCAGTGACTGGGTATAAAATTACGACGGAAAGTGTGATCATTGAGAGAGCTACACTGTAGTCTAAGTCAACTCTCAATACAACCGCATGCAGTACAGAGTGGACTGGGTACAACATTACGACGGAAATTGTGATAATTGAGAGAGATACACTGTAGTCTAAGTCAACTCTCAATACAACCGCATGCAGTACAGAGTGGACTGGGTACAACATTATAACGGAAAATGTGATCATTGCATGAGATAGCTACACTGTAGTCTAAGTCAACTCTCAATACAATCGCATACAGTACAGAATGGACTGGGTACAAAATTACGACCGAAAATGTGATCATTGAGACAGCTACACTGTAGTCTAAGTCTCGCATGTAGTATTTGACCCATTCCTGAGCCTACGTAATAGTAGTCTGGTATGACAGATGGTATTCCACTAATTGCTTGTTTAAATGCGGTCAGAGATCGATTGTTTCGCACATACAAATCAATATTGTGACAGACTCAAAGAGTAGATGGCAACAAAGCATTGTAGTATATAGTTGTTCTGGTTTGGGGTATTTGAAAATGTTCAGAGTTTCGTAATGGCTAATTTGAGCCTTCGCCTACTCGTGGAGCGAGGATATTCGATGTATATGTTGGGACAAGACCATTTACAATTTGTACAACATTACATGTATGCATGATTTGGAATGGGAGATTTAAAATGCGACGAATGTGCCAATTGAGGATGATCGAGGTCGTTCACACAACTTGTTCATTAAATATCGACTATGTGTGAATATGTGGTCCTCAGACTGATTGTTCATTTGACTGCACTGCATGCTAGCTTTAAACATGCGTGCTTAGCTATGTTTAAATAACTCACATTTTTTTCTCGAATATCACTTTGTGTTGTAGACATTACCACAACTACTGTTATGTTGATTAAATTCACGCGCATTGTATATCAATATTCATGGCATGACTTCAGTTAAAGGTACTCTGTCACACTTAAGGTTTCGCAATAATAATATATTGCTTGACAATGGCACACATATGCTACTATCAAGAATTTAATTGAGGCAGTTATTATTCCTGTTTATTTAAATATGCAAATATGTCAAAATATAATATGGTATGCTACATCGACATCTAGTTATCCATAAGATGAGTTTAATAGCTAGATCGTTACAGAACACTATTGATATGCAATACCAAAGTATCTCCCCTATATATTCATTTAAAATAAGGAATACACACATTATTACTAAACCAAGTGGAGCTTAATAATGGATTGAAATTGTGCGTTCGATTGGTATTACTATGATGTATACTATAAGTGAAAATTAGATATTGTTATTTTTCAACATCATTCATGACAGACCACCTGTAACATATTTATGTTTCTTGGTGTATTTTGTGATGACGACAGTAAGGTATAATATTTTTTTAAATATCAAAAATGTGTTCATAATATAAAATCATTATTAATTATGATAAGTCATAGTTAACACAAATGATTGATATTATGGTGCTGACATGCAGTATCCCGCCAATAAGTAAGTATAATCCGTGTACATAATTGAATGTGTTGTTCCACATAAAACTTAACTTGATTACCTTACTGATATTGTCTATAATGGTGATCACTGTCGCACAAATTCGTGCTGTAAATTACATAGCAAAGCTGTTTATCTCCAAGTGTCTGTGATAAGGCCAATTGTTCATGTAATGTTTCACATAAAATGGCATGTCCGGGAGCATGTGGTAAATGCAATTTGTAACGAATGTATGCACAGACCAACCTACACACTTTCTTATTGTGAATAACAAATGTTATTGCATAATGATGGGTAAAGAGATTAGCATACAGTGATGTCCTCGTAACACCTCGTTTGTACGCTACGTGGCGATACTTCAAGCAGATTCACATGGATGTGTTCAATCGCGTGTCCAGCAGTTGCTATTGTAGGGGAAAGGTTTCTTCTTGCGTTGTACGGTACTGAGGAGTTCGCATCATTGGAGCAGTATCGCCACGTAGCGTACACACGAGGTGAAACGAGGACATCACTCAGTGGTAGTTTTCAACTGTCCAATCTGCCACTAGATTCGATGTTGCGGGTATTACCTATCGGTGTTGGGTCAGATGATACCTTGTCAACATTGAAAATACATATAAAACCTAAGTTAGACTAGGCGGCCATTTTGGCTGTCAATTTACCATCCATCTTGAAAAAATGTTAGTCAAAAAATGCTAAATAGCCTAATTATTTAATATTTTCCTCAGTGTAATATTTTATATCTTTCAATATATGGATAAGAATTTTTTTTATAGTATTTCCTTTATCATATATAACCGTAAGATGCGTGATTTGGTGGCCATTTTGGCGGCCATCTTGGATGCACCGGTTGAAAGACCGGGGACATTTTTTTGTCTTGTTCATTAAATTTTTTAAATGTTTTTCCCGAAAAAAAATTAGCTTGTTAACGTTAATTTCCTTGCCAAATTCTAAAATACCTGGCCTAAATCGGTCTTTCCTGTGGTTTAACAGAAAATGAAAATGATATTATAAACCTATTATCGAACAGTCTGGCAATTAAGGAAATAATGAACACGGTGCAAACAGTTCCTGTTTTAAAGTTGGTACGAACTTTCGCAGTTTTCGGCGGAAAAAAATGATCCGAACTCTGGCACGAACAGTCCTGGTGCGAACTTTATCAGGGACGAAATGTCATTGGCACGGAAAGCCCTTAAGGCTGTAAGTCTGTCGCGTGACACGTGTATTCTTGTACATTCTGGAATCCGTATAATTGTATATTTGTGATGTGTGGTACTGTGTTGTATTGTTGTGCGTATTATTGATTTCACATCCCTGTGATTCCACATACCTGTGGTTTCACATACCTGTGGTTTTTGCACACCTGTGGTTTGGCATGTACATTTGCCATGTGCAATGTGCGTGTAATAAGGGGGCTTATGCTGTATTGGTGGAGATTACGTTTATGCGTGTCCATTTGCGGATTTAAATATACGTCTATTTTATGAGCAATGTTTTACTGATGTCACGCCATATTTGCCGCAGACTATGCATGTGTGTGGTAGAGAACTCGTTGACTGCGTGTGCTGGTTTCGCTAGGGAAAAGATACCTTTTAGTATTACGGATGTCCACTGTCCGTGCCAGCCGAGTTTGTCCGCGTGTCAGTGTTTCACCATATAAGGGACCTTCTGATGGTGAAGCCAGTATACAGCGCAGACATACCATGGTCTGCCCTGTTATGTATGCTACGGGTTAGTGTTTCATCATAGCCTGGTACTGGCCAACACGGATATATCAGATCCCATAATGGTGATGTTTTGTGTCGTGATATTTCCGTAAATGACCACGATATTTGAGTTTAGTATGTGCTACACTCTCATTTGAGTGTATAGCCGTAGGACCGTTATGGAGGGGTTTGGCGGGGCCAAGAAGCGACCTTCGCATTGTCGAGACCAGTCGAGTAGATTTCGGATTATGAGATCTGGGTCTATAGTGTGCAGTTTATGGTAGTGTGGGGTATACCATGTTGTATGGTATTTATTCCACGAGGGCTGTACACTGGTTTGGTTGAATTTAAGGCGTGGGAACATATATTTATGCCAAATATAACCCACGGGTGACATGGCAAAAGCCATGGTTTTGTAGTATTTATGTGAGATGTCGTACGAGGGGTAGGCATATCATTATTCGTGCATGGTTTCACTGGTGGCGTATATAAGCGATTGTCTCGCTATGTGTTGGCGGGACACATATTTTCTGGTTACAGAAGACTAGTACTGTATTCACAGTGACACGGAGGATTTTGGTATGTACCTAGAACATTTTATTTCAGCTGTGATTTGCCGTTGTTCGATTCCCGTTTTATTTGTCTGTTGTGCATCCTGTCTGTCTGTCTGTGCGTATTCGTCTAGTAATTGGAGATTCATTTCATTTTTGTAGCCTCTTGAGAACGCTCCAGCGAGCCACATTGGACGTTTTGGTCCACTCGTTTGAGGGCAGACCCCAGTCAGTGCAGAGTATCGGGTCGTCCGAGTGTCCGTACGTCTGTCTGGCGCAGTGTGTGTAGCAGCTCCGGGTACAGGCCTGTATAGAGCAGTGTGTGATAGCTACCTCGCGTTCAGCAGACAGTCACAGCCATAGTTTAGTGAAGTGAAACGCCATACACACATATCATATCATTATACTACCACCGAGTTGAATGTCACCTGAGTGAAACTTTTCCCGGCGTCTTAGCCAACGTGATAATCGCCATTTTTGTATTATATCGGAACTTTACATCCGGTCTACCACTTCCGGTATTACAACCCATTGATTCACCATGGATACTTTTACATCGGTCTACCACATCCGGGTTGCTACAGTCGAGTGATACCATAGGAACTTTACATCTGGTCCACCATTTCCGGAGATAATACTACCTGTGGAACTTTACTTCCGGGAACCAGCTTCCGGAACATTATCGTTATTGACTATCATGTGATGTAACCACATCCGGCTTTGACTTTGACATTCATACTTTGGAAATATATTGCATAGGCAATACATATGTATACTTTGATAGTGTATGGTAATACTCCTATCATGGCATATCATGGCTAAAGGATTGTAGTAAGACTACATATATTGTTTATGGATTAATCCACTTGAAGTTGGATTATAGCCATATTGTTGACTAGACCTCATATTGCGGGTGAGGCAGACCTTGGGACCTTGATACTCAGAGGTTACACTATCTATTGAGATACGCCAGCACTGGGGTAGCTCAGATGATTGTCATTTTGTCCTCCAATGTTCGTTATGCCATGTTATACTTGTATGTTATTTCACTTTGATTAGCGATCATCAAAGTACTTGTGCATTCATACTATTGTCCACTACGGGACCATTGAGATACCACATACCGAGTTTATTCGTCTATAGCTTTTAAGTTGCGTTAAAGTATAACAGTCGATTGGCTTACAACCTTGTAGTAATTGAATAGTATCATGCACAGTACAGTGATGTTCGCATATCAATGTATCATATATTCCTGTGTGTTCCCATGTAATATAGTGTACATTATAAGTGATTAAGTGACTACGTGTACTTATCTACGCTGGCCTATCCCTTACACTTCAACTGCATTGTTACCACTTTTCGTTCGTCAGATCAAGCTATATTGGCCATAACGTCATAACAAATGAAGTATACTTGGTTCATATGATAATTGGGGGAGACAATTTGTCTCGATCATTCCTGACCTTGGTAATGACCTTGACAATGGTGTCAGAAGTGGGGTTTTGTTTCCTCTTTTTATTTTTATAATCAGTTTCTTCAAAGCAGTTGAAGTAAGGAGGCTAGAATAGCTGTACCCCTAGCGTCGTCAAAATTCAATCTTGTATTTGTTTGCCTTGGGAGTTAATGTAAGATGCACTCCAACACTTAGGCACTAATACATCACCACATACATGATTTGACTACCTAGGTACAGAAGTATAGAGTTGAGACGATCTGGTGAGATAGTGGATGTAAGGGTCATTGTAATTTTTGATTTGTCAACAGTACCTCCCTATGATGATGGCACAGCGGGTGTTCTAGGTTAGCACTAGACACTTCTGCATCTGAGGCGAGATTACTACCATTATTATATTGTGTATGAACAATATTATATCCTGCCAGGTGTCTATAACCAGTCCCCAATATTTGTGTCCAGTACCATGGAGAGGGAATTGTAAATATACCATTACATTAGACTATACATATACCGGATTGACTTACCCGAATTGAGAAACGTATACCGTCGTTAGGAGTAGAGACCGGATTGATTTACCTTAACTTATAGACGTGAAGCAAGAGACTCGCACAAATCACTAAGTGATTTGAGTGCTAGAGACCTTGTGTACCGTCGGGTAAAGCGTGTAAATCGATAATCCGGAGTTGAGTTGAGAGTGAGAATGTCGTCCATTAAGGAGCTAATGGACATAGGCAAAAGCTTAGGGCTAGCAGATTCAGAGTTAAGGGCCTTTGTAAAGGAAAAGAGCAGGAGAGAGAAAGACAGGAAAGACTAGAGGCTAGGCAGGCTGAGAAACATAGGTTAGATGCTGAGCGGTTGGCTAAAGAGGTTGAGCGACAGGCTGAGAAAGATAGGTTAGATGCTGAGCGGTTGGCTAAAGAGGTTGAGCGACAGGCTGAGAAAGATAGGTTAGATGCTGAGCGATTGGCTAAAGAGGTTGAGCGACAGGCTGAGAAAGATAAGTTAGCAGTTGAGCGACAGATGGAGAAAGATAGGTTAGATGCTGAGCAGTTAGCTAAGGAGGTTGAGCGACAGGCTGAGAAAGATAGGTTAGATGCTGAGCAGTTAGCTAAGGAAGTTGAGCGACAGATGGGGAAAGATAGATTAGATGCCAATGAAGCACAGTTAGCTCTAGAATTCAAATTGCGAGAACTAGACACTAAGCATCAGGTAGAAATGGCAAAAGTAGAAAGGGGAGAAGTAGTAGATGAAGATAGACATGATAGGGACTATGGCAGAGCATTCGGTCCGAAGCTGCCACATTTTGATCAGAATAATGACAACATGGATAGCTACTTAGCTAGATTTGAGAGGTACGCAGCAATTCAAAGGTGGGGAAGAGATAAGTGGTCACTACACTTGAGTGCGTTATTGAAGGGCAAGGCATTAGATGTATATTTCTAGACTACCTATTGATGATGCTCTTGACTATGATAAGTTGAAATCCGCATTGTTGAAATGTTTTGATCTAACGGAAGATGGGTTCAGACGCATGTTCAAAAACACCAAACCTGATCACAGTGAATCATTTGTGCAATATGTCAGTCGGTCAAAGAACTATTTAGATAGATGGTTTGAGTTAGGTAATGGTGAATAGAACATATGAAGGAGTACTAGACTACCTGATCAGAGATCAGATGTTAAGTATATGCAGTCGTGAGTCTACTTATTTCTCAAAGAGAAAACATTTGACTCGATAGATCAGATGGCGGTTCAGGCAGATTACTTTGCAGAAGCTAGAGGAGGTAGCAAGTATGTAGTTCAGAGGAACAGTACTAGCAACAGAACTGAGTACAGGTCAGTAGATAACCAGAGGCGCAAGGTAAGTAGTGCGGATAATCGATCCAGAGATAGGAGTCGAGATAGGGACAGATATCAGAATAGAGACCACAATAGAAGCCCAAGTAGGGGTAGTTATGATAGAAAAGCCGAGTAGAGGTAGTTATGACAGAAGTACCAGCAGGAACGGCTACGATAGGCATCGCGGGACATGTTACCATTGTGGCAAAGAAGGTCACATGTCCTACGATTGTCCTAAACGTGACCGGTCCTCAGCTTACAAAGCAGCAGCAGTCGAGGAAGAGAAACATGTAAGTTTTGCAGATAAAGAACAGAGAGGTCGGTACAGAGGTAGAAATAGAGGTAGAAGTGGAAGGCACACTAGAGGCAGAGGTAGAGGTAGATGGCAAAACACGGAACAACCAGGGAAAACCAAGGACATTTCTGTGTGGTTGATACCGACACCACTATTGTATGTTCAGGTAGCGAGATACAGCCGGAGTTGATTAACGGATGTACATTTGGTATGGATAGGCTACCCGTAGCAGAGGGCACATTAAATGGGAAAAAGGTCACAGTAATGCGAGATACTGGGTGTACCGGTGGTCGTCAGGGAAAGCTTAGTACAACCAGATCAGTTTTTAAGCAAAGTTTCAACATGCATGCTGGTAAATAGGAGCAAAATGAGTGGAATTCCTACCGCCCGGGTGGTAGATCACCATTACACCTTTTTTCAAAGGTCAGGTAGAAGCCCTTTGCATGACAGATACAATGTATGATGTTACCATAGGTAATGTAGACGGGTCAGAGTTACGGTGATATCCGATTTTAGAGGCGCTAAATCGTGCGCAGTTGAAACTAGGTCACAAACGACAGCCCGAGACGAATCTATAAGACCCTAAAAGTCCCTACCGCAATCGCGAACGTATCACGCGATGAATTCAAAGAGGCGCAGGCACATGACGTCACATTGACGTCAGTTCGAAATAATGCAAAAGACGGAACGGTACGGTCAAGTAAGAACGGAAACAAATCGAAATTCGCATACCGAAAAGACTTGTTGTATCGTAATTTCGAATCGATAGGGTCAGGTAGGATGTACCATCAGCTGGTAGTCCCAAAAACACTTAGGACTACCGTGATGAAAGTGGCACATGAATCAATCATGGCGGGCCATTTAGGGGTTAAGAAGACAACTGATCGAGTGTTATCAGAATTTTATTGGCCAGGCGTGGGCAGTGACATTACACGGTTTTGTAGGTCTTGTGACATATGTCAAAAGACTGTGTCAAAGGGACACTCACCAAGGTTCCGTTAGGAACTATGCCGTTGATAGACACTCCGTTCAAACGAGTCGCAGTTGATATTGTAGGGCCAATTTTTCCAGCTACGATCGGAAGAATCGTTACATACTAACGTTAGTTGATTATGCAACTAGGTACCCAGAAGCGGTACACTACCAGGCATCGAGGCCGAACGAGTCGCGGAAGCTCTTCGTGGATAGTTCAGTAGACTGGGTATCCCCGAGGAGATGCTCACCGATAGGGGTAGTCAATTTACGTCGGCAGTCATGGAGGAAGTTAGTAGATTGTTATCGCTGAGACAATTAACCACGACACCGTACCACCCACAGTGTAACGGTCTCGTGGAACGGTTCAATGGTACGTTAAAGCAAATGCTTCGTAGAATGGCAAGCGAACGTCCCAAAGATTGGGACAAATACATTAACGCGCTCTTATTCGCGTATCGCGAAGTCCCTCAAGAAAGTTTGGCTTTCTCACCGTTTGAACTATTGTACGGAAGGACCGTTCGAGGTCCGATGAGCATACTAAGAGATCTGTGGTCCGAGAAGGACATAGAGGACAACGTCAAAACGACGTATCAGTACGTCCTCGACTTGCGCGAACGGCTCGAGAAAACATGCGTAATCGCGCATGAGAACTTGAAGAGTGCGTCCAAAAAGTACGCAAAGTACTACAAACCGTAAGACCGTAGTAGGCAGTATGCAGTGGCAGATCAGGTACTTGTACTACTACCGACAGACAACAACAAATTGCTTCTTAGGTGGAAGGGACCATACCCCATAACAGAGGTAGTTAATGAGTGGGACTATAGGGTTGACATGGGAGGGAAGTTGAAAACCTTTCATGCAAACATGTTAAAGAGGTACGAGACTAGGCCTGAGCACCCGGGGAAGGGAATACTCACTGTAATAAATGCGGCCGTGATAGAAGACACAGTAGAGGGGGATCCTAGTCCAAGTGGGTGTAGTGCCGAAGAAAACATGTTATGTCCCAGGGGATTAGAGTCCGATACGGAGAGCAAAGTTGACCTGTCGCCTGATTTAGGCAAGAAACAAAAGACTCAAGTCAAAGAGATCTTACGGGAATTCACCCATGTCCTGAGGGACGCACCAGGACACACCCATATAGAGAAACATGAGATAAAGTTGTCAACGCAAGACCCATTAAGAATTAGGGGGTACCCTATCCCATTTAAGGTCAGGGAAACAGTCAGCCAGGAAGTAGAGGAGATGCTGAAGCTAGGTGTCATAGAACCTTCAAAATCACCCTACTCATCCCCCGTAATTCTGGTTAGGAAAAAGGACGGGGGGCTCCGATTCTGCATTGATTTCCGGCAACTTAACAAAGTCACTGTGTTTGATGCGGAACCAATGCCAAATATTGAAGAGATGTTCTCTAAGTTGGCGGGACATAACTACTTTTCAAAGCTGGACCTGAGTAAGGGCTACTGGCAGGTCCCATTGGATGAGAATTCCAGGGAATATTCCGCTTTCGAGGCACCCCACCCCAGGGTCTATTCCAGTTCAAGGTCATGCCCTTTGGAATGGTCACGGCACAGGCCACTTTCTGTAGACTCATGAGGAAAGTATTAAAGGGGGTCCACAATGCAGACAGCTTTGTTGATGACATCTTGATATTCTCCCATACGTGGCAACAACACCTGGGAGCTCTGAGTGAAGTCCTCTCCCGATTGTCCGATGCCAATCTAACGGCAAAACCCGCCAAGTGCAGCATTGGGTACAGGCAACTTGAGTGCCTGGGACATACTATCAGCAGTAAGAAAGAACTAAGGGCCCATCCCGAAAAGGTCAAGGCAGTTCATGAAGCTAATGTCCCTGAGACAAAGAAGGAGGTCAGGGCTTTCTTGGGGTTAGCCGGGTTCTATAGGAAGTTCATGCCAACTTCGCAGAGATAGCGAGCCGCTAACTGACCTTACTAAGAAAGGTCAACCGAACAAGGTCAACTGGGGGGCACCCCAAACAGAAAGCTTTCGTTACCCTCAAGGGATTATTGACCAGGGACCCAGTTCTGAAACTGCCCGAACTAGACAAACCTTTCGTGCTCAGGACGGATGCTTCCGACATTGGGTTAGGGGCAATACTGTTGCAAGAGCAGGATGGTATCCCACTTCCGATAGCGTATGCCAGCAAAAAGATGTTGCCAGGGAACGCAATTATTCGGTAGTTGAGAAGGAGTGCCTGGCAGTCGTGTGGGGGGTCGAGAAGTTCCACCGTTATTTGTTTGGGGGGGAATTTATCCTAGAAACGGACCACCAACCGTTGGTTTACCTAAACAAAGCCAAGGTTGCAAATTCCCGACTAATGAGGTGGGCCTTGATACTGCAACCATTACCGAATGCGTATTGTTGCGATAAAAGGGCCGACAATCTGGGGGCAGACTACCTGAGCAGGATATCGGGGTAGATTCAGCTGTGCCAACGTGTCTCGCGATTATGCACGAAGTGTAAACACTTTTGTTTTAGGGGGGAGATATGTCGCGTGACACGTGTATTCTTGTACATTCTGGAATCCGTATAATTGTATATTTGTGATGTGTGGTACTGTGTTGTATTGTTGTGCGTATTATTGATTTCACATCCCTGTGATTCCACATACCTGTGGTTTCACATACCTGTGGTTTTTGCACACCTGTGGTTTGGCATGTACATTTGCCATGTGCAATGTGCGTGTAATAAGGGGGCTTATGCTGTATTGGTGGAGATACGTTTATGCGTGTCCATTTGCGGATTTAAATATAGTCTCATTTTATGAGCAATGTTTTACTGATGTCACGCCATATTTGCCGCAGACTATGCATGTGTGTGGTAGAGAACTCGTTGACTGCGTGTGCTGGTTTCGCTAGGGAAAAGATACCTTTTAGTATTACGGATGTCCACTGTCCGTGCCAGCCGAGTTTGTCCGCGTGTCAGTGTTTCACCATATAAGGGACCTTCTGATGGTGAAGCCAGTATACAGCGCAGACCATACCATGGTCTGCCCTGTTATGTATGCTACGGGTTAGTGTTTCATCATAGCCTGGTACTGGCCAACACGGATATATCAGATCCCATAATGGTGATGTTTTGTGTCGTGATATTTCCGTAAATGACCACGATATTTGAGTTTAGTATGTGCTACACTCTCATTTGAGTGTATAGCCGTAGGACCGTTATGGAGGGGTTTGGCGGGGCCAAGAAGCGACCTTCGCATTGTCGAGACCAGTCGAGTAGATTTCGGATTATGAGATCTGGGTCTATAGTGTGCAGATTTATGGTAGTGTGGGGTATACCATGTTGTATGGTATTTATTCCACGAGGGCTGTACACTGTTTGGTTGAATTTAAGGCGTGGGAACATATATTTATGCCAAATATAACCCACGGGTGACATGGCAAAAGCCATGGTTTTGTAGTATTTATGTGAGATGTCGTACGAGGGGTAGGCATATCCATTATTCCGTGCATGGTTTCACTGGTGCGTATATAAGCGATGTCTCGCTATGTGTTGGCGGGACACATATTTTCTGGTTACAGAAGACTAGTACTGTATTCACCAGTGACACGGAGGATTTTGGTATGTACCTAGAACATTTTATTTCAGCTGTGATTTGCCGTTGTTCGATTCCCGTTTTAGTCTGTTGTGCATCCTGTCTGTCTGTCTGTGCGTATTCGTCTAGTAATTGGAGATTCATTTCATTTTTGTAGCCTCTTGAGAACGCTCCAGCGAGCCACATTGGACGTTTTGGTCCACTCGTTTGAGGGCAGACCCAGTCAGTGCAGAGTATCGGGTCGTCCGAGTGTCCGTACGTCTGTCTGGCGCAGTGTGTGTAGCAGCTCCGGGTACAGGCCTGTATAGAGCAGTGTGTGATAGCTACCTCGCGTTCAGCAGACAGTCACAGCCATAGTTTAGTGAAGTGAAACGCCATACACACATATCATATCATTATACTACCACCGAGTTGAATGTCACCTGAGTGAAACTTTTCCCGGCGTCTTAGCCAACGTGATAATCGCCATTTTTGTATTTATATCGGAACTTTACATCCGGTCTATCCACTTCCGGTATTACAACCCATTGATTCACCATGGATACTTTACATCGGTCTACCACATCCGGGTTGCTACAGTCGAGTGATACCATAGGAACTTACATCTGGTCCACCATTTCCGGAGATAATACTACCTGTGGAACTTTACTTCCGAACCAGCTTCCGGAACATTATCGTTATTGACTATCATGTGATGTAACCACATCCGGCTTTGACTTTGACATTCATACTTTGGAAATATATTGCATAGGCAATACATATGTATACTTTGATAGTGTATGGTAATACTCCTATCATGGCATATCATGGCTAAAGGATTGTAGTAAGACTACATATATTGTTTATGGATTAATCCACTTGAAGTTGGATTATAGCCATATTGTTGACTAGACCTCATATTGCGGGTGAGGCAGACCTTGGGACCTTGATTACTCAGAGGTTACACTATCTATTGAGATACGCCAGCACTGGGGTAGCTCAGATGATTGTCATTTTGTCCTCCAATGTTCGTTATGCCATGTTATACTTGTATGTTATTTCACTTTGATTAGCGATCATCAAAGTACTTGTGCATTCATACTATTGTCCACTACGGGACCATTGAGATACCACATACCGAGTTTATTCGTCTATAGCTTTTAAGTTGCGTTAAAGTATAACAGTCGATTGGCTTACAACCTTGTAGTAATTGAATAGTATCATGCACAGTACAGTGATGTTCGCATATCAATGTATCATATATTCCTGTGTGTTCCCCATGTAATATAGTGTACATTATAAGTGATTAAGTGACTACGTGTACTTATCTACGCTGGCCTATCCCTTACACTTCAACTGCATTGTTACCACTTTTCGTTCGTCAGATCAAGCTATATTGGCCATAACGTCATAACAAATGAAGTATACTTGGTTCATATGATAATTGGGGGAGACAATTTGTCTCGATCATTCCTGACCTTGGTAATGACCTTGACAAAGTCCTCATTTAAAGAAATTGTTTTTATCTTCGTTCAAATTGTAATACTGCAGAAAAAGATTCATATGTTTACTTTATACATCATATTACAGGATCTTTAAATTAACACATTTATCTTAGGACAGATATCTTAAATGAAAACAAAAAATGAGAATCTCTATATATATATATTAGTCCTAATATCGTCTTTAAAAACGCACAGTTATCTTTGCGCAACATATCATAAATACACACAAAAATAGAGAATATATGTTAGTCATAATATAACTTATTTCGAAAAGCACAGTTATCTTTGTTCAAAATATCATAAATGCACAAAAATAGAGAATCTATGTTAGTAATAATATAACTTCTTTAAAAAGCACTGTTATCTTTGTGAAAACTATCATAAATGCACAAAAAATCGAGATACTCTTTTACTCATAATATAACTTCTCTAAAAAACCACAATTATCTTTGTGCAAAATATCATAAATGCACAAAAAAAGAGAATCTATTTTAGTCATAATATAACTTCTTTAAAAAGCACTGTTATCCTTGTGAAAACTATCATAAATGCACACAAAATCGAGATTTGTCTTTTACTCATAATATAATTTCTCTAAAAAAGCACAATTGTCCTTGTGTAAAATATCATGAATGCATCAGAAATCCATGATCTATGTCTAGTCTTTTATACATAATACAAGTTTTTATTTACATAAACATATGTATCATATAACTGGTCAATACACCATACTTAGTTATAATTTGTAAGGGGGGTCGGTATACGCTCCCATACTATAGTGACATGTGTAAACGTACCAGAATAAATATAACATTGATAAATGTTCCAGGAACGCCAAATCTACATAAACTCATATAATTTATGCTAGCTCTAAATATTTATTACTAGATCTAAATGTTTAATGCTAGCTCTAATTATTTAGCATTTGGAGCTAGCTTTAAATATGTAATGTTAGTTCTAATTATTGAGAGCTAGCATTAATTATTTCAAGTTGAGTTTATGTAGTTTTGGCGTCCCACACATTTGTCGTGGCGCGTCCCACACATCTGTCGTGGCGAAATCAGCGACACTCGTAACTATAACTGTATGGCAGACATTATATTACAAAATACAACACAATCAGCAAAATGTGTAACTGCCAATATTGACAGCTTGTGTAAGTAGTCATTTTACAGAACACACATTATTGGCAATATTCTATTAAACGACCCTAGAGTGTTTTTCTAGAACAGATGACGAAGGGAGAATTGTAATTTTGTGATTACGCAAAAGTTTGTCTTATCTCGAAAAAGCCAGAAAGCATATATAAATCGGCCACCGGCTGACATAATGTTCCTTACGGCATCGCATATGCGACAATTATATTTTATTTTCTGATTGTTTTTTATTTTCCATTTTTATCAACAAAAACATAGTTTGGCAGCACTTTAGAATATTTTCCAATTGAGAAAGAAGATAAAATATGAAACAACAGCAGACAAGTTTAGTTTCCCGCATTCTAAGGTTAATATTAAAATTACCAGAAGAAACTGGTTTCTCAAAATTATACAGATTATTTAAATCAAACGGTAAACTACTCACAATACATACTAATATTTTCTCATATATACGAGGTAATGCCTTTTTAACCCTTTCAACACTATAGACCTATGGTGGTTTTTACAAACAGTGTAGACCCAGATGAGCCGGCTCGTGACCTGCAGCTTTTGCAAGTAATTTTCATATTTTTTTAGAAAAAAAAAGAACCCCCTTCTTATAAATGGACTAGTCTGATAATCATTTTGTGACAATGTGATTGGTCGGAAAATTAACATATCATAGTCCATTCCAGTTACTTAGGGTTGTAAGGGGCCTGTCTTTTTTTGCCGGGGTATTGGCGTGGCGGAGGTTATGGTTTAGTGAAACATAAGAAAGAAATAAACAAAATCTGCTGTTAAAGATGCATGTGTAGCAGTAGTTGCGAACGGTAACTCTTGCAATTTACTCCCGTACCGTCCGCAACTAGTGTAGCATAAAATAAGTTCGTGAAAAATGTTGGTCTGTCCAAGGATGTTAAGCTAGAGTATACGTAGTATCTACAAGGTGCATGATCACGTGGTACTAACAACAACAACAAGTACCGAAACTTCCAGAATCCATCCAATTCAAAGTATGTATTCTTTTATATTGTCCTTATTACGTAACGGATTTTTATGAAATATGGTGCATCAAACGCGTCTTGTGAAACTGCATTTGATGGTATTTGCATTTTCGCCCAAACTTGTCGTTTTTGCAAATAATCGATTTCCGTGTCTGACACGGAAATCGATTCTTCGCAAAAACGACATAAGTCTGTGCCGAACTCCCTGGACCACCAAATACAGCTCATGAAGACGCGTTTGCTGCGCCATATTTCATAAAAATCCGTTGCATATTAAGGAACATATAAAATAATACTTACTTTGGAGTGGGTGACGTTGTTGTTGTTATAACCACGTGATCATGCACCTTGATCCATGTCTTTGTTCTGTTGTCACAGGGTGACTGGACAGGTGTAAACAGTTACACTAATTTTCGCCAAAAAAAGACAATCTATGGCGCCATCCTTCCAGAAAAGTCAGCGACTGGCTTTAAAGGTACATGCCCATATACGTGCGCTCAGTAGGCACAAACTGTCTCTTTTTAGGAATTAAATAAGTGTATAATTGTGTCACTATTCGACCAGTTCTAAAAATTGCGAGTGCCCGCTATACAGATATAATCATTTAGTAATATGACGATATTTTTTTAATTATTTATACGGATTAAATACGTCTCCTGAATAATATTTTTGACAGATTATAAAGTATTATCATTGCAAATCAAAATTAAATACAGAGAATAAATAATAAAGTCAGTTAACATTTTAAGGAAACACGGTTATCGTCCCTGCTATCAGTGTGGAAATTTACGTCTGATATAAAATGTATAATAATGCCAATTAATCAATACGTCGGGAAATGGCGAGTGAATGTGTATTTTGCCAGTAGCCGATTTCATCAAAATTGCAAAGTATACTTTTCTAGCAAAGTATACTTTGAGGGAGTAATCATTTATGTTTCCCCGAAATGAATTATTTCATACAGAATTAACTACTGCATATATTTGATGATTAAAAGTATGCAGAATTATTATACTGAATTTATTACACTATCACATCCAAAATGTAATAAATTCAGTATAATAAATTGATCATAAAATTGATCATAAAATTGAAAATTTCTCCCTCAAAGTATACTTTGCTAGAAAAGTATACTTTGCAATGTTGATGAAATAGGCTACTGAAAATGTCTCCGATGATAATATAAAGAACATTTCGTGCCTACTGAGTGGGTATCTACCTTTAACGACATATTATATGACAACAACAACAACAACAACAATTAAATACCAGCACTGGTAGACCGTTTTCCGTGTGCTGGTGAGTTACACAGGTAGGCCCGTGCAGGAGTAGTGTTGAGAACTGACACTTCGCGTTACATGCTTCTGCAGGATTGTCGCTTCTATTCGTGTTATCAAGTGTTGGACATTGCGGAGGTAGAGACAGCGAGCGTCTGCATCACCGATTTCCATTGACAAGCGTCAGAAAGCTCACACAGGTGTAAGAATCGGCCAA
Source organism: Conchocele bisecta (assembly GCA_029237695.1). NCBI lineage: Eukaryota > Metazoa > Mollusca > Bivalvia > Lucinida > Thyasiridae > Conchocele > Conchocele bisecta. The sequence continues at coordinate 32,218,153 of CM055270.1, forward strand.
ATAATCCAGGATCTGTAGCGACTGTCGTGTGTACAGTATAGTATGTATGCTCACTGATCACTGGGGTACATAGGTTAATATATAGGACATATGTGTATTCAATTCAGCACACTGTGAACAGACACTGCCAGTGTGTGGTACGTATTTATATAATATTCATATTGTCTGAGTTTTATATCTTTATAATAGATTGCTGCACAGGAAAATTGCCGTCTGCTGTTGATTTCTGTTTTGCCTGCTTTCTCAATAAAAACATGGTGACAGCAATTTAGACTAATTTCCAATGGAAATTAGTCTAAATTGGTGTCACCATGTTTTTATTGGAAATATAAAATAAACAGCAGTCTGAGCAGCTAGATGACAACATTTAATTTAGCAGTGTATAAGCCTATAGGGGTTACATGTATGTATCATAGTTACTGTCCCACGTTTTGCAGCCAACAAACTTTTGGCCATTAAACACATTAAATCTAAAAAATATTTAAAAGTAAGTACTTTTTCATCAATAACAAACAAGTCGCCCTGCCCCAAAAAAATTATTTGATGAAATTCCATCAAATATTGATTTTATTGCGAAAAAACGATTTTCCTATGGGAGTTTAACATGGAGAGTCAATTTCCAAAACTTTTCGTTTTTTTATCCTTTTCCAAATCTTTTCGTCCTGAAGGATAAAAAAAACGAAAAAAATTGGAATTCACTCCGAAAACTGGCGAGATAGCTTGAAAATGATGTAACTAAGAAAACAAGTTAGATTTTGAAAATCGGTCCACAAATAAAAAAAATAAAAAAAAGGAATTTTTAGCCCCCATGTTAAATTCCCATAGGAAAATCGTTTTTTCGCAATAAAATCAATATTTGATGGAATTTCATCAAATAATTTTTTTTGGGGAGGGTGACTTTTTTGTTATTGATAAAAAAGTACTTGCGTTTAAATATTTTTTAGATTTAATGTGTTTAATAGCCAAAAGTTTGTCGGCAGCAAAACGTGGAACAGACAGTAGTTGCAAACGGTAGCTCTTGCAATTGTCTCCCATTCTGTCCGTTACGAGTTACGATTCCACTCAATCAGATCTGATTCGCACTTTAGCAGTTAATTATGAAAGATTTTCTAAATTTTTTAACTGAAATGAGTGTTTAATTATGAAAATAACATATTCATGTAATTATGACATAAATTTACATATGTAGATGACCTGATAAAGTAAATTTAAGCTAAAATCAACAAGTGCCAGTCAGTGGCAGCCGAATTGAACATGTAAAAGTTCAGATGGGGTCCATTTTTAGCTTGACTATTCGAAGAATAAGTAGAGCTTATGTTGTCACCCAGGCGTCGGCGTCGGAGTCGGCGTCACCGTCACGCCTTGGTTAAGGTTTTTAGTCAACCTTCTATATGCAATACTACTGGCCCTACACCCACCATACTTGCACAACTTCATCTCCTAGTGATGTACATCAATAACCCCTGATCTATATTTGACCTTGACCTACATTTCCTCTTAAATTACTTACTTAATTCCCCTTGGTTAAGGTTTTTAGTCAACCTTGGTTAAGGTTTTTAGTCAAGCTTGTACATGGAATACTATTGTGCATACAGACACCATACTTGGACAACTTTTTCTCATAGGGATGTACATCAATAACCCCTGATCTATATTTGACCTTGACCTACATTTCCTCTTGAATTACTTAGTTAATTCTCCTTGGTTAAGGTTTTTAGTCAACCTTGGTTAAGGTTTTTAGTCAAGCTTGTACATGGAATACTAGTGTGCATACATACACCATACTTGGACAACCTTTTCTCATAGGGATGTACATCAATAACCCCTGATCTATATTTGACATTGACCTACATTTCCTCTTCAATTACTTAGTTAATTCCCCTTGTTTAAGGTTTTTAGTCTAGCTTGTATATGGAATATTCCTGGCCCTACACCCACCATACTTGGACAACTTCATCTCCTAGTGATGTACATCAACAACCACTGACCTATATTTGACCTTGACCTACATTTAACTTTGAATTACTTAGTTAATTCCCCTTGGTTAAGGTTTTTAGTCAAGCTTGTACATGGAATACTAGTGTGCATACAGACACCATACTTGGACAACCTTTTCTCATAGGGATGTACACCAATAACCCCTGATCTATATTTGACATTGACCTACATTTACTCTTCAATTACTTAGTTAATTCCCCTTGTTTAAGGTTTTTAGTCTAGCTTGTGTATGGAATATTCCTGGCCCTACACCCACCATACTTGGACAACTTCATCTCCTAGTGATGTACATCAACAACCACTGACCTATATTTGACCTTGACCTACATTTAACTTTTAATTACTTAGTTAATTCCCCTTGGTTAAGGTTTTTAGTCAAGCTTGTACATGGAATACTATTGTGCATACTAACACCATACTTGGACAACCTTTTCTCATAGCGATGTACATCAATAACCCCTAATCTATATTTGACCTTAACCTACATTTCCTCTTGAATTACTTTTCTCCTTGGTTAAGGTTTTTAGTCAAGCTTGTAGATGCAATACTCCTGGCCCTACACCAACCATACTTGGACAACTTCATCTCCTAGTGATGTACATCAATAATCCCTGATCTATATTTGACCTTGACCTACTTTTATCCTTGGATTACTTTCTTATTTCCCTGTGGTTAAGGTTTTTAGTCAAGCTTGTATATGGAATATTCCTGGGCCTACAGCAACCATACTTGGAAAACTTCATCTCCTAGTGATGTACATCAATAACCCCTGACCTATATCTGACATTGACCTACATTTAACCTTGAATTACTTACTTAATTTCCCTTCGTTAAGGTTTTTAGTCAACCTTGGTTAAGGTTTTTATGCAGGCCGCGGCCACATTGACCTACATTTAACCTTGAATTACTTACTTAATTTCCCTTGGTTAAGGTTTTTAGTCAACCTTGGTTAAGGTTTTTATGCAGGCCGCGGACACCTTGTTTGTCAAGCTATGTGTACATCGACAACCCTCGTAGTCGAGCTATGCTGTTCTCCTACAGCTCTTGTCTGTAAATGCAAACAAATAATTTTCTAAACCTTCTACTGGTAGGCGACCCATTTCCAGCCAAAAATCACGTTTTTTTTCGCAATAATTTTAAACGTTTACATATGACCGTGATTTTTCTCCCATTAACAAATACGTCGGCTCGCCTTACATAGAATAACATAAAATTCATTAGCATATTGGGAGGTAACTGCTGACAATGGGGCCCGAAAATGGGTAATTAAAAGGCCAATTAAAATACAGGAGGAGACCCATTTTTCCGGACACTATATATTATGTACATTGTTAATACATTGTCTACAGTACATTGCTGATACATGGATACATATCATCAGTGCTGCTCATAGTACATTGTTAGTGCATTGATGGCATCACTGCCCTCCCAAGTCAAACTGCAGTATCTGTTAAACTGCAGAATCTGCACTATGATGCTATGCTGACCCTGTGCAATCATCCTCAGGTGGGGATGATTGCACAGGGTCAGCATAGCATCATAGTGCAGATACTGCAGTTTAACATATACTGCAGTTTGACTTGGGATGATTGCACAGGGTCAGCATAGCATCATAGTGCAGATTCTGCAGTTTAACAGACACTGCAGTTTGACTTGGGAGGGCAGATCAGTACTGCATTAGTTTGTTGTTGATACACTATTCATAGTACATTGTTAATGCATTGCTGGCATCAGTACGGCATTAGTTTTTTGTTGATACACTATTCATAGTATATTGTTAATGCATTGGTGGCATCAGTACTGCATTAGTTTGTTGTTGATACACTATTCATAGTACATTGTTAATGCATTGCTGGCATCAGTACGGCATTAGTTTGTTGTTGATACAGTATTCATAGTACATTGTTAGTGCATTGCTGGCATCAGTACGGCATTAGTTTGTTGTTGATACACTGTTCATAGTACATTGTTAGTGCATTGCTGGCATCAGTACTGCATTAGTTTCTTGTTGATACAGTATTCATAGTACATTGTTAGTGTATTGCTGGCATCAGTACTGCATTAGTTTCTTGTTGATACAGTATTTATAGTACATTGTTAGTGCATTGCTGGCATCAGTACGGCATTAGTTTGTTGTTGATACACTATTCATAGTACAGTGCATTGCTGGCATCAGTACGGCATTAGTTTGTTGTTGATACAGTATTCATAGTACATTGTTAGTGCATTTATGGCATCAGTACGGCATTAGTTTGTTGTTGATACACTATTCATAGTACATTGTTAGTGCATTGCTGGTATCAGTACAGCATTAGTTTGTTGTTGATACACTGTTCATAGTACATTGTTAGTGCATTGATGGCATCAGTACGGCATTAGTTTGTTGTTGATACAGTATTCATAGTACATTGTTAGTGTATTGCTGGCATCAGTACTGCATTAGTTTCTTGTTGATACAGTATTCATAGTACATTGTTAGTGCATTGCTGGCATCAGTACTGCATTAGTTTCTTGTTGATACAGTATTCATAGTACATTGTTAGTGTATTGCTGGCATCATTACTGCATTAGTTTCTTGTTGATACAGTATTCATAGTACATTGTTAGTGCATTGCTGGCATCAGTACGGCATTAGTTTGTTGTTGATACAGTATTCATAGTACAGTGCATTGCTGGCATCAGTACGGCATTAGTTTGTTGTTGATACAGTATTCATAGTACATTGTTAGTGCATTGCTGGCATCAGTACGGCATTAGTTTGTTGTTGATACACTGTTCATAGTACATTGTTATTGCATTGCTGGCATCAGTACGGCATTAGTTTGTTGTTGATACAGTATTCATAGTACATTGTTAGTGCATTGCTGGCATCAGTACGGCATTAGTTTGTTGTTGATACACTGTTCATAGTACATTGTTATTGCATTGCTGGCATCAGTACGGCATTAGTTTGTTGTTGATACAGTATTCATAGTACATTGTTAGTGCATTGCTGGCATCAGTACGGCATTAGTTTGTTGTTGATACAGTAGTCATAGTACATTGTTAGTGCATTGCTGGCATCAGTACGGCATTAGTTTGTTGTTGATACACTATTCATAGTACATTGTTAGTGCATTGCTGGCATCAGTACGGCATTAGTTTGTTGTTGATACAGTATTCATAGTACATTGTTAGTGCATTGCTGGCATCAGTACGGCATTAGTTTGTTGTTGATACAGTATTCATAGTACATTGTTAGTGCATTGCTGGCATCAGTACGGCATTAGCTTGTTGTTGATACAGTTTATATACAATTTTTTAGCATTGCTGGCATCATACGGCATTATTTAGTTGATACACATCAGTACATTGTTATGCAATTGGCTTGGCATTCAGTACTGGCATAGGGTTAGTTTTTGTTGATACAGTTTCATAGACATTATTAGTGCATTGCGGCATCAGTACGGCATTAGTTTTGTTGATACAGTATTCATATACATTGTTAGTGCATTGCTGGCATCAGTACGGCATTTTTTTTGTTGATACAGTATCATAGTACATTGTTATGCATTGCTGGCATCAGTACGGCATTAGTTTTTGTTGATACATATTCATAGTACATTGTTAGTGCATTGCTGGCTGCATCAGTTACAGGTATACGGCATTAGTACTGTAGTGCATTGCTGCATACCTAGTCAGCTAGTACATTGTTATGCATTGCTGGCATCAGTACGCATTGTTGTTTGTTGACAGTATTCATAGTACATTGTTTAGTGCATTGCTGGCATCAGTACGGCATTAGTGTTTTGTTGATACAGTAAATTCATACATTAAATTATGTGCATTGCTGCATCAGTACGGCATAGTTTGTTGTGATACATATTCATAGTACATGTAGCATTGCTGGCATCAGTACTGGCATTAGTTTTGTTGTTGATACACTATCATAGTACATTGTTATGCATTGCTGCATCATGGACGTCATTAGTTTGTTGTTGATACAGTATTCATAGAGTACATTGTTAGTGCATTGCTGGCATCATTACGCATATTTTCTTGTTGATACAGTATTCATAGTACATTGTTAGTGCATGCTGGCATCAGTAGGCATTAGTTTGTTTGTGATACAGTATTTCAAATACATTGTTATGCATTGCTACAATCAGTACGCATAGTTCTTGTTGATACATATTCAGACATTGTTATGCATTGCTGCATCAGTACGCATTAGTTTTTGTGATACAGAGTCAGTAGGATTGTTTAGTGCATTGCTGGCATCAGAACGGCATTAGTTTTTGTTGATACAGTATTTCATAGTACATTGTTAGGCTTGCTGCATCAGAACGGCATTAGTTTTTTGTTATACAGTATTCAAAGTACATTGTTAGTGCATTGCGGCATCAGTACGGCATTAGTTTGTTGTTGTACATTTCATAGTACCTTGTTATTGCCTTGCGGCAATCAGTAACGGCAATTAAGTTTGTTGGTTGAATACGTTATTCATAGTACAATTGTTAGTGCATTGCTGGCATCAATAACGGGCATTAGTTTGTTGTTGATACAACTGTTCATAGTAACTTTGTTTATTGCATTGCTGGCATCAATACGGCATTAGTTTGTTGTTGATACAGTTATTAAGAACATTGTTATTGCATTGCTGGCATCAGTACGGCATTAGTTTGTTGTTGATACAGTAATTCATATTACATTGTTAGTGGCAATTGCTGCATCAGTAACGGCATTAGTTTTGTTTTGATACAGTATTCAAGTACATTGTTAGTGCAATTGCTGGCATCAGTACGGCATTTAGTTTTTTTGATACAAAATTCATAGTACCATTGTTTATTGCCATTGCTGGCTCAATTACGGCATTTAGTTTTTTTTGATACGTATTCATATAACATTTGTTAGTGCATTGCTTGGCATCAGGTAACGGCATTTTTTTATTTTTTGTTTTGAATTTAGAATTCATAGTACATTAGTTGCATTTCTGGCACAGTACGGCATTATTCTTTGTTGATACAGTATTCATATACAAATTGTTAGTGCATTGCGGCATCGTAACGGCATTAGGTTTCTTGTTGATACAGTATTCTTAGTAAACATTGTTAAGTTGCATTGCTGCATTTCAGTTACGGCATTAGTTTTTTGTGATACATATTCATAGTACATTGTTATGCATTGCTGGCATCATTACGGCATTAGTTTGTTGTTGATACAGTATTCATAGTACATTGTTAGTGCATTGCTGCATCAGTACGCATTAGTTTTGTTTGTTGATTACAGTATTCATATACATTGTTAGTGCATTGTGGCTGTACGGCATCAGGGTTGTTGTGATTCGTATCATTAGTTTTTTGTTGATACAGTTTCATAAACATTGTTAGTGCATTGCTGGCAATCAGTACGGCATTAGATTTTTTTTTTTGTAACCGGCAGTTAGTTTGTTGGTTCATACCAGTATTCATTAGTTAGTTACATTTGTAGGCATTGCTGGCATCAGTACGGCATTAGTTTGTTCATGTTGATACAGTGGGAGTTCATAGTACATTGTTAGTGCATTGCTGGCATCAGTACGGCATTAATTTGTTGTTGATACAGTATTCATAGTACATTTGTTAGTGCATTGCTGGCATCAGTACGGCAATCATTAGGAGTTTTTTGTTGTTGATACAGTATTCATCCAGTACATTGTTAGTGCATTGCTGGCATCAGTACGGCATTAGTTTGTTGTTGTTACAGTATTCATAGTACATTAGTTAGAGTGCATTGCTGGCATCAGTACGGCATTAGTTTGTTTGTTGAAACAGTAGTCATAGGTACATTGTTAGTTTTGCATTGCTGCATCAGTACGGCAATTAGTTTTGTTTGTTGATACATATTCCATATAGTACATTGTTGCAGTGCATTGTGGCATCAGTCGGCATTAGTTTGTTTGTTGATACAGTATTCATAGTACATTGTTGAGTGCATTGCTTGGCATCAGTACGGCATTAGTTTTGTTGTTTGTTACAAAGAATATTCATAGTATCATTGTTAGTGCATTGCTGGCATCAGTACGGCATTAGTTTGTTTGATTGATACACTGTTCATAGTTACATTGTTAGTGCATTGCTGGCATCATACGCAATTATTTTCTTGTTGATACAGTATTCATTAGTTTAACAATTGTTAGTTGCATTGCTGGCATCAGTACGGCAATTAAGTTTGTTTTGTAAACAGTAATTCATAGTACATTGTTAGTGCATTGCTGGCATCAGTACTGCATTATTTTGTTTCTTGTTGATACACGTATTCATAGTACAGTTGAAATTAGTGCATTGCTGGCAATCAGTAACGGCAATTAGTTTGTTTGTTGATACATAATTCATTAGTACCATTGTTAGTGCATTGCTGGCATCAGTACGGGGCCATTAGTTTGTTGTTGATACACTATTCCAATACATTGTTAGTGGCATTAGCTGGTTCATCAGTACGGCATTAGTTATGTTGATTACAGTATTCATATACATTGTTATGCATTGCTGGCATCATAAGGCATTATTTGTTGTTTATACACTGTTCATAGTACATTGTTAATGCATTGCTGGCATCATTACTGCATAGTTTCTTGTGATACCGTATTTCAAGTAACATTGTTAGTGCATTGCTTGGCATCATACGCATTAGTTTGTTTTGATACAGTAGTCAAATAGTCATTGTTAGTGCATTGCTGGCATCAACGGCATTAGTTTGTTGTTGATACACATTCATAGGTAACATTTTTGTTAGTGCATTGCTTGGCATCAGTATATACGGCATTAGTATGATTGTTGTTACACTAGTTCATAGTACATTGTTAGTGCATTGCGCAATCAGTACGGCATTATTTTGTTGTTAATACAGTATTCATAGACATTGTTAGTGCATTTGCGGCATCAGTTACGGCATAGTTTCTTGTTGATACAGTATTCATAGTGTACCATTTGCTTAGTGCATTGCTGGCTATCAGTATATATGGCATTAGTACATTGTTAGTGCATTGCTGGCATCAGTACAGGCATTAGTTTGTTGTTGAATACAGTAGTCATAGTACATTTGTTTAGTGCATGCTGGCATCAGGGTATTGCATTAGTTTGTTGTTGATACAGTATACTAGAACACTTGTTAGTGCATTGCTGGCATCGTATATACGTGCATTAGTTATCTTGTTGGATACAGTAGTTTCATCAGTACATGTTCGTGCATTGCTGGCATCAGTACGGCATTAGTTTGTTGTTGATACAGTATTCATAGTACATTGTTAGTGCATTGCTGCATCAGTACTTGCATAGTTTTCTGTTGATACAGTATTTTCATAGTACATTGTTTAGTGCATTTGGCTGCATCATATAATACTGCATTTTTTTAGTTAAAAAATTAAAAAATTTTCTTGTTGATACACTAGTCATAAGTACATGTTATAGTGCATTGCTGCATCATAACGGCATTAAGTTTTGTTGTTGATTAACCACTATTCATAGTAACATTAGTGCATTGCTGGCATTCAGTACAGCATTAGTTTGTTGTGGATTAACAGTATTCATACATTGTAGTGCATTGCTGGCATCAGTACGGCATTAGTTTGTTGATGATACACTGTTCATAGTACATTGTTAGTGCATTCGGCATCAGTACTGCATTATTTCTTGTTCATACAGTATTTATAGTACATTGTTAGTGCATTGCTGAATCAGAACTGCATTAGTTTCTTGTTGAAACAGTACTTCATAGTACATTGTTGTGCATTGCCTGCATCAGTACTGCATTAGTTTCTTGTTGATACAGTATTCATAGTAACAATGTTAGTGCATTGCTGGCATCAGTACGGCATTAGTTTGTGTTGAAACACTTTTCATAGAACTAATGTTAGTGCATTGCTGGCATCAGTACTGCAATTATTTGTTGTTTGATACAGTATTCATAGTACATTGTTAGTGCATTGCTGGCATCAGTACGGCATTAGTTTGTTGTTGATACAGTATTCATAGTACATTGTTAGTGCATTGCTGCATCAGATACGGCAATTAGATTTTGTTTGATGATACAGTATCATAGTACATTGTTAGTGCATTGCTGCATCAGTACGGCATTAGTTTGTTGTTGATACAGTATTCATAGTACATTGTTAGTGCATTGCTGGCATCAGTACATCATTAGTTCTTTATTAACAGTGCATTGCTAGTATATTGATATCAGCTGTTCTTTATTAGTTCATTGTTGATAGTACTATCAACATTGATAGTACAGCGATAGCTCATTTGCATGTGATTTGTTATAGCATTGTACAGCATTGGTACATTGTTGTAGTTCATTGTTGGCCCTTTTTTTTTGTCTGGGTAGGAGTTTCCACGTCATTTACTTTTTGTTAAGCTAAAACTGCAAAATTACAGTGAAAGTAATTAATACTGTATGGTATTGATCAAATGATAGCAATTATTGCATGTATTACTTCGAAGATACTGTTAATTCCTTTATTCTGTACGCTTTGCCTCTTTCCAAAACAAGCGCCCAAATTCCGCGTCATACAGGTGTCAACATAAGTTGGCAGGTATGAAAACAGTTCAATTTAATAGTTTTACTAATTTTTCTCGGAAATCTTCACACCTGACAACTGGAAATGACCACCTTAATGACCAGGAACAAAAACAAAAATCTCGTATGAAAGTGCAGAATTAAGCGTTTACGAGGGTGTCCGTGAAAATGGGTACGGACGAAAAATGGGTCACCTACCAGTACAATGTTAAATTCTTTTCAGAATAATTGGTTTGTATTACTTTTATAATACTAATATTTTTTCAAATGGAAAATATCTCAAATATGCCAATTAACTACTAAAGTGCGAATCAGATCTGATTCGCTATTCTGCAGAGAATCCTATGAGTGGAATCGTAACTACCTACGGACGGTACAGGAGTAGATTGCAAAAGAAACCTTCGCAACTACTGTCTGTTTCACGTTTTGCTGCCAGCAAACTTTTGGCCATTAAACACATTAAACCTTAAACAGATTTAAATGCAAGTAGTTTTTCATCAATAAGTCACCCTCCCTAAAAAAATTGTTTGCAGAAATTCCATCAAATATTGATTTTATTGCGAAAAAACGATTTTCCCATGTTAAATTCCCATATGAAAATCGTTTTTTCGCTATAAAATCAATATTTTTGGAATTTCATCAAACAAAATTTTTTGGGGATGGTGACTTTTTTGTTATTGGTGAAAAAGTACTAACATTTAATTATTTTTTAGATTTAATGTCTTTAATAGCCAAAAGTTTGTGACACCATATTGTAGTCAAATAAATACGACTCTACAGAGCATGAAAATTGTTAAAATTTTCACTCGTCCTTACATCGACAGAGATGGCAAAAATAAGAAATTTACATTAGAAAATTCATAATTTCTACTCGTCCTGCATGCAATCCCACTCGTCAGGGCGAGCGGACGAGTGGAATTTTCATGCCCTGCTCTACGTACGATCTTACTTCGCGCAGAAGGAGCGACGCAGTAAGCAGAATACCTTGCTCTAGTGACGCCAGACCAGCATACCGTTCCGTCTTTCCTTTCAGTGCTGAAAGTTTGTTATTGTAATTTCTGTGGTGATTGTACAGTGCACCAGTGAGGTGTCTGTTTAAGGGACTCAGACAAAATTGATAATTAAAATGTCTCCCATTATTATACCCCGGGGGGCCGTTTCACTATATAAACTTCCTACGACTAAAATGTTCGTAAGTGCAAATTTAGGATAGTCTGTATTGTATTTACATTCATTGAATAATAACTTACTTACTCGATAAATGTAAATCCATCAATTGAAATTTCCAGACGATCCTAAATTTGCACTTACGACAATCTTAGTCGTGCGAGGTTTCGTGAAACGGGCCCCAGGTATATAAAGTATGTTGAGGGGTATACAGTTTTTGTCTGTCCGTTTGTCCGTCTGTAATATTTGTGCTTCGGGTACCCATTATCTCCACAACCGTACGTCAGATTGACTTAAATTGTGGTGGATGTTATCGCTTCCAAATGGCTTTTCTTTGGTGGCAAATGAACAGGATATCTTCCCTAATACCTGTTGTGACCATCGCGTGTCTGGATCACTGTATTGACATCACATAGAATTGACGTAAGTCTCGATAAGGGCGTTTGGAAGACCATTCTATTATCTGACAAGAGCATTGGAGAATTGATCGACGTTATGAAGCGTATATCGCTCTCGCATGCGTCTCCCGAGCTCATCCCAGATGTGTTCGATGGGATTCAGGTCGGGAGATTCAGCTGGCCACGACAATGCTGTTAGCAAATTGGTTGTGAGTTAATATAGCGGTATGCGGACAGGCATTATCCTGTTGCAAGATTCCCGGCCCATATCGTCTGAGGAAAGGTATGGCTTCGGCTGTAAGGATCTTGTTAGTGTATTGAGCAGCATTCAAATTGCCACGAATAATTATCAATCGCGTCTTGTGACCCCCCATTATCCCTCCCCAAACCATCACCCCACAGCCACAACCTGCAAACCCGTCCCTTTCCATTATGCATAGCATTCACCCTTACGGCAGTACACTCGCTGTTGGCCGACGGCGTGACTTCAAAATTGAAACGAGACTCATCACTAAAGAGTATGGCGTTCCACATCAATGTCAATGATGGCGACGTCTCGTCCATTGAAGTCTAGCGTGCCGATGACGATGGGTAATAATACTGCCCGTGTACGGCATGTGTGCCCTTACTGGGAATGCCAGATGGTGCAAACTATTCCGTATTGTTTGTCCAGAAACATGGTACCGACGTGCCGTGACTGTTGCAGGTAAAAACCTCAGACATAAATGCGTCAAACGGGTCTGGCACGATCATCACATAGCATCGTTGCACAGGGTCGCTCTGTCCTGGGACAATCACGTCCCCTTGAATCAAGGCAAAAATGGTTTGCACGGTGCAACCAAACAAGTGGCTGATGGCGACAGGAGTAGTGCCAGCGTGTAACATACCAATTGTCTGAATTTGATGCTCTTCAGATAATCACGACATGTTTTCAAAATGAAATCTGTTATGTTTTCGACTTTTTTTCTGAATGCTCTGTCTGCTCAGGTATTCAAAATTTAACTGGCCAGTTACCTGTCACGAGCACGTGCAAATTGCTGAAAATAGATTTTTACCCAGTTAACCGAAACACGTCCCGTGAGAAATATCTGAGACTAACCAGTAGCCTATTACACCAAAATTGCAAAGTATACTTATCCAGCAAAGTATACTTTGAGGGAGTAATCATTTATTTTTCCAGAAATTCATTATTTCATATAGAGCTAATGACTGCATATATTTGATGATTAAAAGTATACAGAATTATTATACTGAATTTATTACATTATCACAGCCAAAATGTCTGTGATAATGTAATAAATTCAGTATAATAAAAATTAATAAATTTATCCTTAAATCGAAAATTTTGATGAAATCGGCTACTGGTAGCTGCACTCTGGAGTCTAGACCTACAATCTGACCCATATATCAAGTTCATACGCGTAATAGAACAAAGTTGTAACCAATTAACTGGAGTATAGTTTCTTTTTTTGCTCAGTGTAGCTATCTATGTTGTGTAGTCTTGTTAATGAGAGTTGACCTGAAATCTTTACTACTCCGGAATTTGAACTGATAAACAAGTGTGCTAGCCCATGCTGGGACACTCTGAATACACTGTTAGATGTCACTATGAACATTTTCAAACGTTTCTGTTTTCCTTATTTGCCAATGAATTTATATGTTGTGAACACCGTTTGAGACAGTTCAAACGGTGTTCACAACATATCCATCTTGTTGACAAGCATGGTCCTAGAACCTTTTCTTGCGCATCTAAAAGTTTTTGTCTCACTCACGATAGATAGGAAAGTGAGACACAGCGGTCTCAATTCCAGCATCGTCGGTGTTGTCAACAATTTGGGACTTAAATTTTTGACGTAGCCAAATTTTGCATATCTCTTGATCCATTAGTCGGATCTTACCAAACTTCATAAATAGCTTCCTCACATTGATAGCTATCCATCCAGTGTCATTTGGGTCACATTGACCTTCACCTTGGTGACCTTAACCTTTGTGGGATGTACATTTTGACATAGTCCTAATTTCGCATGTCTCTTGATCCATCATCACATTGATATATATCCATCCAGTGTCATTCGGGTAACCTTAACCTTCACCTTGGTGACTTTAACCTTTGTGTCAATTATTTTGGACGTACATCCAAATGTTGAATACCTCCTGATTTGTTAGTTAGATCCTTACCAAACTTCATCAATATCTTCCTCACATCAATGGATATCTATCCAGTTTCATTCAGGTGACCTTGACCTTCACCTTGGTGACCTTAACCTTTGTGTCACTAATTTTGGACATACATCCAAATGTTAATACCTATTGATCCGTTAGTCGGATCCTTACTAAACTTGATCAATAGCTTCCTCACATTGATAGCTATCCACCCAGTGTCATTTGGGTGCCGTGACCATGGTGACCTTGACAATGGTGTCAACAATTTTGGACGTACGTCCAAATGTTGAATATCTCCTGATCCATTAGTCGAATCCTTACAAAACTTCATCAATAGCTCTGTCACATTGATGGCTATCGTCAGAGTATCATTCAGGTCAAAATGACCATGGTGACCTTGGTGTCAAAGATTTTGGATGTATGTCCAAATGTTGAATATTTTCTGATACGTTTATCGGATCATTCCCAAACTGCACCAATAGCTTCCTCACTTTTATGGCTACCCACCCAGTGTCATTTGTGTGACCTTGACCTTGGTGACCGTGACCCTCGTATTAATAATTTTGGACTTCCACATATTGTGACCTTGACCTCTGTGGTGATCGTCTCATTTAGTGGGTGAGCCACTCTCTGGCAACCTTGTTATAATTGACTTGTGATTGTATGAGCATACGTTATGACTAGGATCTACACTGGCCATAGATTCCCGTAGGTATCTTTTGTCAACTGGTGGAGACAAGTTCATAGTCTAACAGCAGGGTATTGGATTTCAATACCAGTAAGAATGGATTGTGGACTAGGGGTTAGAACACCTGACTTCCAATCCGGTGGTTGTGGGTTCAAACCTCGCCTTAGGCATCAAAAATACTTTCATAGTATTTCCATCCCAGGGTCTGTCGGATGAGACTTTAAACTGTGATCCAGTCTCTATATGACCCTAGCTGTTGGTGGGATGTTAAACCCATTCACTTTCATTTTTTTAGCTCGACTATTCGAAGAATAAGTAGAGCTTATGTTGTCACCCCGGTGTCGGCGTCGACGTCGACGTCGCGTCGGCGTCAATTGGAATACTACTAACGTCAGCCTTATTTTTATGCGGAATACTACTGGCCCTACACCCACCATACTTGGACAACTTCATCTCCTAGTGATGTACATCAATAACCCCTGATCTATATTTGACCTTGACCTACATTTCCTCTTGAATTACTTGGTTAATTCCCCTTGGTTAAGGTTTTTAGTCAACCTTGGTTAAGGTTTTTAGTCAAGCTTGTATATGCAATATTATTGGCCCTACACCCACCATACTTGTAAAACTTCATCTCCTAGTGATGTACATCAACAACCCCTGATCTATATTTGACCTTGACCTACATTTCCTCTTGAATTACTTACTTAATTCCCCTTGGTTAACGTTTTTAGTCAAGCTTGTAGATGGAATACTCCTGGCCCTACACAACCATACTTGGACAACTTCATCTCCTAGTGATGTACATCAACAACCCCTGACCTATGTTTGACCTTGACCTACATTTAACCTTGAATTACTTAGTTAATTCCCCTTGGTTAAGGTTTTTACTCGACCTTGATTAAGCTTTTTACTCAAGCTTGTACATGGAATACTATTGTGCATACAGACACCATACTTGGACAACCTTTTGTCATAGTGATGTACATCAATAACCCCTGATCTATATTTGACCTTGACCTACATT
The DNA here is from genome assembly GCA_029237695.1 of Conchocele bisecta. NCBI lineage: Eukaryota > Metazoa > Mollusca > Bivalvia > Lucinida > Thyasiridae > Conchocele > Conchocele bisecta. Next base: position 32,234,129 of record CM055270.1, read on the forward strand.
TCCTCTTGAATTACTTACTTAATCTCTTTGGTTAAGGTTTTTAGTCAAGCTTGTAGATGGAATACTCATGGCCCTACACCAACCATACTTGGACAACTTCATCTCCTAGTGATGTACATCAACAACCCCTGACCTATATTTGACCTTGACCTACATTTAACCTTAAATTACTTACTTAGTTCCCCTTGGTTAAGGTTTTTGTCGCGCCCGCTTGCTGAAAGCGCGATATAGTCGGCACTTTGGCGTACGTACATACGTACGTACGTATGTTCGTACGTACGTACGTGTGTCCGGTTAAAGTTTTTGGTTAAGTTGTTTGATTAAGTTTTTTGGTTAAAGTTTTTGGTTACCTATATTTCGTTATACTTCATATGCGTGTTTATCATCATCTATGTTTTCATTCTACCCCCCTCCCGTGCGGCCCCTGTGTCCAATGTCAAGGTCAAATTACTTTGAAGTTTTTGGTTAAGTTTTTTTGTTTAAAGTTTTTGGTTAAGTTTTTTGGTTAAAGTTTTTCGTTATACTATATCTCTGCAACTGCTTTGCCCATTACCTTGAAAACTTCACATGGGTGTTTATCATCATCTATATTTTCATTCTACCCCCCTCCCGTGCGGCCCCTGTGCCCAATGTCAAGGTCAAATTACTTTGAAGTTTTTGGTTAAGTTTTTTGGTTAAAAGTTTTTGGTTAATTTTTTTCGTTATACTATATCTCTGCAACTGCTTTGCCCATTACCTTGAAACTTCACATGGGTGTTTATCATCATCTATATTTTCATTCTACCCCCTTCCCGTGCGGCCCCTGTGCCCAATGTCAAGGTCAAATTACTTTGAAGTTTTTGGTTAAAGTTTTTTGGTTAAAGTTTTTGCTTAAATTTTTTGGTTAAAGTTTTTCGTTATACTATATCTTTTTTTTAGTGTCCATGCCTCGCCACAAGGCACACATGCAGGCCGCGGCCATCTAGTTACTCAACCTTGGTTAAGGTTTTTAGTCAAGCTTGTAGATGGAATACTATTGTGCATACAGACACCATACTTGGATAACTTTTTCTCATAGGGATGTACATCAATAACCCCTGACCTTTATTTTACCTTCACCTACATTTAACCTTCAATTACTTGGTTAATGTTTATAGTCAAGCTTGTATATGGAATACTTCTGGGCCTACATCAACCATACTTGGACAACTTCATCTCCTAATGATGTACATCAATAATCCCTGACCTATATTTGACCTTGACCTACTTTTGTCCTTGGATTACTTAATTATCTCCCCTTGGTTACGGTTTTTTGTCAAGCTTGTATATGGAATACTCCTGGACCTACAGCAACCATAATTGGAAAACTTTATCTCCTAGTGACGTACATCAATAATCCCTTGGTTAATGTTTTTAGTCAACCTTAGTTAAGGTTTTTATGCAGGCCGCAGCCACCTTCTTTGTCAAGCTATGTGTACATCGACAACCCTCGTAGTCGAGCTATGCTGTTCTCCTACAGCTCTTGTTTCAATACCAGTAGCCGATTTCGCCAACATTGCAAAGTATACTTATCTAGCAAAGTATACTTTGAGGGAGTAATCATTTATTTTTCCCAAAATGCATTATTTCATATAGAACTAACAACTGCATATATTTGATGATTAAACGTATGCAGAATTATTATACTGAATTTATTTCATTATCACAGCCAAAATGGCTGTGATAATGTAATAAATTCAGTATAATAAAAATTAATACCGGTAAATTTATCCTAAAATTGAAAATTTCTCCCTCAAAGTATACTTTGCAAGAAAAGTATACTTTGCAATGTTGGTGAAATACGCTCCAGACGTCTTTGGGTTCAATCATCTTCTTCGGCTGAAATATACTTAAATAGTATTTTCATTTCACTAGTCTTTGTAATGAGACTATATATGAGCCGCGCCATGCGAAAACAAATCAAGAAATCAACCATCAAACAATTAAGATCAAAGTGACCATAAAATATAGACAAACATTCCCTGATTTTGATCTATACTGAATTTTGTCCTATCTGGGTTTTTATATGGGGGAGGGGGGGGGTCCTACCTTGAATCTGAATGGGGGGGGGGGGGGGGTTATATCCGGGGGATTATGTCATACCTGTAATTTTTGATTGGGGGGGGGGGGGATTTTGCACAAAAAGGCGATAATTGTATAATATGGCAAATGAATTGTTACTGTATAGCTCATGGTATGGGAGAGAAATATGACTATTTCAAATGGTCACAAAATTGAATGAGTTACTGGTGGTGGGGGGGGGGGGGGGGTGGGGGGGGGGTTTAAGATCTCATAGCCATCATACCCACGGTGAAGATATATTATATAATGAGTACAATTCCCCACTAGTGCACACTCAGTCAATTGAAAGTTGTGCTATGTCAATGGATATGTACAATTAGATGGGGGGGGGGGGTGAAAATCTCATGGCCATGATATCTTCACCCGCGGGTGAAAATATCATGGTCCATGAATTTTCACACCCCCCACCCCCCCCCCTGCAACTCTTTCAATTTTGTCACCACCATATATAAAATAGTCATATGACTCTCACATACCATAAGATAGAAGCAACACAGCAACAACAACATTTGACAAAAATATTGGGGGCGGGTGAAAATCTCATAGGGGGGGTGAGAATCTTAATGACAAAATATTCAGTTTTTACTTGTTCGCGTATTCTGAATTGTACATCTTTTAAAAGCCATATGCCGCAAAAATTATCAACGTATCCCAATTATTTTTCATTTTAGAAGTATATACGCGTGGTAAAAACATATATGACGTTTTTGATCAATGATGTCGAAATTACGACGTTTTAATCAACGGCGTATACAAGGGGTGTTGATAAAATACCCGGACATGTCCTATAGATTTGTCATCTTTTATCGCATGTCAACCGAATTTGGATATCTCGTAGCCTGGCCAAGTGTCTCCCATTAGGCCAAGACAAAGTATGAAAATAATGTTCATAGCTCGTGTTGCAGTTGCTAATGTAACGTCATGTTTTGGATTGCGGCCCAAGTAATGTAATTTCGTATGAATAATTTTCAAATAAGGCAGAGTGAGAAGTGTTGGCGTTTCCCTGTTGTTTGCTGCTGTCTGAAATAATTTTGGTGAATAATAGCGACATTATTTAATGATTTCGTATGCCACGAACTATTTTAAATATCTGACATCATGACCGGAAATGACGTAGTTTAACGACTGCCAGCTCTGTGTAAGAGAATATGCTGGAAAAACCAAGAGATTATATTAAAGTTTGTATTTTAACACAAAACACGAGCTATTGATGATGAGAGAAAGCCTATCATCGGGATGACAATATACGAACGATACAGTTGGATAGACAATGGAAATGAAGGCGCGAAAGGCACAGACACACCGATTGGCATTCAGGGATGAACTATATTCTCAAGGGGCGCATGTCCCCGAATCCCGAATCCCCACCCTTCGTCGCCGGATCATATGATTGTGCCCACACGTAATTTTCACGATCATAATATTGTTTTCTATTCCAATATTATATCATAATGATGCGTACGGAATTGCTGCAAATGGAGTATTTGTTTGTAGACAGTGCACGTGTACATCTGCACAGGCGCGGATACAATAATTACAGGGGTGTGGGGGGGGGTGTCTGTAATTACAAGTCGATTTCCTGACACCTAGGCCACGAAAAGGTCATCCATTCGAGTATTGTAGATTTTCTTCTCTTTTTTTCCGGGAGCGTGGGGGGGGGGGGGGTGGTCCGGACCCCCTGGACCCACCTCCCCCCCCCCCCCTTGTATCCGCGCCTGCTGCTGCAGTAGGCGGCGGCTTATAACATTAACTTTGTGACAAAACACGACGTGAGGCAAATTTAGTAGCTTATAATTGTCACCAGGTGTCTTTCTTGAGGATCGCATTACCATCGCCTGATTCAGACATACATTATTATGCAATCAAGTGACAAGCTGATGATTTGATACAAATCGTGCGAAAAGCAAGTTTATAGCCATCAAATTTCCAATTAATTTCAGGACTTTTTGAAAACTCCACCGACCTCATTGTGTGCTTTGTGCATTATGTATTGCTTATACACAAACAATCAAGAAGTTGCATTGAAATCATTGATTCTGAATCTATTAGAGAGATTGTGATGCATTTGTTTTGCCAAATTCAATACAAACCCCGGATATATATGTCATTATATAGCTGCGTGTCTAACTCCGTTTATGATAAAATGAGTGGCATTAAATGACATATCATTCGCTAAGTACTGGCTATAATTGTTCAAAAGTCTAAATTTACCAAGATAATAGCTGGTAATACCATTGACATACACTAGGTTGTTCATATTTAATATTATTTCGTGATCAGTGCAGTGTAAGTGAATACTTCGCTAATATGTAGCCAGTTAAATTATGACATCACCATTTTGAATTCTTGAGGACAACCGACGAAAAAGAGTGACAATGTCAAAGAACGACAGTTAGGCGACAAGGTACAGCGGCTCGAGCATTTGTAAGTCATTGATGCTGCGAGGAACTCGTGCAAGTATCCTTGCTATAATATTTGTCACTACACAATGGCCATAACGTCAAACATGGATTCACGTTCAGTGACGTCACAAGTGCGTGATGTCACGCCATGACGTCATAATATGTGTACTGAGGCATCGCGTCTCATATTAGTGAAAGTTTCAATAAGTTATCATTTTCCATTTTCTGTTCACACTTAATGTTAACTGACACCAATAAACGTATGGGAGGGCAAAATGTAAACTTTTACGGCGACGTTAGACAATTTGAATCGTCGTTTTTCCGATGTCGTTTACCGATTTTCACGACGTTGTCATTAAGCCCGGTTTTCGTATGGCGCGGCCCATATAAACATGTAGCCTACATGTAACCGACATGGCAAAGGATGCTTATCTATCAAAGTATACTTTGAGGGAGAAATTTTCAATTTATGGATACATTTGAGTAAGTAAAAGTAGTACTAATCATATTACGTTTTGGAAATGATTCTGAAGTGCTGTCAAACCATGTTTTTATTGAGAAATAAGGCAAGATATAAAAGCAACAGCAGACGACAATTGTTGTGTGTAGCGGTCTAAGGGTTAAAAGAATCAGAATGTATTAGCCCATAAAAATAAAGTTCTTTGGTTCTCAGGCAGTTTAATTGTCGCCACAAAACCACTACCCTGCACAAATAAGTTAAATCCAATCTGGGGGCCTGTTTCACTAAACTTTGTACGATTAAAATGTTCGCAAGTGCATAATTATGATAGTCTGTAAATTTCACATTAACAATGTTTTCTTGTAAACAATTATTGGATTTACATTTATTGAGCATAGGCTGCATGCAGCCTATGCTCAATAAATGTAAATCCATCAATTGAAATTTCCAGAAGATCCTAAATTTGCACTTACGAACATTTTAGTCGTACAAAGGTTAGTGAAACGGGCTTTTGTAAGCATATATGTGCACTGGTCAATACGCAGGAATTATTTTAGGGGGGTGCGTTATCGACGGCGCGAAGGGCTAAACATTGTTTTTGCACACCCACGGACAGACCTCGGCAGATTAACCCTTTCACCCCTAAGTAACTGGAATGGATTTTGATTTGTTACACAGGCATGGGAAATTTCCGGATTAATCCGGAAATCCGGATTTGAGGTCCCAGGGACCACTTTTGTGAATATTGTAAATCAGTTGAGAATGGGATAGAAAATTAGAATTTTCGGGGGAAAAAAAAAGATTTTTAGCCAGGTTTTTTGAAAAAAAATCCAGGCTATTGGATTGGCGAAAGCCGGGCGGGTCGGCGGCGGGCGCGGGCTCGGGCGGGCGGCGGCGGCGTCCACAATCAATGTTAAGTTTTCGTGTTTGAGTCCATTTCTTTGTTATACTGTACCACCTAGGACACCACCAAACTTTCACAGCTTCATAATCAAGGGGTGCCCACCACATATCACTATCCAACATGTTACTTTTTTTTTAACTTGACCCACCTTTTTTTTTTATTTATTTTTTTTCCGCGTAGTCGACTTAGCCATTTTCAATGTTAAGTTTTCGCGTTTACAATGTTAAGTTTTCGTGTTTAAGTCCATTTCTTTGGTACTGTAACACCTAGGACCACCAAACTTTCACAGCTTCATAATCAAGGGGTACCCACCACATATCACTATCCAACATGTTACTTTTTTTTTTTAACTTCACCCATTTTTTCCGCGCAGTCGACTTAGCCATTTTCAATGTTAAGTTTTCGCGTTTACAATGTTAACGTTTCGTGTTTAAGTCCATTTCTTTGGTACTGTACCACCTAGGACCACCAAACTTTCACAGCTTCATAATCAAGGGGTACCCACCACATACAACTATCCAACATGTGACCATTTTTTTACCTTCACCTATTATTTCTACGTAATTGACTTAGCCATTTTCAACGTTAACTTTTTAACGTACGTCTGGTTCGAGTTTTTTGGTTAAAACTTTTTTGTTATACTATATCTCTGCAACTGCTTCGTCCCCTCCCATTACCATTGAAACTTCACATGGGTGTTTATCATCATCCTATATTTTCATTCTAACCCCCAACCGTGCGGCACCTGTGCCCAATGTCAAGGTCAAATTACTTTGAATTTTTTGTTAAAGTTTTTTCGTGTACTATATCTCTGCAACTGCTTCACCCAATACCTTGATACTTCACATGGGTGTATCATCATTGTCGCACCTGCATGCGGAAAGCGCGATCCTGTGCCCATGTCAAGGTCAAATTACTTTGAATTTTTTTTGTTAAAGTTTTTTCGTGTACTATATCTCTGCAACTGCTTCACCCAATACCTTGATACTTCACATGGGTGTTTATCATCATTGTCGCACCTGCTTGCGGAAAGCGCGATCCTGTGCCCAATGTCAAGGTCAAATACTTGAATTTTTTTGTTAAAGTTTTTTCGTGTACTATATCTCTCAACTGCTTCACCCAATACCTTGATACAAATTCACATGGGTGTTTATCATAATTGTCGCACCTGCTTGCGGAAAGCGCGATCCTGTGCCCAATGTCAAGGTCAAATTACTTTGAATTTTTTTGTTAAAGTTTTTTCGTGTACTATATCTCTGCAACTGCTTCACCCAATACCTTGATATTTCACATGGGTGTTTATCATCATTGTCACACCTGCTTGTCGGAAAGCGCGATATCGTCGGCATTTTGGCATACGTCCGTCCGTTCGTCCGTGTGTCCGGTTAAAGTTTTTTGGTTAAAGTTTTTCCATCTACTATATCTATTTTTTTAGTGTCCATGCCTCGCCCCAAGGTGCGACATGCAGGCCACGGCCATCTAGTCTACAAAAAGTGGGTATAATTATGTTATCCAAGTGTCTATGCTTGGAAAAAACCTGGCCTTCGTGGCTTTGCCTCGTTTCTTGTTTTATTTTTTTTTTAAGTGGCGATTATTTTATTTTCCCCAGCGGAATTCCTGTTATACATGTACTGACTTCTTGTTGCAAGTATTATTATATCAACCCCCCGCCCACAACAGTTGAGTGGGGGGTATACTGGAGTCAGGTTGTCCGTAATCGATCCGATAAAACCGTCCGTGCGTAAAACCGTCCGTGCGTCGCGTCCGTCCGGATAAACTTAACATAACCCCCCAAGAGAAATATTAGGTTAATACATTCATTTCCTTCATAAACTAAAATGCTTGATATTCTACACACATTTTACATGCATTCCTGTAAGGCTCTACTACCATGCTGCTGTGCCAAATCCACGACCGTCCAACCCCCGCAGATCCCAAGGTCAAGGTCAATTACTTAGTCCGTAAACTTAACATCAGAGAAATATTCTTATAACTTCTATTTCCTTCATCTAAAATGCTTAATATTTCACACATGCATTCCTGTAAGGCTCTACTACCATGCTGTGCCAAATCCACGACCGTCCAACCCCCGCAGATCCCAAGGTCAAGGTCAAATACTTAGTCTCTTTACAAAACTTAACATCAGAGAAATATTGTTATAACTCTATTTCCTTCATCTAAAATGCTTAATATTTCACACATGCCTTCCTGTAAGGCTCTACTACCATGCTGTGCCAAATCCACGACCGTCCAACCACCCCCGCAGATCCCAAGGTCAAGGTCAAATACTTAGTCTCTTTACAAAACTTAACATCAGAGAAATATTATAACTTCTATTTCCTTCATCTAAAATGCTTAATATTTCACACATGCATTCCTGTAAGGCTCTACTACCATGCTGTGCAAAATCCATGACCGTCCAACCCCCGCTGATCCCAATGTCAAGGTCAAATACTCTTTACAAAACTTAACATCAGAGAAATATTGTTATAACTTCTATTTCCTTCATCTAAAATGCTTAATATTTCACACATGCCTTCCTGTAAGGCTCTACTACCATGCTGTGCCAAATCCACGACCGTCCAACCCCCGCAGATCCCAAGGTCAAGGTCAAATACTTAGTCTCTTTACAAAACTTAACATCAGAGAAATATTGTTATAACTTCTATTTCCTTCATCTAAAATGCTTAATATTTCACACATGCATTCCTGTAAGGCTCTACTACCATGCTGTGCAAAATCCATGACCGTCCAACCCCCGCTGATCCCAATGTCAAGGTCAAATACTCTTTACAAAACCTTAACATCAGAGAAATAAGTTATAACTTCTATTTCCTTCATTGAAAATTCTTATTATTTCACTTGTGCATTCCTCTAAGGTTGTACTGTCATGCTGTCACAAATCTACGAGTGTCCAACCCCCGCTGCTCCCAAGGTCAAGGTCACATACTTAGTCTCTTTACAAAACTTAACATCAGAGAAATATGTTATAACTTCTATTTCTTTCATGGAAAATACTTAATATTTCATATGCTGTGACAAATCCCCGCTGAGACTCGAAGTCAACGTCACATACATACCGTATAACCTTGGCTTAAAACGCCCCCCTCCTAATAAAAAACGCCCCGACCCCCCCCCCCCCCCCCATAAAAAAAACAAAAAAAATCCTTATTTGTGTTTGAAATTGGCGGTCCTTGGTAAAAAAAATAAAAAACAATATTTTTTTTTTTTTATATTTTTTTTTTTTTTTAATGGCTAATAAACGCCCCCCCCCCCCCCCCCCCCCCCCCCCCCCCCCCCCCCCCCCCCCCCCCCACCCCCCCCCCCCCCCCCCCCCCCCCCCCCCCCCCCCCCCCCCAATAATTTTTTTTTTTTTACCAATGACCACGCCAATTTCAAATTTTCACAATTAATCCTTAAATCCTTATTTTGTGTTTGAAATTGACGGTCCTTGGTAATTTTCTTTTTTTTTCTTTTTTTTTTTTAATTTTTTTCTTTTTTACTGGCTAATAAACGCCCCCCCCCCCCCCCCCCCCCCCCCCCCCCCCCCCCCCCCCCCCCCCCCCCCCCCCCCCCCCCCCCCCCCCCCCCCCCCACCCCCCCCCCCCCCCCCCCCCCCCCCCCCCCCCCCCCCCCCCCCCCCCCCCCCCCCCCCCCCCCCCCCCCCAATAAAAAATAAAAATAATAATAATTTTACCAATGACCGCCAATTTCAAACACAAATAATCCTTAAATCCTTATTTGTGTTTGAAATTGGCGGTCTTTGGAATAATTATTTTTTTTTTTTTTCTACTGGCTAATAAACGCCCCCCCCCCCCCCCCCCAACCCCCCCCCCCCCCCCCAAAAAAAAATAAAAATAAAAATAATAATTTTACCAATGACCGCCAATTTCAAACACAAATAATCCTTAAATCCTTATTTGTGTTTGAAATTGGCGGTCTTTGGTAATTATTTTTTTTTTTTCTTTTTTTTTTCTTTTTTTTTTTTTCTTTTTTTTCTTTTTTTTTTTTTTTTTTTTTTTTTTTTTACTGGCTAATAAACGCCCCCCCCCCCCCCCCCCCCCCTTTTGTAAAATGTAACGCCTCCGGGGGCGTTAATTCGAGGTTATACTGTAGTCTCTTTACAAAAAACTTAACATCAGAGAAATCGGTTATAACTTCTATTTCCTTGCTCGGATCTGCTTCACATTTCACACACTCATTGCTCCAATGGACCTCTACCACCCTGTGACAAATTCACGTTCATGCCGCTCGCGCTAATCCCAGAGTCAAGGTCACAAGCCCACACACTTGGAAATTTGTACATATTTTAGGGGTACCTGGGCCCACGCGGGGGGTATATTCCGTAAGCCTCGCTTACTGACCAATCTAGTTTTAAATTGAAATGGATTATGTTGCCAATTTTTCCTAATTATAGCATATTTTTTCAGGGGAAAATGTGATCTATTTTATGCTAAATATACCTCAGAATGAAGCACAGAGCATCTATAATTGAAAAAAATGGGGGTGGGGGGGGGGCATGCCCCAGACCCCCCTAGCAAATCGCAGCGCAATCCGCTGCTCAAATAAATTTTCAGGATTGGGGATAGATAGTGTTCCACTCCCATGCCTGTTGTTAATTTTGCGACCAATCTAAATCATCACAAACTGATTTTAAGACCAGTCCATTTATGAACCTGGGGTGTTTTTGTTCTCAAAATTATGAAAATTAATTGCAAAAAGTGCAGATCCTGATGAGACGGCTCGTTATGAGCCGGCTCATCTGGATCTACACTGTTTGCCAATACCACCATGCAGGCCTGCGGGTTAAGAGTGAAAGGGTTAAGGGGGGTGCGCACGCACCCATCGCACACCCTCTGCGTACGAGCCTGCCACATCTCTATTTGACATGCACAATGTATCGGGCTACTTGGAACAAAATCAGAGACAAAGATCTCAAACAAATAACAAAATATTAACCCTTTCAACACCACAGGCCTGTACAGTGGTGTTGGCTAAAAGTGTAGATCCAGATGAGCCGGCTCATGACGAGCCGTCTCATCAGGATCTGCACCTTTTGCAAGTAATTTTCTATTTTTGAGAACAGAAGCACCCTCTTTTTATAAATGGACTAGTGACAATTGGATTGGTTACAAAATTAATGTATCAAATCCATTCCAGTTACTTATGGTGAAAGGGTTAAAAAAAAAACTTCCCTCCTGCGTCACATTCCGCAAACCCGGTGTCTGAGAACCAAAGTACCAGTACTTGTATATGGCCTTATATAAGTTAGTGTTATCTGTGAATGGATGTAGATATATTTGTACCTTGTACTATTATCTCTAACCATCTGACCGAGAAACGACACAACTCTGAAGTACATACAGTTCGACTACTCCTTAACCCTTAGGCCGCTACTCACAACAATTGTCGTCTGCTGTTGCTTTTATATCTTGCCTTATTTCTCAATAAAAACATGTTTTGAAAGCACTTCAGAATCATTTCCATTGGAAATGATTCTGAAGTGCTGTCAAAGCATGTTGTAAATTATTCTAAAGTGCTGTCAAAGCATGTTTTTGATGATAAAAATAGAACATAGAAAATAAAGAGCAGACGAAAAAAAAAATAAGATCATAGCGGTCTAAGGGTTAACCTGTTACTGTCAGATTATTCAATACTTTCTTGGTTTTTTAATTGGTATCATGGAGCTGATATGTTTGTGTACCTCTAGATGGATGAGATAGTCCTGCATCTGACATGTTACAAAACATATAAACTCTCAACTTTCCAATGAGGGATCGTAGTCGGTTATTTCCCTTTGCAAGTCTATGTACATGTATAGAGATCCAGTCCTATAGTGTATGTTAGCGTTCATTATAGGAATGAATGGCCTTTTTGTGGAATTTATCGGGGTATAAACTTGGAAAAGTCGCGGGAATACTGGACGAAGGCCTTTTCCAAGTTTATATCCCCGATAAATTCAACAAAAAGGACATTCATTCCTTATAATTCCAGCATTTTAAATAAATTCATCAAGAAAATGTGTTTATTTTCTGTTTTCTTAATAATTATTTTAACTGCGCCTCATGGTTACGGAAAGTAGTTCGGTGTGGGAGTTTACTGGGATATAAATGTTGGACAGAGACTTGCTACGGGCCAATCAAATGTTAGGGAATTATGTAAATATTTTTGTGCTGGAATTCTTACTCAATGGTACTAAAATTGAGATTGCAAACAGAGTAGACCCAAATCAGACTGCACACTGAGTTGTCTGATCAGGGTCTACACTGTTTGCAATGAAATTAATAATAAATGTGAACATATGAATGTGACAAATAATACAGTCCCGGATCAGATTGCGCAGATATTTAGGAAGATCTGGATCAATTCTGTCAATAACACTATAATGGCTCCTTTTCACAACAAATCGCCCTCTTTTCAAGCAATAATTCCATAAAATATACAATCTGGACCAGATTTCTATAAATAAATTTAAAGGGAGATAACTAGCTATGATTCCTCATTCCAGGCCACACTTGTGTCTAATTCCTGATTGTGATAGTAGCATCGTCCCATTGAGAAGGCGGTACAGTCGAACCTGTGCTAAAGGCCATCTCCGAATAGCAGTTACATGTCTATATATACAGAGCTCCAATTAAGGTTTGTAATTTGATCAATTTTTCGAATTTTGTTATTTCTTCACCAAAAATGGCAAGTTGGGAGTGCTTTAGAATCATCTGATTGGAGTTCTGTATGTAGCAGCCACGATTTTGTTTTTCCAATTGATCAATTGCTACATAAGTGAACCTGTGAACAAAGATCACCTGTGAACAAAGATCACTTGTGAACAGAGATCACCTGTGAACAAAGACCACCTGTGAACAAAGACCACCATTGATGGTTCCCTTCCGATGGCTGGCCTTTATTCATTGGTTTGACTGTATATGCATGGCTTCTTGGATGGACATCTAATGTCTCCAACCAAGGGTATCCTGGGCCAGTCTAATTATTGTCCGTACTGCGGGTTTTCGTTGTCTAATTATGGCTGTGAGTGGAGAAATGGGGCTTATGGGATTTGTGACCAGTGTAGCTCCTGATCAGATAGCATACTCCTGTAGCATGATAAAGATCTACTCTGCTTGTTGCAATGATGGTGATTGTTTCATTGATGCAATGGCAAACAGGGCAGATCCTGATCAGACTGCGTAGATGCGCAGACTGATCTGGATCTACACTGGTCGCAAATTTCTATTGACGGAAATTGCCGTCTGCTGTTTTTCATTTTTGCTTTAATTCTTAACAAAAAAACTGGTTTTGACAGCACATGAGAATCGTCTCCACTGGAGACGATTCTCATGTGCTGTCAAAACCAGGTTTTTGTCGAGAAATATTGAAAATAAAACATTTCCAGTAGACGACAACATTTAATTCAGCGTAGTAAGGGTTAAATATCTAGAAGATAGGACAATCAGCATCTTTTCAACCAATGGAAGTGGTACTAGTGTACCATGGGCCCGGCTCGTTAATTCAGTCATTGTAATGTGTGAGAAGGCCGGGACCAGCAGTTCTCATGCGTTACAATTACTGAATTAGCGAGCCGGGCCTAAGGTAAATAATCCACGTCCGTTGGTTGAAAAGATGGCGAGTGTCCTACCTCTCTAGATATTTAATATCGGAGCAACATTGGGTATGATTTAAAGAGTCTTTTCTCGTTCATACCACAAAGTGCCTGTGATCTAGACTGCTTGACCAGTTGATTACAGCATCGCTAACAATGACCACACTTCTTCACACAGGGTACTTGTAAGTGTCTCATATGTGAGGAGACACAACTTGACATTGGCAGCCATTGTTGTTGTCTGATCAGGATCAACACTGGTGGCCATATATCTACTGTGCCAGATGTGTTCATTTACTGTACATGTTTTGTAAGCATGCAATATACCCAAGACCTATTGTGATTGCATATATATTCTGATTTGGGTTCATAATATAAACACTGGTTGTAAGTGCAAAGTAATAGCATTTTACAAATACATGTCACTATGAGTGTGTCACATGTGGTCGTGACTGGAGAAATGGGGCTTATGGGTTATATGACCAGTGTAGATCCAGATCAGCCTGTGCATCCGCACAGTCTGATCAGGATCTGCACTGTTCACCATTCCATCAAAGAAACACCCGCCATGCTTCTAATAGCATGTAAAGATTGTTATCAGTCTACAGGAGTGCGCTATTTCATCAGGACCTACACTAGTCAGAAATCACATAAGCCCCATTTCTCCAGTCACAGCCACATATTAGACACGCCATGGGATTCTGCGTAATTTCATTAAATACGTTTACAAAATTTACAATATTTGTCACAAATTAAGGCAAAAGTTTACAAAATTGTCCGAGTACATGCGGGATATAATTCCGCATGTACTCTGAAAATGTTATCAACTTTTGACATTATTTACAGAAAATATTGTCAATTTTGTAAGCGCATTTCATGAAATTACGCAGATGTCCGAAGGTACAAAATCCATTGGTGCGTCTCATATGTGCTCACCAATTTTACATCTAATTGTGCACAGTTTGTTTCAGGTTTCCCAATAGCTGCAAGATCCTACTGAACTTTGTTATGGGATGATATTCTGAGGTCACAGTGATGATCTGATACATAGGAAACGTCCACCTATCCCTACTGCAGTTTTGTCCAAGTTTTCTTCCACGATGGGTCAGTCATTCAATGAGTTTTGTGGGAACCAGCCCATCTGGGTATGTATAGTTGTATATATTGTGGGCGGTTGGGGAGTAGCGTAAATACCCTATATATTCGGACAACATTTATTCTGGGAAACCCATGTATATAGTTTACCACAACCAAAGGTGTCCAATTATTTAGGGTTAGTATGATTGTACTGTATTGGTTTTTGTCACAATAGCAGTGTATTTGTATACAATTTGTTTTGGAAAACCCCTATTTATAGGGGTTTCCAAAACAAATGGTGTCCAAATATTTAGGGTTATTATGGTATGTGAAGGGTAAATTTAACAATGGGATTCATCTTTGCCTTACACATCGACTCTATTGTTTGTCAGAGGTTGGTAAGCAACTTGAACACCTCTGTAGACAAAAGTAAAGTTTGCATCTATATGCAAACCTGGGCACGAAAAAGTTGTGCGTCACGGCAATCCACACACGTTATGTGTCTATGGTCATTATGTGAATTGATAGCTTGACACAAGGAACACCGGCTTAGAAAAGCGGTCTTACGATGGATAGCGTAGCCCGGATCAGTCTGCGCATCCGCGCAGTTTGATCATTGCATGTGTTGGTCGGCATTCGATCAATACCATT
This sequence comes from Conchocele bisecta, assembly GCA_029237695.1. Classification (NCBI taxonomy): domain Eukaryota; kingdom Metazoa; phylum Mollusca; class Bivalvia; order Lucinida; family Thyasiridae; genus Conchocele; species Conchocele bisecta. The sequence continues at coordinate 32,249,320 of CM055270.1, forward strand.
TCCTATCTTTACTACATGTCACCAGTGTAGTAGTTGTTGATGTTTTGCGATCAGCGGAATGATTACATGTAGAACATACAACGCTAATTTGGATGGTGAATGATGATAAAGGTACACATATTCGCCTTACAAATGCTGCAAGGTCCTTCTCCGTGCCAGTGACGCATATGTAATCACAAATCGTGTCAATGCCGTGGACAGATGTATAAACAACAAGAAATGCATCTGTCGAACGCGGATGCCACCTGCAGCATATTTGAGAAACTGTGACAAAGTGGTTAACCTGAAATTTGAGAAACTGTGACAAAGTGGTTAACCGAAAAGTGTGACGGATGGACGGACGGACGGACGGACGGACGGTCCAAACACTATACATGCCACCCGTTTCTTCGAAACCCGGTGGCATAAAAATATATATACAGACGGACGGCAGAAATGTCTAAACTATAATGTAACATTGTTGAAATACTTTAAATAAAAGCTTACCTGATGAATCTCTCACACGTAGTATACAGTATATTTCTGTTTACGTATAGTTTAGCACGTGGAAAGACACTTGTCAACGACAAAAATAGGGATATCATTGAGGGGCGTTCAGTAAGTGACAGAAAGTGGTATAAACCTACACCCACTCGTGAAGTGGCATACTTTATCAGGTCTCAAAAACAGTGCTATATATATAGAGAGAGAATCTTACTTGCGTGATGATATTTTGATATTTATTAACAAGTTTACTGATGTCATACGAGGCTATGCTGAGTTTCTTTATAAATTGGCGAAGGAGCTTTAATTGTGTTAATAAATATAATATTACATCAACACAAATGTTAGATTTGCTTTATTGCAGGAGCACAGCATCATACATATACTGATCACCTAATGTGTTTTATTGTACCTGTCTGAGTTGCACGTTTATTTCACTAGTGTATAATGATATTGAATATAAACTAGTGCCGGCCTTTTAGGACATACGAGTCGAACTTAAGCTATGCTTATTGATAACTTGTCATCAGTGCATATTTAAGATACAATAAAATAGCCGTAACGCTTTTTTTGGCTCGAGAACATTGTTCACTTGATCCCAATTATACAAAAATAGGACATATTATGTTTTACGCCACCTACGAAAGTCAAATTTATGCATATTACAATGCATGTACACGTGAACTGGCATACAACTATGATATATTCTGTATTTTGACTGAGAATAGTTTTTTTGTTGTAAAAAAGGGCATGTTTCATTGTTGAATGACAACTGCATCATTCACTTAAGTTCAATGACTTAAGTTGGTTTATTACTGCAGCTGCATGTAAAAATACAGTGGCTAAACATATGAAGGATTAAATTGTTAAGATGTGCACTATACAGAGACCAAGCTGATGATATATGACAAAAGAGATGTCCTAACGTATTTTAAAGAAACAGTGTCTCACATGTTTCAGATGTTGTCGAAGATATTCAATATTCCTTTAATGTTCGCATTATTGAATCCAAATGCCATATATAAGGACTGTGTGTTTTGTTATATACAATGTACTACAATTGACTCTGATGAAGAGGGGAGATAAGTTGGTAACGTACTTCCGTTCGCTATTTCAGTACCAGGAAGCACATTTTGTGAAACATAAGATTTGTTTTAGTTTGAAATAAATATACTGTTCCACACATATATTATGTTGCTATTTATAGACACATGTGAAATTACTTCAACTAAATACAAATACATGTAGTACCATCAACTGTCACAAAACTAGCGTTCGCAAGGCTATTTATGATTTGGTATAATAAACATATTTTACCAAGACGACTTATACCAAGCTGACTTATACCAAGGCACGATTTGGTTAATACAGTCCATGTAAATTTACCATTATATTATTGGTTACTAAGTTAAACATGTTTCATCACATTCTGCACATACATAAGACAATGTATCTTTAAATTTAATTGTTGTTGTAAGTATGCCAATAATTTTCATTCATTAAATTAATGTCATTTCATTTTATTGGGATCATGTATGTGTTGGGAAATTAATTGTTGAACACCTCTCGTAAATGACTTTTATAACTGACCACCCAATAATAGATATACGCATGCATATGCTGTACGTGCAGGTACAGTTGTACATACTGCACCAGGCGATGAGAGGCCCTTCAATTACAAATATATTCTACATGGCCGGGTGCTTATCACTTCGTCGATGTTTTGACAGTTTGTTTGTTTGTTTATTGGTGTTTAACGGCCTATCAACAGCTAAGGTCATGTAAGGCCGGGCAAACGGGTTCGATCCCGTTTTAACCTGCTGCATTGGGGGGAAAATTCCAAAATCAGAACTGAATATTTACATCAAGAAACAATATATTCAGCCCTGAAATTAGAATAACCTGACCTGGTGTTTTGACAGAGAATGTAAACGTGGTGGGCTATGTATACACGTGTAAACCGGACACCCTGGTGACCCCATTGCGTTTCATTTATATGGCATTGATTGTAGTTCGTTCATAGGCAAGAAGGGGATATAGCAGTAGTCCATGTACTGCGTACGTACATGCATAGTAACACCTTTCATTTTTCAAAAACTCATGAACCGCTTCATCAATTTTGATAATATTTGGCCACAATGTGATCGTGCTTTGTTATGCATGCTACCCACATCCAACCGCCCAAGGTCAAGGTCACTGAGGACCTATGTTCACCTTGTTTGCAATACGACAAATTTTTAAGGCAATAATGTTAAAAGTCCTTATTTAATTATCAAGGCTGCCAGTACGACCACCCAAGGTCAAGGTCACAGAGGACTTGTGTTTTTTTTATTGTCAAGGCAGACAGCGAGGGCATAAGCTTCGCTTAGCGCTGCCATTTATTGTTACAGTTGTACCTATCTAATGTTGGACACCCCTGCGGAACGACGTCACATGACGTTTACCGGAACGATCGTCAGACTAATCAGACACGTAACGTAAACAAGTTGGCGTTCTTTTTAACGAAAACTGCTTTAAGCTTGATTATTGGCTAGCATAAAACGTTACCTGATAAAATAAAATCTAGTCTAATGTCTTTCGATATCACGATAATGAGGCTCGGCTCGGAAACGGTCCAGTCTTGCCTGATAAACTGGTATTTCAAACTACACTAGCCTGGTATTCTCTGTGAATTAGTATGATTTATGCAAGCATGTTCCCATGCATATTATACAGCATATTGAGTGCTTGCTTCGTATACGTATACGTTAGACGTCAAACACAAATAATAATGAGAAATGTGCCAATGGGACACGTATAATCCCACTGGCAGCATGCGTCAATTGATGTTATTGATCGATTGTCATAACTGTAGAGACAGTTCCTTTAATGTCAAATGGAAATTCAAAATCTCCACTGAATACTAGCCAACGGTAGTCAGTAAGTAGATGTGTAAGTCAGTTACTGCCCTAATCGAGGTATCCATGTGTTTAAACAACCTACATGTGCCCATGAAACACCTCGCCGCTCGGACACATGGACACATGTAGGTTGTTCAAACACATGAACACCTCGATTAGGGCAGTAACTATTACTTAACTCTTTGCATGCTAGTGGCGAAAATATCCGCCCAACGAATTAGGAGTATATGTTTTATTATACCCCCACAGACAAAGTTTGTTGGGGGTATATAGGAGTCAGCTTGTCGGTCGGTCGGTCTGTTGGAAATTCCCTTCCGCTCTATATCTTCTACACCGATGCATGGATTATCAAATGCCTTGGCACAAATGTTTCTCATGATGAGAAGGTGTGTCGCGATCAATAACCACGCACCTACGTCCAAGGTCAAGGTCACAGTTGAAGGTCAAATGTCAAACCTATCGAAATTCCCTTACCGCGTTTTATATCTTTCTACAACCGATGCCATGGATTTATCAAATGGCTTGGCTACAAATTTTTTCTTTTCATGATGAGAAGGTGTGTCGCGATCAATAACCAACCCCGCACCTACAGCCAAGGTGGAAGGTCACAGTTTGGAATGGTCAAAGGTCAAACCTATTGAAATTCCCTTCCACTCTATATCTTCTACACCGATGCATGGATTATCAAATGCCTTGGCACAAATGTTTCTCAGGATGAGAAGGTGTGTCGCGATCAATAACCACGCACCTACGTCCAAGGTCAAGGTCACAGTTGAAGGTCAAAGGTCAAACCTATTGAAATTCCCTTCCGCTCTATATCTTCTACACCGATGCATGGATTATCACACTATGCCCAGGGTCAAGGTCACAGACTTGATGCGTTTGAAACCTTAACGCTCGGCTAAATGGCTTATAATAAAAAATGCCTCGTTTTCTTTGGCTGCCAGTGGGGGTATTCGTGTGCTGACAGGCCACATTTCTAGTTTCTCTCTGTAAATATGTCTTGAAATTTCATTAGAATTGTGTCCGGAGGACACAATTCTAATGAAATACCAAGACATATTCATGACATTTATAAGGAGAAATAAAATAAAATATAATGAATTGTCATCTGCTATTTTTGAACTATTTATAGCCCACAAATTTCCCAACATGCAAAGAGTTAATGCCGATAACCCTGGTTTGGCCCTCAAGTACATTTTATTTTTAGCTTTCTTGTTACTTGAGAGTTGAATCCGGTTATTGTCGCGCCTGCTTTAGCAGAAGGCGTGACTATAGTTGCCGCTTTTTCTGTCCGTCATCGTCTGAAATGTCAAACAAAATTGTACAAGCTTCGTCATCATGGTTTAACTTTAAAATTACTTGACGGATTGCTTCATATTTGGACACTTGATACATGTGAGCATTTGGATCACACTCATGCTGCCATTAACATGACCTTGACCTTTTGTACCTTCACATTTTTGCAGAAACACTTAGCCATTTTGTTTTTCATCTAAATGTCTGTACAAGTTTCTTCATCATTAATAGTACTTGATGGATTGCTTCAATATTTGGACACTTGATACATGTAAGCATTTAGAACACACTCATGCCGCCATTAACATGGCCTTGATCATTTTGACCTTCACATGGTTTTTGAAACACAGCCATTTTTTAAGTCAAAAAGTTTCTTCAATCTTTACTTTTTTTGTGTTTTAAGCATGCACTTCTCTGGAGTTTTTGTGATGCTTTCTTTAGCACATGCCCATGATCATGTTATGGTCAAATGCCTTGGCAGGCGTGACACCGCTTCCGTAAAAGTAGTAAGATTAGTACTAATCCTATTACTTTTAGAGAGGGGCTAAGTGACTCTGGTGTGGTGAGGACATGGCACCAGATCAGATTATACCAATTTCTGGGCTGAATTTATAATCAGGGTGAATTTTATTATTATTGACGAAAAAGTACTTGCATTTAATATTTTGATTTAATGTGTTAAATTGCCAAATATTTTTGGCAGCAAAACGTGGAAGAGACAGTGTGTACTTTTTTAGAAATATCAGAATATTTCAATAAATTGTTATGGTTTAATTAATTATTGGAGATAACTTTAATCCTTTCAACAGGACAGGCCTGTATAGTGATATTTGCAAAACGTGTAGATCCAGATGAGCCGTCTCATCAGGATCTGCACTTTTTGGAAGTAATTTTCATACAAGTAAGAACAAAAACACATACTTTTTATAAATGGACTGGTCTGAAAATCATTTTTTGACGGTTGGATTGGTTGCAAAATTAACATATCAAAATCCATTCCAGTTACTTAGGGGTGAAAGGGTTAATGCTTGATTTGTCCACCCACTCAAATGACACGATTTCTTCCACGACAGAATGAAGACCTGCTGCTGAACAACTCGTACCCGCACTTCACGGACTGCTTCCAGAACACGCTGCTCGTCTGGGTGCCGTGTGGTCTGCTCTGGCTCCTCTTGCCATTCTACGTCCGATTCCTCCTCACCACTGACGGTCTACCGCTGCCGCTCACCATAAAAAATACTGCAAAAACGGTAATTAGGCCCATCCGCTGAAATACCAGATTTATCCTAATAGTAGCTCCGTCTCTCCAATAGTAGCCCCCTCTCTAATAAATAGTAGCCAATCTCTAATCAAGGGCAGATTCAGGTAGGGGCGTTTATAGAGAATAGTAGGTTAGTGCCGTGAATGGAAAAAAAATATCTGGTAAGGCTTGGGAAACGAGATGGGCGAGGCTCTGCCATGCCCATCCCATTGTCGTGCCGCGCAAGATATTTTTTCCCATTCACGGCACTAACCTACTATTCTATTTATCCCCTCAACACTATACAAATAGCTTTAAAATGCAAAAAAATAACCCCAGCTGCATCCTCAAAATCGGAGAATAGAACCGCATATATTCATACGCATTGATTAGGTCGCATCGACAGGACATCAAAAATGTTTCACGTCACATACGCACTGTGTTGACGGGATAAATTAGAATTACATTGGATCATATTTATTGTAGGTCAGCTGTCAATGGGGATCATAGTCGGTTATCTCCCTTTGGAAATCTATTTATAGAGATCCGGTCCTATGTTTTATTTTAGCGTTTATTTCTTACTGAATGGTACTGAAATTGAGATTACGAACAGTCTGATCTGAGTCTACACTGAATATGAATGTGACAAATACCACAGTCTCGGATCACATTGCGCAGATATGTAGGATGTTCTGGATCAACGCTAGTCGAAATCACTAGAGTGGCTCCGTTTCAGACCAAATCAAGCTACATTCGCCCTGTTTACAAACAATAATGCCATAAAATACAATTTGGACTGCATTTTTATAAATAAATTCAAAGGGAGATAACTGACTAGGATCCTGCATTGTGGTTTCACTTTTCCCCTCCAGTTTCTCGCAGTGATCCTCTTCTTCCTGACGGGGGTGGAGCTTCTGTATGCGGTTAACGATGAACAAGAGGGGAAATCGGAGGCACACCCGACCGTCGAGTTTGTCGCCGGCAGTATCAAGGCCGCCACGTTTGTAAGTCTGTTAACAGTGTACTTAGGTGGCGACCACAGATGGAAGACCTTTGAAAATAACATAAAATGCATTTCTAGTAATGTACATGTGCAGTATGAGATCAGGTGGGATTGTTGTTTTGGTTTAATTACTGCCAACACTGTTTACAATACAATTTATATACAAAAATAATGAATACCGTATTTACCCTATGTATTGGGACAGTAAAAAATAAATAAAATTATACATAATATAAAATAAATAAAAAATTTTTTTTTGGTGTCCCAATTATTAATATTGAAAGTTTGTATTCTCGAAATTTCGGTTAGTACACGGTTGTGCCTTGGCTCCCGAATTGTTTGCCTATTTGTATATCAAAATCGTGTTAAATTTGTAACACGACTATTGTCAGAAATCGTGTTAAATTTGTGATTATTTCCCAAATTAGACCCAAAATGGACGATTTTTTATTATTATTTTTTTTTTATGGACACATAGCCTCCTTTTATCTCACCGATGTGAATGTGCAGCTGATCACGTTTGCACATTTCGTAAATTAATCCGAGCAAACTGGGAATAACATCAATTATTGGTCCCAGTAACAAAGCAGTGCTAATTGTTATGTGCTCGATTTAAATTTTCCGGCATGCGTTCGCGCTCACCATTGGTCGAATATTAATTAGGTGTAAAAGGCTGACCAATCGGAGATCGCGTATCAGTGGCGCAGATTAACTCGACCCAGATTAACTAAATTGTTACAGCACTGCCCACGCCCCCAGCGCATGTACACAAATGTGTACGCGACAACTGGCCTTGTTTCGCGACATCATAATTGAGCCAGTGCATGAGATAATCAACTTTATTATATAACCGAGATTTTCGCCGAGAATTATTTATCTGCAGTTATATCAGAAAGTTGATAACATTTTTAGAGCAAATGCGTAATAATTACTAATTTAATATTCGTCAACATTCGATATCGTTTACAGAAAATGTACACGATTATCAGATTCATCTTCGTCGAAAATCTCACGTGATAAGCCTGATTACCTCATGAACTGGCGCAAAATTATAACACGTCGGGCAAAACATGTCTATACAGGTCTGTGGTGTTGAAAGGGTTAAAACTCTGTGCGTACTCAAACCCACAGGTGGAATAGTCGGACGTGCGACACAAAGAAAATGACCATTACAAAAATATCCATTACCCTACCCACTTGATCTCGTTCTATTATTAACGTCATGTACAGTACGATACCAGGTGGGTGGGATAATGGGATTTTTTTAATAGGCATTTATTTTGGTGTCATAGGTCCGAGTCTTCCACCTGTGCTCACCATATGAGTAAACACAATTTGCAACGCACGAGCTTGTCACGTGACGTTGCAGCTGATGGAACAGGATATCGGTCATTGGGTCATTGCGTCATCGAATGATGATGGCTACACGTGTTTACTACAATTTTTTCTACACGCGTTTACAATAATGGATTGCACGGACCTGCGTAGATCTACATTCTACATGAACATGATGAATAAATAAAACATGACGTTAACAATTCTTGGATTCAATATATTTATTATGCCACCGGGTTTCAAAGAAACGGGTGGCATATAGTGTTTGGACCGTCCGTCTGTCTGTCCGTCCGTCCGTCCGTCCGTCCGTCCGTCACACTTTTCGGTTAACCAATTTGTCACAGTTTCTCAAATATGCTGCAGGTGGCATCCGCGTTCGACAGACGCATTTCTTGTTACATGCGAAGATAAAAGTGAAAACTTATGGCATATTATAGGCATTGGCGACGTCGTTCATTCGCAGTCACAGTGTACAGTGTACATGTATTTTTTTTTGACATTATGATGCGTCTTGGGCGAGAACGGATATAGCATGGTTCGGATAAGCAACACGGAAGGTTGTATGTCGCCGAACTTCCGTGTATTAACGGGTCGCACTGTACTATACTTTCCACCCAGTTGTCCCGATCGAAACGCCATCCCTCGGTAGTGTCTGGATATAATAGCCTGGAGAGCATGCCGTGACCGGATACATGTCCGTACTTTAAACTTACCTCGTGAATATTGATGAGAGGGCGGGGCGATGTATCAGGAGTATTTCCGTGTGAATCGAAATAATTTTCGCAAATAAATCACATTCCGGCATTGACGGGCGGCATTGTCGATGTATACGGTTTATTGGTAATCTATTTAATCAACAGAGCTCAGATTTACCGTCAGTTAGTTAATCAGCGACGGCCTCTGTTTATAGCGAGACGTGCCAATAGTTGGCATGACCAGTAGCCGGTGAAAAAAAAATAAAAAAAATTGGAGTGGCGATTTTTTTATTTTCCCCAGCAGAATCCCTGACTGTGTTTAAAAGTATTTAAAAAAAAAAAGAGATGTCCCAATACTTAAGGTGCAGAAATTATTGATTTTTTTTTAAAATTGTGATGTGTCCCAAAACTTGTTTCCTAAAAAATAATTATTTCTCCCCAAAACGGGGGTGTCCCAATATAAAGTGTGTCCCAATACATAGGGTAAATACGGTACCCAATTTAAAATGTTAAAAAATATCCTATTGTAATTTAAAATACTCAATTAGTTTAACTCTTTGCAGGTATCCGCCAACCGAATTAGGAGTATATGTTTTATTTCTCTCTGTAAATATGTCTTGAAATTTCATTAGAATCGAGTCCTCAGGACTCAATTCTAATGAAATTCCAAGACATATTCATGATATTTACGGGGAGAAATACAAGAAAATGTGATGATTTTTTTCCCGCTAGTTTTGAACTATTTATAGCCCACAAGTTTCCCAGCATGCAAAGAGTTAAGCATAGTTTATTGTATATACGTACAATATGGGCTTGGGCAACAAGTACTGACAGCCCTTACCCTAATACACAATTGATTTCAACGGTATGAAGTAACAGCAGTGGCAGATTCAGAGAGGGGGCCCTGGACCCCCCCCCCCTTTCAGGATTCCAGATTTTTGTTTGCAATTGAGATTTGTGCAATGTGTAAAAAAAATATCAAGCACTGTCAAATAAGGGTGATATTATCAGATCAAAGTCTTGTTGCAAACAGTAACTTGCAATCTACTCCCGTACTGCCCCCCCCCCCCCCCCCCCACCCCCCCCCCCCCCCCCCCATACCCAATGTCCAAATTCCTTAATTATCTGCTGGAGCTTTGGTTTCATTATTATTTTTCAACTCTCTACACAAATGAGTACAGTAGAACCTCTCTAAACCAGACAGAATCTCTCTAAACCGGACAAGTCTGTGCCCACTTCATTCTATGGGTACCATTGGTGTATATTTATGATGGTAACAGCTGTTCATGTTCGCAAAGCACAGACGCATATTTTGGCATGGTCGTATGTCAATTTACAGTGGAGCATCTCTAAACCGGACACCCTGGGGACCTCCCAGGGTGTCCGGTTTAGAGAGGTTCCACTGTACTGGGGACCTCCCAGGGTGTCCGGTTTAGAGAGATTCCACTACTGGGGACCTCCCAGGGTGTCCGGTTTAGAGAGGTTCCACTGTACTGGGGGACCTCCCAGGGTGTCCGGTTTAGAGAGATTCCACCTCCCAGGGTGTCCGGTTTAGAGAGATTCCACTGTACTGGGGGACCTCCCAGGGTGTCCAGTTTAGAGAGATTCCACTGTAACATGAAACAACAATATTAGTTTGCTGCCTTGTAAGGCTTGCCACCAAACTTACTTGCAGCTACTGGTGGCCCTGCTGGTACAGATAGAGCGGCTCCGTGGCGTCATCACGTCCGGCATGCTCTTTGTCTTCTGGTTCTTCATGACGCTCGCTGGCATTGTGCCCTTTTACACCTACATCATGGAAAAGGTTAGTCCCATTTTAATTGAAATGATTCTAAAGTTCTGTCGAGCCATGTTGAGCCATTTATTGAGAGAAGACAAAATATAAAACAAATAGCAGGCAACAAAGGGTTAACTCGCTATTTATGTGTCGCCCCGATAGTGGAGGGGGCATTTAGTGTTAGCCTTCTCCGTCCTATCTGTTGCACGGTTAAAGTTTTTGTTTTGAGCTTGTATCTTCAATAGGCCTACAGCTACCATACTTGCACACGATGATGAGCCAGTGATGTGCACTGCAACCCATGGTGAATCTAATGACATTTGTGTGGCCTTGACCTACAATTGCAATATTTACATTGTTATTTGCCTTGGTTAAAGATTTTGATTCAGCTTTTATTTTTAATACTATTAGGCATACAGCCATCATACTTGCACACTATCATGAACCAGTGATGTGCATCACAAACCACTGTGAAACAGATGACCTTCATATGACCTTGACATACACAGAGCTCCAGTTAAGGTGCGTAATTTGGAGGTAAATTTCTTATTTCTCCATCAAAAACGGCAAGTTAGGAGTGCTTTAGAATCGTCTCAATGAGACGATTCTAAGGGACTCCCAACTTGCCATTTTAAGAGCTTATGGCATACCCCCGGCGGCGTCGGCCACAAACTTAATGTTGGGGTAAATGTCTTATAACTTCTGTTTCCTTTCACGGAACACCTTGTTATTTCATACATGCATTCCTCAGATGACCCTCTATCATGCTGTAGCAAATCCATGACCCACCACCCAACCCTTACCCCAAAGTCAAGGTCACAAACTTAGCACATTCATAAACTTAACGTTGGGGTAAATTTCTTATAGCACATGTGTCCTTTCATGCAACACCTTGTTATTTACACATGCATTCCTCAGATGACCCTCTATCATGCTGTAGCAAATCCATGACCACCACCAACCCTTACCCCAAAGTCAAGGTCACAAACTTTAGCAAATTCATAAACTTAACGTTGGGGTAAATTTCTTATAACATCTGTTTCCTTTCATGCAACACCTTGTTATTTCATACATGCATTCCTCAGATGACCCTCTATCATGCTGTAGCAAATCCATGGCCCACCACCCAACCCTTACCCCAAAGTCAAGGTCACAAACTTAGCACATTCATAAACTTAACGTTGGGGTAAATTTCTTATAACATCTGTTTCCTTTCATGCAACACCTTGTGATTTCATACATGCATTCCTCAGATGACCCTCTATCATGCTGTAGCAAATCCATAACCCATCACTGAACCCTTACCCCAAAGTCAAGGTCACAACCTTAGCACATTCATAAACTTAATGTTGGGGTAAATTTCTTAGAACATCTGTTTCCTTTCATGGAACGCCTTGATATTTCATACATGCATTCCTCCGATAACCCTCTATCATGCTGTAGCAAATCCATGACTCACCACCCAACCCTTGCCCCAGGGTGAAGGTCACAAACTTAGCATGTTCATAAACTTAATGTTGGGGTAAGTGTTGTGTAACTTCTGTTTCGTTACAGGGAACGCTTTGATATTTCATACATGCATTCATCTGATGATCCTTTATTGTGCTACAGCAAATCCATGATCCACCCCTCCCCCACCCCCACCCATTTCCCCAAGATCAACATTATAAACTTAACGTTGAAGTAAATGTCTTTTTATAACTTCTGTTAGGGAACGCCTTGATATTTCATACATGCATTCATCTGATGATACTTTATCGTGCTATAGCAAATCCATGACCCACCGCCCACCCCTTACCCCAGGGTCAAGGTCACAGACTTAGCACATTCATAAACTTAACGTTGGGGTAAATGTCTTAAAACATATGTTTCCTTTCATGGAACGCCTTGATATTTCATACATGCATTCACAAACTTAGCATGTTCATCAACTTAACGTTGGGGTAAATGTTGTGTAACTTCTGTTTCTTTACAGAGAACGCTTTGATATTTCATACATGCATTCATCTGATGATCCTCTATTGTGCTACAGCATCTCCATGACCCACCCCAACCCCTTTTCCCAAGGTCAAGGTCACAAACTTAGCACATTCATACATGCATTCCTCATGTGAATAGCTATCATGCTGTAGAAAATCACCAACTTAGTGCATTCATAACTTAACATTGGGTTAAATTTTGTTTTACTTTTGTTTTCAGGGAGCGCATTGATATTTCATATATGCATTCATCTTAATATACTATATTATGCTATAGCAAACCCACGACCCACCTTGCACCACTGACCCCAATGTCAAGGTCCACCGCACGCCCCTTAACCCAAGGTCAAGTTATATAATATTCATGTTTTTTTATGCAACTGTGCCAAGTTTGAGTGAAGGCTGCCAACAGGCGAGCTTCGTTGTCTTCTGACAACTCTTGTTGATGAAGAAATAACAAAATTTCACTCCAAGTTTGTCAAATTACGCACCTTAACTGGAGCTCTGATACAGTGCCTTATATACATAGTTATTTCCCTTGGTTAAAGTTTTTTTAAATGTATACATAAACATTTACCTGTCTGTATAAGTTCACAATGTACCACATTTACTATGCCAGCATGTTGTTCTTGGACCCGGCTCAGAATGATGTGATGTGGGCGGATGTATGATTACCTCAATATGAAATTGTTGCTATGTTTTGTTCAGACGTACAACGATGAATTATTCACGTTCACCATGTTCTACATATACTACGCCATCGTGCTGTTGGAGCTTGTCCTCACGAGTTTTGCCGAGAAGCTACAGCGTCGCGGCTACCAGCTTGTTGATGATGTAAGTACATGGACGTCATCGTTTTTGTAAAAGCTTTTTTTTTACTTACAGCTGTGAAGCAATCAAAATTTGTAAGGGCCCTGGACCCCTTACAGATTTTGGTTGCTTCACAACCCCAGAAAGTTTTGGATTTCTAGAATCCAAATGCTGAATTTGGGTATGTTTGGATAACAACTAGCTCCTGGACAAAGAGCTTTGGGTCAATTTAAAAAGTGTATTTCTGAAAATTTGCATATGTATTTCGTTTGGCGTCACTTGACTGTGTTTTGTTAGTATGGCATTTGAATAGTATAATGCATCTCATTCGTGCACTGAAAGTTGGACCTCATGTTGACAAAAAAGAAATCTTGCAGGATCAGTTAAATATCGATCCAAGTCTCTCTTAATTAAAAGTTAAATAAAATTAAGTCTCCATTCCTATTGCAGCAGAAGCCGTGTCCTGAGTTGTATGCATCGTTTCCCTCTCGGCTCTCTTTCTGGTGGATGACGTCGTACGTATCTCTTATACATGTAGGGATGGGTGTGGCCTAAGGGCTAGAACACCTGACTTCCAATCCAGAGGTTGTGGGTTCAAAGCTCGCCTAGGGCATCAAAAAATACCTTCATAGTATTTCCACTGGTCTGTCGGATGAGAATTTAAAACTGTATATGACCTTAGCTATTGCTGGGACGTTAAACCTATTCACTTTCTCTTATACATGTAGCTGGGACTGGAGAAATATGGCTTATGGGTTTTGCGACCAGTGTAGATCCAGATCGGATTGTGCTTCCGCACAATCTGATCAGGATCTGCACTGTTCGCTATACCATCAATGAAACACTCGTCAAGCAATATAGATAATTATCGTGCTACAGAACTGCTGAAAGTTTATATTGTTATTTTGGTCTCAATGGTCAGTGATCACCGCATACAGGTGCATTGTCGTGTATATGGCCTTGCTGTTGAATGAATGTAAAACCCCAATCAATCAAAGCAAGTTGATTGATGATCCTGGCATACCATAAGAGCGTGACTGACGGCATATGCGGCCTGTGTAGCGGCAGATCAGCCTATGTATCTACGCAGTCTGATCAGGGCACACACTGGATGTCTGTATCATATTGTTGAATGAAGAAAAACTCCAATCAATTGATCAACTGATCAAGCTCAGTGCCTCAGCCAGGTTAACCTTGTACAGTGAAACCTCTCTAAACCACTTTTGTAGCTTGCTTTGTTATTTATCTCCGATGGTAATGTCTGTTCGTGATCACAAAGCATTCTCAAAATGTGAAAATTACTTGCAAAAAGTGCAGATCATGATGAGACGGCTCATCATGAGCCAGCTCATCACGAGCCAGCTCATCTGGATCTACACTATTTATTTGCCAATACACCTATACAGGCATGTGGTGTTGAAAGTGTTAAGTGTGACTGAAGGCATATGCAGCCAGCATAGCTCCAGATCTGACTGATTCACGGCATACTCGTTACAGCATTCTATCATAGTGTTCTACTGTCATAAATCACAGTAAATCCTGACATACTGCAAGGGAGTGACTATTGATATTGTCCAGTAGCCTATTTCACCAACATTGCAAAGTATACTTTTCTAGCAAAGTATACTTTGAGGGAGTAATCATTTATTTTTCCGGAAATGCATTATTTTATATAGAACTAACCACTGCATATATTTGATGATTAAAAGTATGCAGAATTGTTATACTGAATTTATTACATTATCACTATGCCTCATTTGCATATGAAAATAGCCTGATACCAACACGCATAACTATCAGCACCTGTATAGCGGGCATTCGTAATTTTTAGAACTGGTGGAATAGTGACACAATTATACACTTACAGTCAAACTTCAATAGGTCGAACAGCCTGCATTACGACACGTTGTTTCATATAAATGCGCTTACATTTGCATTTACGGTTGATTGTCACAGTCGTTTATTAACCGAAACAGGTTTTAATAAAATAAAGAAAGCGGCAAACTCATGTGTGTTTTTATTTACATAGCCATTATTCAGCAATAGAACATGAGAACAACAGAAAATGATTACGAAATACAATTGGCGGACTTGATTGCCCCGTCCGATACGATCATGTGAAAGCATCTCTGATTTTGTACAAATCATGACAAATATTTATCTAATCAAATATAAATCTTTGCGAGTGAATATGTATTTGCCATAAAATGATGCGCATGCTTGTAGGTATAAAATTACATCGCTCGTCATACACTTATAAATCAATAGATGCATGTCCAGTCGCCCCATCACTACTTCGGACCCGGAACCACATTCACATTTCTCGGAACGTTGTACATTTTCGCGATCTCCGCTTTCGATTTGTGGCCTTTCTCCACTTCCATGATAGCCTGGTATTTTTCTTCTATTGTCTTAGTAGTCAATTTACGTATCACGCCAGATTTCCCCGTAGCCGATCCAGATAGCACAGTGTCGCTAACCGATCCGAATATCCCCCCCGGCAGAACCGGGTCCTTCCTCGGATTGCTCAGTCGTAACTAGTGCATTTGTGGTAGACATTATTACGAGTCTGATGATCTGTAAAATATGTTTTGCTTATATGGCGAATAAATCGGATGACACATCACACTCATTACTGATCATAGTAAAAACAGTTCATGTTGATTTACAACTTAAAAGGCCAGATGCTTGGGTCATTAATTAAAACTGAGCGCTATTTAATTCCACATGTCCCATAAATTACCACTTTAATTAACTAACAACTTCGCCGACATTGGTCAATGCATAATTACCACGTATGCTGGTCACGACTGCCGTTATTGTATATGCTCAAATGACCACTTGAGATTTGTTTGACAACCGGTTAACAATAGGTGTGAAAGTCAATCAACTAGTCTGGAGACAATCGTCTGACATGTTCGAGTTTTTGTGGTGTTTATAGTGTATTTATACACGACCGGGCGTGACAGCGATTCGAGGCATTGAGGGTTGTTCGACTTTCACAAGTTCGACCTATACCGGGTAGTTTTAACGTATTTATATAGGAATTCTGCCGGGACCTAAAGGCTAGTTCGAGGCAAGCATGGCTGACGAGTTTACCAGGGTTCGACCCATCGAAGTTTGACTGTATTTAATTCCTATAAAGGACATTTTGTGCCAACCGAGTGGGCATGTACCTTTAAGGGTGCGACTGAAGGCATATGCGGCCAGCGTAGCTCCAGATCAGGGCATACGCGGTACACCATTCTATCATATTGTTCAACTGACATCTCAATAAATCGCTCCGTCCAACCAGTCAATCCAATCATACAACCAGTCAATCTAATATATCAACCAACCAATCCATCCCCCAATCCCTGTGTCATAGGCTGGTGATCCTGGCATACCGTAAGGGAGTGACCGAGGGCGATCTCTGGGACCTCCACCCGCGCGACCAGAGTGCCCACAATATCCCCACCCTGGAGCGTGCATGGAACACCGAGCTGAAGAAGTTCCAGAAAAGGTACCGGCATAGCTATATATGAGACAAGTTTAAAAAAAGGGACATATTATGTATTCACCTAGGGCCCGTTTCACTAAACATTGTAAGACTAAAATGTTCGTAAGTGCAAATTTAGGATCGTCTGGAAATTTCAATAGATGGATTTACATTTATTGAGCATAGGCTGCATATGCAGACTATGCTCAATAAATGTAAATCCATTAATTGTTTACAAGAAAACGTTTTTAGCGCGACTATTCGAAGAATAAGTAGAGCTTATGTTGTCACCCCGGCGTCGGCGTCGGCGTCTGCGTCGGCGTCACCGTCACGCCTTGGTTAAGGTTTTTAGTCAAGCTTATATATGGAATACTACTGGCCCTATACCCACCATACTTGGACAACTTCATCTCCTAGTGATGTACATCAATAACCCCTGATCTACATTTGACCTTGACCTACATTCCTCTTGAATTACTTACTTAATTCCCCTTGGTTAAGGTTTTTAGTCAACCTTGGTTAAGGTTTTTTTTCAAGCTTGTACATTGAATACTATTGTGCATCCAGACACCATACTTCGACAACCTTTTCTCATAGGTATGTACATCAATAAACCCTGATCTATATGACCTTGACCTACATTTCCTCTTCAATTACTTACTTAATTCATTTTGGTTAAGGTTTTTAGTAAACCTTCTATATGGAATACTATTGGCCCTACACCCACCATACTTGGACAACTTCATCTCCTAGTGATGTACATCAACAACCCCTGATCTATATTTGACCTTGACCTACATTTCCTCTTGAATTACTTACTTAATTCCCCTTGGTTAACGTTTTTAGTCAAGCGTGTAGATGGAATACTCCTGGCCCTACACCAACCATACTTGGACAACTTCATCTCCTAGTGATGTACATCAACAACCCCTGACCTATATTTGACCTTGACCTACATTTAACCTTGAATTACTTAGTTAATTCCCCTTGGTTAAGGTTTTTACTCGACCTTGGTTAAGCTTTTTACTTTAGCTTGTACATGCAATACTATTGTGCATACAGACACCATACTTGGACAACCTTTTGTCATAGTGATGTACATCAATAACCCCTGATCTATATTTGACCTTGACCTACATTTCCTCTTGAATTACTTACTTAATTCTCTTTGGTTAAGGTTTATAGTCAAGCTTGTAGATGGAATACTCATGGCCCTACACCAACCATACTTGGACAACTTCATCTCCTAGTGATGTACATCAATAATCCCTGACCTATATTTCACCTTGACCTACTTTTAACCTTGAATTACTTAGTTATTTCCCCTTGGGTAAGGTTTTTAGTCAAGCTTGTATATGGAATACTCCTGGCCCTACACCAACCATACTTGGACAACTTCATCTCCTAGTGATGTACATCAACAACCCCTGACCTATATTTGACCTTGACCTACATTTAACCTTGAATTACTTACTTAATTCCCCTTGGTTAAGGTTTTTACTCGACCTTGGTTAAGCTTTTTACTCAAGCTTGTACATGGAATACTATTGTGCATACAGACACCATACTTGGACAACCTTTTGTCATAGTGGTGTACATCAATAACCCCTGATCTATATTTGACTTTGACCTACATTTCCTCTTGAGTTACTTACTTAATTCTCTTTGGTTAAGGTTTTTAGTCAAGCTTGTAGATGGAATACTCATGGCCCTACACCAACCATACTTGGACAACTTCATCTCCCAGTGATGTACATCAACAACCCCTGACCTATATTTCACCTTGACCTACATTTAACCTTACATTACTTACTTAATTCCCCTTGGTTAAGGTTTTTGTCGCGCCCGCTTGCGGAAAGCGCGATATAGTCGCACTTTGGCGGTTAAAGTTTTTGCTTAAGTTGTTTGGTTAAGTTTTTTGGTTAAAGTTTTTGGTTAAGTTCTTTGGTTAAAGTTTTTGCTGAAGTTGTTTGGTTTAGGTTTTTTGGTTAAAGTTTTTGGTTAAGTTCTTTGGTTAAAGTTTTTGGTTAAGTTTTTTGGTTAAAGTTTTTGGTTAAAGTTTTTTGTTATACTATATCTCTACAACTGCTTTGCCCATTACCTTGAAACTTCACATGGGTGTTTATCATCGTCTATATTTTCATTCTACCCCCCTCACGTGCGGCCCCTGTGCCCAATGTCAAGGTCAAATTACTTTGAAGTTTTTGGTTAAGTTTTTTTGGTTAAAGTTTTTGGTTAAGTTTTTTGGTTAAGTTTTTGGTTAAAGTTTTTTCCCCGGTTAAGTTTTTTTTGTTAGTTTTTCGTATACTATATCTGCCCTGCAACTGCTTGCCCATTACCTTGAAAACTTTCATATTGTGGGTGTTTATCATCATCTATATTTTCATTCTAACCCCCAAATCCCGTTGCGGACTGCAACCCAATGTCATGGTCAAATTACTTTGAAGTTTTTTGGTTAAGTTCTTTGGTTAAAGTTTTTGGTTAAGGTTTTTTTGTTTTTGGTTAAGTTAAATTTTTTGGTTAAAG